>CM020062.1:915052-1036294 GCA_009769605.1 Bucorvus abyssinicus
CCCCCACCCCCATGGACCCCCCTAAACCACCCTAATCCCCCCCCCCCATATCACCCCCCCGTGCCCCCCCCCACTCACCCTACATCTGGTTGGCGAACGAGGTGGGGGCCCCCTGGCCGTACCCCCCCTCGGGGGGGCCGTACCCCCCCTGGCCGTAGTCGGGCTGGTAGCCCCCGGGCTGCCCGTAGCCCCCCCCGGGCTGCCCGTACCCCCCCTCGGGCTGCCCGAACCCCCCCTCGGGGGCCGGCGCCTTCTCGGGGGCTGCCCCGGGGGGGGCGCGCGCCCCCAGCCCCCCCCAGCCCGTCTCCTTGAAGACGAACCAGATGTTGCCGGTCCAGAGCACCAGGTTGAGGAACCCGAACACCTGGGGGGGGGGCGGGGGGGCATGGGGGGGGGGCACGGGGGACCCCCCCCCCATGGGACAGCCCCCCCCCTCCATGGGGGTGTCACTATGGGGGGGGGGTTTGTCCCCCCGATGGGGCAGCCGCCCCACCCCACCCCATAGGGGTGTCCTTTTGGGCCCCCCCCCCCCCGGGGTGTCCCTATGGGGTTCCCCCCCCAGGGGTGTCCCCGTGCCCCCCCCCCCAGGGTGTCTCTATGTGCCCCCCCCACCCCATAGGGGTGTCCCTATGGGTGTCATCCCCCCCCCAGGGGTGTCCCTATGGGTGCCCCCCCCAGGGGTGTCCCCGTGCCCCCCCCCAGGGTGTCTCTATGTGCCCCCCCCCACCCCATAGGGGTGTCCCTATGGGTGTCATCCCCCCCCCAGGGGTGTCCCTACGGGTGCCCCCCCCAGGGGTGTCCCCGTGCCCCCCCTCAGGGTGTCTCTATGTGCCCCCCCCCACCCAGGGTGTCCCTATGGGGTCCCCCCCCCAGGGGTGTCACCTCCCTCCCCCCCGGGGTGTCCCTATGGGTGCCCCCCCCACCCCATAGGGGTGTCCCTATGGGTACCCCCCCACTCCCACCCCATAGGGGTGTCCCCATGGGTGCCCCCCCCGCCCCATAGGGGTGTCCCTATGGGTCCCACCCCCACCCCATAGGGGTGTCCCCATGGGTGCCCCCCCCACCCCATAGGGGTGTCCCCATGGGTGCCCCCCCCGCCCCATAGGGGTGTCCCCATGGGTGCCCCCCCTGCCCCATAGGGGTGTCCCCATGGGTGCCCCCCCCCCCCCCCGCCCCACTCACCACCGAGGTGTTCAGGCCCGAGACGTGGGGCGCGGCCGTGGGGCGGCAGCGGGCGCCGGGGCGCTGGCACCCCCCGACCTGGGCCAGCACCCCCCCGGGGCTGGTGGCCGCCTTCACGTCGGCCAGCGCGGCCGCCCAGGCGCAGGAGGCCACGAGCCACAGGAAGGCCAGCGCCGCCGTCACCCCCAGGTCCTGGGGGGGGGGGGGCACCGGGGGGGGGTCGGGGGGGGGGCACAGACCCACGCACCCCCCCCACCGCTGCCCCACGGGGAGAGCCCCCGACAAAGGGGTTGGAGCCCCCCCCCCCCCCCCAGGTGGAGACGCCCACCCTGGAGACACCCCCACCCCCCCCAGACCACCCCCAATCGCCAGAGACCCCCAGAGACCCCCAAATCCCCCCGAGACCCCTAACGCCCCCCAGAGACCCCCAATCACCCAGAGACCCCCCAATCCCAAACCCCCCCAGAGACCCCCAACCCCCCAGAGACCCCCAAACCCCCCCAAGACCCCCAACTCCCCAGAGACCCCCAACCCCCCAGAGACCCCCAACTCCCCAGAGACCCCCAAACCCCCCCCAAGACCCCCAACCCCCCAGAGACCCCCAAACATCCCCAAAGACCCCCTCAACCCCCCCCAGAGACCCCCAACCCCCCTGGAGCCCCCCCAATCCCCTAACCCCCCCCCGTAACCCCCAATCCCCAGAGACCCCTCAGAGCCCCCCCAGAGCCCCCAACCCCCCCAGAGCCCCCCCAGCTCCCCCCAAGTGCCCACCCCCCGCTCCAGGGCTCTCCCCCAGACCCCCCCACCCCACCCCCGACCCACATCCCGAGCCCCCCCCCCATCTGCCCCTCCAGGACCCCCACCCCCCCCACCCCCCCACACCGCCCCCCCCATTGCCCCCCCCCACTCACGGCGCGGGCGGCTCGCCCCCCCCCGCGGCACTGGGGCACGAACAGGTACCCCCCCAGCGCGGCGGGGGCGTACAGGAAGGCGCCCACCCCCACGGTGACGAAGAACTGGGCGGCCGAGGAGTAATCGCCCACCAGGAACACGCGCTCGGGGGGGGCCCCCCCCGCACGACGGCGCCTCGAAGTAGACCTGGTGCAGCCTGGGGGGGGGGGGGTCATGGGGGGGGGTCATGGGGGGGGTCGTGGCGGACACACACGGGGGGCAAAAACCCCCCCCACGTTGTGGGCTGGGCGCGGGGGGGGGGACTACCCCGGGGGGGGCGCACAGAGCCCCCCTCTGTGTCATATGGGGGGGGCACAGACCCCCCCCCGTGTCACGTATGGGGGGGGTGTTGGGCACCCACTGCCATGTTGAGGGGTCCGCAGCCCCCCCCCACCCCCCCCAGTATGGCCCCATAGGGCCCCCCCCCCACTCATAGCCCCCCCCCATGGGGTTCAACCCACCCCCCCAGGTTCCCTATGTGTGTGTCCCCCCCCCCCCAGCCCCCCCATATGGATCCACAGCCCCCCCAGGGGGTCCATAAACCCCCCCAAAGGCCCTACGCCCCCCCCCAGCCCCCCCCATAGCGACCCATAGCCCCCCACCCCCCCAGCCCCCCCCCCATGGATCCACAGCCCCCCCAGGGGGTCCCTAGCCCCCCCCCCCAGGGGGTCCATACTGCCCCCCGGCACCATACGCCCCCCCCCCAGCCCCCCCCATATGGATCCACACCACCCCCCAGCCCGGGCCCCCCCCGGGGGTCCTGCCCCCCCCCGCCCCCCCCCGCACCGGAAGGGGTATCCGAAGGTGACGGCGATGTCGGGGGCGCTGCGGTTGGGGGGGGGACACTCCACGCTCAGCCGGAAGGAGCCCGAGTACCCCCCGCACGTGGCGAAGGCGAAGATGGAGAAAACCTGGGGGGGGGGGGGGGGGGGTCCGGGGGGGGGGGTCCCCGGCACCGCCCCCCCACCCCCGCCCCCGGGATAATCCCGGATTAGGGCGGTGACCCAGATCTGGGGGGGGCGGGGTGGGGTGGGGGGGCAGAGGGTGTTATAGGGGGTTGGGGGGCTGGGGGCAGGAGGGGTCTGGGGCGATTGGGGTCGGGGGTTGCGATATGGGGGGTCGGGGGGGGGGGATGGGTCTGGTGGGGGTTTTCCGGGGGGGCTTCTTGGGGGCAGGGCAGTGGGGTAGGGTGGTGGAGGGGGCTCATGGTCCCGGGGGGGTCCCCCGAGGTGTCCCGGGTGGGTCCGGTGAGGGGTCCACGGGGGGGGGGCCTGGGGGGGGTCCAGTGGGTGTCCCGGGGTTTCTCGAGGAGGGTCTCGGTGGGGGGGGGGGGGTTTCCCGGGGGGTGTTCCGTGGGGGCTGCCCCGGGGGTGTCCCAGGGGTGTCCCCGGGGGTTTCCGGGGGGGTCCCGGTTTGGCTTCCATGGGAGGTCCCGGGTGGGGTCCCGGGGGGGTCCCGGGGGGTGTCCCGTGGGGGTCAGGGGGGGTTCCCGGGGGGGGTCTCAGAGGAGGTCTCGGGGGGGGGGTCCCGCGGGGTGTTCCGGGGGGCTGTCCCCGGGGGGTGTCCCGGGGGGGGTCCCGGGGGGGGTCCCGGGGGGGTCCCACTCACCCACTCCAGCAGCTTGAGGAACCCGAGGGGCTCCTTGATCACCCGGAACTGGCCCCCGGCCACCAGCTGGGGGGGGGGCGCGACCCTCAGGGGGGGGCACGGGGGCAGACACCCCCCCCCCAAGGACGGGGGGGTGGGGGGGGGTGTCTGCTGCCCGTGACGCAATGCTGATGCGTGACGCAATGCTGACGTCACACCCCCCCCACCCGCCCCCCCGGGGGCTCCTTCCCCCCCCCCCCGGTGCTGCATCATCCTCCTCCTCCCCCCCCCCACCGGAGGCTGCGGCAGAAGCCCCCCCCCCCCCCCAAGGGCAAACATCCCGGGGGGGCGACGAACCCCCCCCACCCCCCCCGGGGGGTGACCCCCCCCACACACCCCCCCCCCTCCCCGCTGCAGCCGCCCCCTCCCCTCCCCGCCGACCCCCCCCCGGGCAAACGGACCCGCCCCAAATCCAGCTGCCCCCCCCCCCCAATTCAGACCCCCCCCCCGGTGCAGATGCCCCCCCCTCGAGCCCCCCCCCCCCAATTCCCCCTGCCCGGGGGTCGCTGCGGCTCCGCTCCCCCTTCCCGCGGCCGGCGGCGGATTTGGGGGGGGGTGGGGGGGTCCCCGTGGCGGGGTCCCGGTGGGGGGGTTGTCCCGGTGGGGGGGTCCCGGTGGGGGGGGTCGCACCTGGTTCAGCACCTCCATCCTCACGGGCTCGGGGAGACGCAGCGCGGCGGGGGGGGGAGCGGCGCGGGCGGGAACAGCCGCGGCGGGGCGGGGGGGGGGCGGGCCGCGGCGGGAACAGCGGCGCACGCGCGGAGCGGTGGCGCCGGGTGGGAGGGGGGGAAGCGCGCGGGAACAGCCCGGGGGGAGGAGGAGAGCGACAGGGAACAGCGGCGCATGCGCAGTTTGGTACCGAAAAAAAGGTGGGCGGTGGAGCGGGATGAACGGCGCATGCGCGCTGTATTGATGCCTTTATTTTCGGGGCGCGCACGCGCGTTGCCGCCCGGACGCCGGCGGGTGAGGGCGGAAGTGACGCAGCGACGCCGCGCCGGGGCGGCGCCATGTTGGGAGCGGGCAGCGCTCGACGCCCGTTCCCGGACGGTCAGACGGACCCGGGGACGGGCGGACAAACGGCGGCGGTTTATTGCGGGGGCTCGGCGGGGTCCCCCTCCCGCTGCAGCAGCTCCTCCAGCATCTCCTCGCACATCATCAGCGCCCGCGGCAGGTGGAAGCAGCCTGGGGGTGGGAGGGGGGGGCGAGAAGACGCATCCCCAGTATCCCGCAGCGCCCCCCAGTCACACCAGTACCCACCCCCACCCCCGGCGCCCCCAGACTCACCCTTGTAGGGACCCCCCTTGATGGTGAGCGCCACCTTCCCCTCCTGGGAGAGGTACCCGAACCACTCGCCGTGCTCCGGGTCACGGAACTGGGGGGGGGGACGGACACGAGCGCTGGGTGCCCGGGACCCCCCCCCGGGACCCCCCCCGGGACCCCCGTCCCGTCCCCACCTTGTCGAAGGCGAAGGTCGCCACGCGCTGGAAGAGCTGCAGCAGCTCGGGCCGGGGCTCGTAGGTGAAGGCGGCCAGAAGGGCCACCATGGCCTCCAGCTGCGGCCACCAGAGCTTCATGGGCCACTCGAGCTGGGGGGACCCGGGGGGACCCGGGGGGGACCCGGGGGGACCCGGGGGGACCGGGGGGACCCGGGTCAAACGAGGCGGAAAGGAATAAAGCGGATAAACGGGGAGAAAAGGGGGAACTGGTGCCGAACTGGGGGGGTACCTGGGTGGGGCAGAACCCGTCGGCGTCCAGGAAGGCGAAGAGCCCCCCGTGCTGGGGGTCCCAGCCCCAGCGCAGCGGCCCCTCCACCAGCCCCGCCAGCGCCCGCGCCCCCAGCGCCGCCGAGCCCCGCCGCCGCGCCAGCGCCAGCAGCAGCCACCCGGCCTCCAGGGCGTGGCCGGGGGGGGGGGGGGGGGTTGGCCGTGAGGGACACCCCCCCCAAGGGGTGGGGGACCCCCCCGGAGCCCCCCGACTCACCGGGGTTCATGAGGCGGCCCAGGCTGCCGGGCAGCTCCTGCCCCTCGGGGGAGACGTTCTCCAGCACCACCGAGTCCCCGCGCTGGGGGGGGACGGACGGACCCGTGGGGGGACGGACGGACACGTGGGGGGACAGACGGACACATGGGGGGGACGGACGGACACGTGGCGGGACAGACGGACACGTGGGGGGACAGACAGACCCACAGGGGGACAGACGGACCCGTGGCGGGACAGACAGACCCACGGGGGGACAGACAGACACGTGGGGGGATGGACGGACCCGTGGGGGGACGGACGGACAGACCCACACGGGGCCAAACCACCCAGTTTGGGGTGAAACCCCCCGGCCTTGGGACCAAAGAGCTCCGGGGGGGGGGGTTGGGGGTCCCGGGGGGGGTGGGGGGGGAAGGACCGCCGGGGGGTCCTGGGGGTCTCCCAGGGGGGATCTGGGATGGGGGGGGAGGGTCCCTAGGGAGGTTTGGGGGGGCAGGAGGAGGACCTGGGGGGGGGGGGGATTTGGGGTCCTGGAGGGGGGGGCTGGGACACACTGAGAGGGGTCTGAGGGTGCTGGGGGGGTAATGGGGAGGATTTGGGGTGCGGGGGGGGGCCCTTGGGAGGCATTTGGGGGCGTGGGGAGGGGGTTGGGGGGTCACGGGGGCGGTCGGGGGGCAGGGCTGGGCTATGGGGGGCCATGGTGGGTTCGGAGGGGTCTGGGGGTGGGTTACGGGGGGGGGGGTGTGTGTTTTGGGCTCGCGGCCCCCCCGGGGGGGGGTCGGGGGTACCTGGAGGTGCAGCAGCACCCGCTCGCCCCCCCAGTCGGCCAGAGCCTCGACGTCGGGGTCCTCCCCCGGGGCCGCCCCCTCCAGCAGCTGCAGCGCCAGCCCCAGCACCCAGAGGGGCTCGGCCAGCGCCTGCTGGGGGGGGGCCCCGGGCAGCTGCGGCCGCGCCAGCTCCCGGGGGGCTCCCTGCGCCCAGGCCCCCACCGCCAGCGCCCACTCGCGGGCCGCCGCCTGCGGGGGGGGGGGACACACAGGGGTTGGGGGGGTGTCGGTGGGGCTGGGATCCCCGATATGGGGGCGGGGGTCTCCACTGGGGGGCAGGGGGGGGACTAATGGGGGGCTGGGGGGGGTCTAGTGGGGGGCTGAGGGATCCCGATATGGGGCTGGGGGGGCCCAATGTGGGGGATATGGGGCTGGGACCTGCAACATGGGGCTGGGGGTCCCCGATGTGGGGCTGGGGGGGCCCAATGTGGGGGATATGGGGCTGGGACCTGCAATATGGGGCTGGGGGTCCCTACTGTGGGGCTGGGGGTCCCCGATGTGGGGCTGGCGGTCCCCGATGTGGGGCTGGGGGTCCCCACTGTGGGGCTGGGGGGGCCCAATGTGGGGGATATGGGGCTGGGACCTGCAACATGGGGCTGGGGGTCCCCGATGTGGGGCTGGGGGGGCCCAATGTGGGGGATATGGGGCTGGGACCTGCAATATGGGGCTGGGGGTCCCCGATGTGGGGCTGGGGGTCCCCGATGTGGGGCTGGTGGTCCCCGCTATGGAGCCAGGGGTCTCCGCTGTGGGGCTGGGGGGGCCCAATGTGGGGGATATGGGGCTGGGACCCGCAATACGGGGCTGGGGGTCCCTACTGTGGGGCTGGGGGTCCCCAATGTGGGGCTGAGACCCCCATTATGGGGCTGGCGGTCCCCGCTATGGAGCCGGGGGTCCCCGCTGTGGGGCTGGGGGGGCCCAATGCGGGGGATATGGGGCTGGAGGTCCCTGATAATGGGGCTGGGACCCCCAATATGGGGCTGAGCGCCCCGATACAGGGCCGGGGGTGACGCCCCCCCCCCCCCCGGGCTCACCCGGTACCGGGGCTCCCCCGCGGCCCGGCCCAGCTCGTCCAGCCCCAGCGCGCAGAAAACTTCGCTGAAGAGGCTGCGCTGCGCCCGCAGGGGGCGCCCCTCGCGGGTCAGCGCGAAGGCGGCGCGGGGGGAGCCGGGGCTCAGGCGCGCGCAGCGCAGCAGGAACTCACCGCCTTGGGGGGGGGGGGAGGCGCGACACGCGTGGGTGGAGCGACCCCCCCCCCCCACACACCCCCGCGACCCCCTACCCTGACCCACCCCGCCCGCGACCCCCCCACCCGCCCACACCCCCGCGCGTGGAACTCACTGCCACGAGCCGCCTGCGGGGGAGGGGGGGGGGAGGAGCCGCGACACGCGTGGGTGGAGCGACCCCCCCCCCCCGCCACGCGTGGAACTCACCGGCACGAGCCGCCTCCAGCAGCTCCGGGCGCCGGAAGCGGGGGAAGGTTCGGTAGAGGCGGGAGTAGACCCACACCTGGGGGGTGGGGGGGGTGTGTGGGGGGGGTGACCCACGCGTGTCGCCCCACGCCCCCCCCCCCCGCCCCGCGCATGCGCGCACCTGCCGGCCCTGCATCCAGACGTACTTGGTGTCGTCGTACAGCGCCCCCTGGCGGCTCAGGCAGGAGAAGAAGCCGCTGTGTGTGGGGGGGGGGACACGCGTGGGTCATCCGGTGGGGTCACGCGTGGGGGGGTGGGGGGGTTTTTGAGGGGGGGGGGTCGCGGGGTTCACCCGTATTGGGGGTCGTGGGAGTGCCGCTCCCAAAAGGCCACCGTCGCGTCCAGCTCCGCCGCCACCCGCCGGTGCCACTCGCGCAGCGACGCCATCGGCCCCACGGCGCTGGGGGGCGCCCGCGGGGGTCAGCCCCACCGACCGCCCCGGGGGGTCCCCGCGGCCCGCCCCCGGCCCCACCGACCGGCCACGGGGGTCCCCAGAGCCCCACGGACGAGCCACGGGGGTCCCCACGGACCCATGGCGAGGTGCCCCACACTTCCCCCAGCCCCACAGGGAGATGCCCCCCGGCCCCCCCGGCCCCACGGATTAGCCACGGGGGGTCCCAGAGCCCCCCCAGCCCCACAGCGAGGTGCCCCATGGCCCTCCCAGCCCCACGGCGAGGTGCCCCACGCTCCCCCCAGCCCCACGGCGAGGTGCCCCACACTCCCCCCAGCCCCACGGCGAGGTGCCCCACGGCCCCCCCACAGCCCCCCGGCCCCACAGACCCCCCCCCCCCGGGACCTCCCGCCCCGCCCGGACCCACCGCCACGCCGTGACCACTGCCCAGTCACGAGACCCCGCGCGGCCGCCCCGCCCCCGGGCCACGCCCACTTCCTCGCCACGCCCCCAAACCACGCCCCCCCCCCGGAGCTCCCCAGGGTCCTTCTGCCCCCTCCGCACCCCACCGGGACCCACAAGCGGGGTCCCCCCTCGCCCCACCCCCAGCCCAAGTGGGGGGTCCCCCCCCAGCCCCACAAGTTGGGGGTCCCCCCTCGCCCCCCCCCCCAGCCCCACAAGTTGGGGGTCGCCCCCCCCCCCCCCCCCCAGCTAAACTCCCCCTTTTTACTCCAAAAAAATGTCTTTTAATTGTTCAAAATAGCACAAAAACGACAGATACGGACAGCGCGGGGGGGGGGAGCCCCCCCATACACTATAATACACTGGGGGGTCCCCCCGGGGGGCCGGGGGGGGCCGCCCCACCGCTGCCCCCCCCCGGGGGTCTGTACAGGGGGGCGGGGGGGGGCAGCGTGTACAAAACTTCATTCCAGCAACGGCAACAGGTAAAAAAAAGTCCCCCCCCCTCACCCCCCCCCCCCCATCCCCGCTGCGAAGGACCCGAGTGGGGCCCCACGGCGGCGTCCGGACCCCCCCGCCGCCCCCCCCCGGCGTGGGGCTGGGGGCACGGGGGGGTCCTTCACTGCCCGTCGGCCTTGGGCTTCTTTGGAGCGGATTTCCTGGGGGGGCGCAGGGGGGGGAGAGATGTGGGGCTGCCCCACGGCGACCCCCACACACCCCGATGGTGACCCCTCCCCAAAGCGACCCCCTCCCCACCCCACGGCCCCCCCCGCCCCTCCCGTCAGGTCGCTCCTGACCCCCCCTGCCCCCCCAGCCCCACAGCCCCCCCCCGGCCCCACTCACAGGTCGGGGGACGCCAGCGGCCGCTTGCCGGCGGGTTTGGCCACGGATCCGTCCTTGCTGGACTCTGGGGGGGGGACACACACACGTGAGGGGACCCCCAAGTGTGGGGCAGCCCCACAAGTCCCCGGAGTCCCGGGGGTGGGGAGCGGGGGGTGGCAAGCCACAGCCCCCGAGGTTGGGGGTCTCCCTGTTCCCGGGGTGATGCCACAGGGACCAGCCCCACGGGACCCCACACCGCCCCCGATGGCCACCAGCCCCACGGCGACGCTCCCACCTCCCCGTCTCCAGCCCCATAGCTGCCCCCCAAGTATGGGGCAGCCCCACGCCTCGCCCCACAACCCCAGGGAACAGGCAGAGCACCCACCACCAGCCGCCTGCAGCCCCCCAGCCCCCCGGCGACGCTCCCACCTCCCCGTCTCCAGCCCCACGCCCGCCCCCCAAGCGTGGGGCAGCCCCACGCCTCACCCCGCAACCGCGCCAGCCCCTCCCGGCGCAGCCGGCGCCCCTCGTCCCGGCAAGCCCCGGCCCCGCGGCGTCGCTCGCCGCCCCCCCGCCGCGCGTCGCCCCCCGTGCCCCCCGCCCCGCTCGTGGGGCGCCCCCCGCCGGCTCACCTTGCAGCCACCGCACCTGGGTGGCGGGGCCGTAGCCCTTCTCGTTGCGGGCGGCGATGCGGAAGATGATGGCGGGTTTGGTGGTGTAGTCGATGTGGGCGCTGGCCAGGCTGGCGGCCGGCACCAGGCACGAGGGGCTGGGCCCGAAGTACACCCGCATGAAGGCCAGGGGGGCCGGCGGGCCCCCCCCGCCCCGCGCCGCCTCCGCGCCCCCCGGGGCGCCCCCGTGGATGGCCAGGTACACCGAGTACTCCACGATGCGGCCCGAGGTCACCGAGGGCGGCTCCCAGGTCAGGTGGGCTCCGTCCGGGCTCTGCGGGGCCGGCGGGACGGGGTGGGGGTCAGGGAGTTGGGGGGCAACGGGGACGGGGGGGGATGCGCAGGGGGGATGGGGGGAACAAGGGTTTGACTTCCACCCCCCCCCCCCAGGGTCATGCGGGGTCACTTGTGGGGCAGGAAGGGGTCGCTCTGGGGTCCCTCAGGGTCATCTGGGGCCGGGGAAGCCCCGTTCGTGCCCTGAGGAACAGGATGGGGATGGAGCCGGGGGGGGCAGTGCCGTGGGTCCCCCGTGGGTCACCCCAGGGTCCCCCGTGGGTCACTCCAGGGTCCCCATGGGTCACCCTGCAGGTCCCCCTGCATCATCCCAAGCTCCCCATGGGTCACCCTGGGGTCCCCCATGGGTCACCCTGCAGGTCCCCGTGGGTCACTCCAGGGTCCCCCATGGGTCACCCTGGGGTCCCCCGGAGGTCACCCTGCGGCCCCCATGGGTCACCCTGCAGGTCCCCACGGGTCACCTCGGGGTCCCCCATGGGTCACCCCAGGGTCCCCGTGGGTCACCCCGGGGTCCCCCAGGCTCGGCTCCCGGCGGATCCCCCCCGCGGGCGGCGGCGGTGCCCCCCCTGCCCCGTCACCTTGCTGATCTTGATGGCGCAGGGGGCGCCGGGGAAGCCGGGCAGGCAGGTCTTGAAGGCCGACAGGTCGGAGAAGGGGCCGCGGCCGCAGGCGTTCAGCGCCGCCACCCGGAACTTGTAAGCGGTGCCGGGCTGCAGCTCCTGCCGCCGCAGCTGCGAGTGGTCCGGGACCCCCCCGGCATCCTCCTGCGGGACGGCGGGGACGCGTGGGGACGGGGCGGCGGGGGGGGACAGCGGGAGGGACAGGGGATGTCGAGATGCTTCTAGGGGACGTGGGATGTCCGTGGGGACATCGGGGGGAGCGCGAGGGGCGCGGGAAGGACTTGGGACGTTCCCACGGGGACGCTGGGAGGACCGGGAGGGACACGGGAGGGACACGGGGTGTCCGTGGGGACGTTGGGAGGAGCATGAGGGACGTGGGATGCTCGTGGGGACATTGAGATGCTCCTCAGGGACATGGGAGGGACGTGGGGACACCCGTGGGGACACCCAGACACCCGCAAGGGACACGGGACACCCATGGGGACACCCGTGGGGACACCCAGACACCCGCGAGGGACACGGGACACCCATGGGGACACCCGTGGGGACACCCAGACACCCGCGAGGGACACGGGACACCCACGGGGACACCCGTGGGGACACCCACGAGGACACCCAGACACCCACGAGGACACCCAGACACCCGCGAGGGACACGGGACACCCATGGGGACACCCGTGGGGACACCCACGAGGACACCCAGACACCCGCGAGGGACACGGGACGTCCCCTGAGGGCACCGAGATGCCCGTGAAGGACGTCGGGAGGCCCCTGAGGGACCCGGGGACGCCCACGGGGGACGCCCAGGGGGGACACCCGGGGCGGGTCACGGTGCCGCCGCGGGGGCGGCCCTGGGGACACTCACGTCCTGGGGGGGCGCGTCGTCGGGCGGCAGGAAGTAGTGGGTGACCATCATGGTGGTGCCCTTGATGACGCCCACGTCGAACCACTGGTTCTCCTTCTTGGGCAGCGCCTTGGGGGGCTGCGCCGCGGGGTCCGGCTTCTGCGGGGGGGGGGGGTATGTGTGTGTCACCGCGACGTCACCCCGCCCGTCACCGCCCCCCCGCCGTCCCCGGGACTCACCACCGGGGCGTTCTCGATGCCGTTGGCCACCTCGGCCAGGGCGGTGGCCGCCTGCAGCTTGGCCGGGCTGGCCCCCACCACGGGCTGGGGGGCCACGAAGGCGCCGGGGGGGGCCAGGCCTGGGGGTGGGGAGGTGGGTTAGAGCGGGGCTGGGGTCACCCCCCCCACCCCTCCCCGTCCCGGTGGGTGCCCCCCGCTCTCACCGTCGCTGGGGGTGCCGGTGGCCCCGGCGGGGGGGGGCAGCTCGCCCAGGCCGTTGGCGTCGGCCGCCGGGTCGTTGAGGCTGTCGGCCGGGGCCAGCGCCTCGGGGGGGGTGGGGGGGGGCCGGGGGGGGCCCGGCGGGGGCCGGCGGGGGCGGGGGGGCGACGGTGGCGGCGGCGGAGGGGGCGGGGGGCGCGGCGGGGGGCTCCTGAAGCTGCTGCTGCTGCTGCTGGACCAGCGCGGCCAGTTCCTGCTGGGTGAGGACGATGGGGATGGGGCCCCCTGCGCCCTCCGGACCCTCCGCGCCCAGCGGCCCCAGCTCCGGGGCGGCCCCCCCGGGCTCCGCCGGCTCCAGCGGCTCCGAGGCGCCTGTAGGGGGGGGTGGGAAGAGAGAGGAGAGCGTCACCGCGGGGAGAACGTCACCGGGGGGAGAACGTCACCGGGGGGCCACCACCACCGACGACGTCGGCGTGGGGCCACCATCGGCGTCACGGCGGGGCCACCGCGGCCACCAGCGCTATGGGGCCGGGACCGCCCCCAGCACGGGACCACCGTGGCTATGGGGCCATGGGGCCACCGCCCACCCCAGTGGGACCACCAGGACTGTGGGACAGAGACCAGCCTGACCACGGGGCCATCACGACCACGGGACCACCCTGACCATGGGGTCAACACCCCTACAGGGCCGGGACCACCCTGACCATGGGACCAAGACCCCCACCCCTATGGGCCAACCACCATTGCGGGACCAAGACCACCACGACCATGGGGCCACCACGACCATGGGGCCACCGTGACCATGGGACCACCCTGACCATGGGACCAAGACCCCCACCCCTATGGGCCAACCACCATTGCGGGACCAAGACCACCACGACCATGGGGCCACCACGACCATGGGGCCACCGTGACCATGGGACCACCCTGACCATGGGACCAAGACCCCCACCCCTATGGGCCAACCACCATTGCAGGACCAAGACCACCACAACCATGGGACCACCACGACCACGGGGCCACCACGACCATGGGGCCAAGACCCCCACCCCCACAGGCCCACCACCATTACGGGACCAAGACCATCATGACCATGGGGCCACGACCACCGTGACTGTGGGACCTTGGAGCCCCCTCAACCACGGGGCCAAGACCACCATGACCATAGGACCACCACAACCATGGGACCAGGACCCCCTACCCCTATGGGGCCACCCCCATTACGGGGCCAAGACCATCAGGACCATGGGGCCACCATGACCGTGAGACCAAGACCAACCATGACCATGGGACCACCACGACCATGGGACCAGGACCCCTATGCCTATGGGGCCACCCCCATTACGGAGCCAAGACCATCACGACCATGGGGCCACCATGACCATGAGACCACCATGATCATGGGGCCAAGACCAACTATGACCATGGGACCACCACGACCATGGGGCCACTGTGACCACGGGACCAGGACGCCCACCCCTACAGGGCCACCATCATTACAGGGCCAAGACCACCGCGACTACGGGGCCACCGTGACCATACCGCCACCACGACCACGGGACCACCACCCCTATGGGACCAAGACCCCCAGGACCACCACAACCGCGTGACCGCCCCCCGGCCCCCTCCTCACCCATGACGGCCTGCTGGGCCGCCTGCAGCACGGCCTGGATGGCCAGGGCCTGCGCCTGGGCCTCCTCGCTGGCCGCCGCCTGCGCCGCCGCCTCGGCCGCCGCCGTCACCGCCAGCTCCTCGGGCGTCAGCCCCGTCACTACCAGCGCGGGGGGGGCCGCACCGCCCCCCGCCCCGCCCAGCGGCGCCTCTGCCATCAGCTCGGGGGGCAGCGCCAGGGCCTCCGCCTCGGCGCCACCCCCCTCCCCACCGGGGCCGGCGCCGCCGGGGGGGCCCCCGGGCAGCACCACCACGGCCAGCGGCTCCGGCGAGCCGGGGGGGGGCTGTGGCGGCGGCGGCGGGCGGCTGAGGGGGGGGCGAAGGGGTGGCAGCGGCGGGGGCCGGCGGGGGCGTGGGGGGGGTGGTGGTGGCGGCGGGGGTGTCAGGGGGCGGCTGGGGGTCCCCGGCGGTGCCGGGGCTGCTGCTGGTGGCGGTGCTGGTGGGGGGAGGCGGGTCGGGGGGGGCCGGAGGGGGCTCCGTCAGTGACGAGATGCTCTGGGGGGGGGGGGAGAGAGAGGAGGTTGGGGGGGGAAGGGATGCCCCCCAAAACAGCCCCCCCTGAGCCACTGAGGGATCCTCATGGCCCCCCGCCCAGTCCTTAATACCACCCCCATGGTCCCTAATGCCCCCCCCCAACTGACCCCATGGCTCCCAGTGCTCCCCGCATGGTGCCCCCAACATGCCCCTTAATGCCCCCCCAGTGCCCCCAAAGTGCCCCCCCAGCCCTTAATGCCCCCCATTGTGTCCTCGTGGCTGTTAATGCCCCCCCCCGAATTACCCCACTCCCCACCTCCCAGTTCTTAATGCCCCCCCATACCCCGCCCCACGCCTCTTAATGCCTCCCAAGACATGCCCCAAAGCGCCCCGCATGCCCCCCCGGTGCCCCCCCTCACCGGCACGGCGGGCCCCGGCGCGGGCGTCGACTGGGTGACGGTGGTGACGGCGCGGGGCTGGGGGGTCCCGGCACCGCTGGGGCCGGGGCTGGGGGCGCCGGGGGGAGCCCCCTCACCCTGGGGGGGCTCTGGCTCTCCCTGCCCGTTGGCTGCCGGTGGCTCTGTGGGGAGAAAGTGGTGGGGGTGTGAGCGGGGAGACCCCCAAACAGCTCCCCCCACCCCCCCGTGTCCCCCCCCAGCCCCACCTTGGCCCATGCTGGAGGTGACGGTGGTGGCCGTGGGGGTCGTCCCCGTCTCGTGGGTCTCGCAGGGGGGGTTGGAGCAGCCGGGAGGGGACGGGATGGGGCTGGGGGCGCCTTCGGCGAGCACCGGGGGGGCCCCCTCGGCGCCGGCGGCCTGGGGGGCGTCACGGGGCGGGGAGCCCTGCTGGGGGCCCCCGCCGGTGGCCGTCCCCGAGCCCGCGGCCGTGGTGGTGGTGGCCGTGTTGGTGGTCCCCGTCTCGTGGGTCTCGCAGGGGGGGTTGGAGCAGAACCGCGGCGCCGCCGTCGTCACCGTGTTGGTGGTGCCGGTCTCGTGGGTCTCGCACGGGGGGTTGGCGCAGGCTGGGGACACCGCGGCAGTGGCCACGGTGGCCGCCCCCGTCCCGTGGGCTTCGCGGGGCCTCGTGGCCGCGGCCGTGGTGGTGGTGGCCGTGTTGGTGGTGCCGGTCTCGTGGGTCTCGCACGGGGGGTTGGCGCAGGGTCTGGCCCCCGCGGCCGTGGTGGTGGTGGCCGTGGGGGTGGTCCCCGTCTCGTGGGTCTCGCAGGGGGGGTCGGGACGCGGCCGCGACGTCGCCGTCGTCACCGTGTTCGTCGTCCCCGTCTCGTGGGTCTCGCAAGGGGGGTTGGCGCAGGACCGCGGCGCCGCCGTCGTCACCGTGTTGGTGGTGCCGGTCTCGTGGGTCTCGCAGGGGGGGTTGGAGCAGGGCTGGGACCCCGCGGCGGTGGCCGTCCCCGTCTGGTGGCCCTGGCGCGGCCTGGCCCCCGCGGCCGTGGTGGTGGTGGCCGTGGGGGTGGTCCCGGTCTCGTGGGTCTCGCAGGGGGGGTTGGAGCAGAACCGCGGCGCCGCCGTCGTCACCGTGTTGGTGGTGCCGGTCTCGTGGGTCTCGCAGGGGGGGTTGGCGCAGGGCCTGGGCCCCCCCTCGCGGGGGCCGGCGGTGGCCGCGGGCTCGCGGCAGACCCGCGGCGTCATGGTGGTGCCGGTGGCCGCCGTCTGCTGGGTGGGGCACGGCCCCTCGGGGCGGGGGCGGCCGCCGGCCGCCGTGGGGGTGTTGGTGGTGCCGGTCTCGTGGGTCTCGCAGGGGGGGTTGGAGCAGACGCGGACCACGGTGGTGCCGGGGGGCTGCGCCCCCGCCTCAGGCCCCTCGCAGAGGAGCTGCAGCCCGCCCCCCACGTTGGCCACCAGGCTGGTGGTGGCCGTGTTGGTGGTGCCGGTCTCGTGGGTCTCGCAGGGGGGGTTGGAGCAGACCAGCGTGACCGTGCCGGCCCCCGCCTCGGGCTGGCCTGGCTCGGGCAGGGGCGGCCCCCCGCCGGCCGGCTGCTCGCCGGTGGGGGAGGCCAGGATGGAGACCGGGAGGTCGTGGACGGGCTGGGCCTCCACCCCGCTGGGCGTCGTGATCAGCGTCACCTGCGTCGGCTGCGACACCGGCTGCGGACCCCCCGCCCCGGCACGGCGTCACCAGGGGGGTGATGGGGCACAGGGAACGCCCCGACCGCGGCCCGCAGCCCCCAAACCCCCCAACCCACCCACATTGCTCCCGGATCCGCCAGGAGCCCCGACCTGGGGGGGGGGTGTCTGGCGGGGTCCCGGCGGGGTCCCGGGGTGGCCCAGGGGGTCTCAAGGATGGCTGGGGGGGCCCCCTAGGGGTGGTCCAGAGGGTCTCGGGTGGTCCCGGGGGTGGTCAGGGGGTTCCCCAGGATGGTTTAGGGGGTCCCCGGGAGCAGTTGGGGGGTCTCAGGGATGGTGGGGCAGCTCCGAAGGTCCCTGGGGAGGCCTGGGAGGTCTTGGGGCATGGCCAGGGTGTCCCCAGGTCACTCCGGCTTGTCTGTGGGGCAGTCAAGGGGGTCCCGGGGTGGTCACAGGGTCCCCCGGAAGGTCCCTGCGCCCCCTCTCTCACCTGCATGGTGATGGTGGGGGTGCCCAGCCCCGTGGCCGCCGTCATGGTGGTCTGGGCGGCCGAGACGGTGATGGCGGCCGGGTTGATGACCTGGCTGGAGAGCGTGGCGATGGTGCCCAGCGTGGTGATGGGGGTGGCCAACGAGGCCGAGGCGCTGGGGACCCCCGTCCCCGCCCCCGCCAGGCTGCTCGACACCGTCCCCGTCACCGTCCCCAGCGTGGTGACGCCTGTGGGAAGAAGGGGACGGGCGTCACCGCAAGGTGTCGTCGCAGGGGGACACAACGGGGCTGTGATGACACCCTACGGCAACGGGTCCGTCCCGTGACGCCGTCACAGAGCGCCGGCGGGGCGCGGTGGCTCCACGGCGTCACACCGCAGCCGGGCGACACCACAGGGTGGCGCTCCAGGGCGACACGCGCAGCGCAGCAGCACCACAGCCCAGTGGCACCCCGGGGGGACACCACGCACCGGACCTCCCGGGGTGACGCTGGTTTGGTGCTGCATCACACGCCCCCCCCCCCACGCCCCCCCCAGGTGACGACAGCCCAGTGACGTGTCGTGGTGACGCTGTCAGAGTGACTTGGTGGTCTGGCTACCCCGTAGGACGATCTGGTAGCCCAATGCTCCTCCAGGGTGATCTGGTGGCCAGATACCCCGCCAGGGTGACTTGATGGCCCAATGACCTCCAGGATGACCTGGTGGCCCAACACCCCACCCTGGTGGGTGACCTGATGGCCTGATGCTCCTCCAGGGTAACCCGGTTGGCCCAATACCCCACGCCGGCGGGTGGCCTGATGCCCCCACTAGGGTGACTTGATGGTCTGATGCCGCTCCAGGGTGACCTGGTGGCCCGATGCCCACCCCTCCCCCCCCACCAGGGATGACCTGATGGCCCGATGCCCTCCCAAGGTGACCTGATGATCCAGTGACCCCCGCAGAGTAGCCCGTTGGCCCGGTGCCCCCGCCAGGTGGCCCGCGGCTCCTTACCGGTGGTGCCCTTGACCACCAGGGTGGTGACGGTGGGCTTGACGGCCGAGACGGTGACGGGGGTCACCAGCCGGACCCCGCCCATGGGTACCGTGCGCAGGATGGTGCCCGGCTGCCCTGGGGCTCCCTTCAGCACCACCTGGAGTGGGGGGTGGAGGGGGGGGAGCGTGAGCAGGGGGTGCTGGGGGTCACCAGGGGGGTGGGGAGGCCATGCCCCACCCTCACCTGCGTCACCCCCGGCTGCCCGTGGCCCGTGGCCAGCTTGGGGACAGCCGTGATGATCTTGGCGGGGGTGCCGGTGCCCGACGTCATGACCTTGGTGGTGATGATGGTGATGGGCGACTTGATGCCGGGGCTGCTGGTGACACCTGGGGGGCGGACAGGACACGGTGGGGGGTGACACCCGCCTCAGGGACCCCCCCAGAGGTGGGGCCACCCCCTCCCCGCGTCACCCTGGCGCTCACCGGTGGCCCCGGACTGGGTGATGATGGCCGACATGGGGATGGTCTTGATGATGGTGGTGGTGCCCGGCTTGGTGGTGCTGGGGGAGACGCTGGAGATGCCCAGGATGGTGGGCTTGGCCCCCCCCGCGCCCCCCGCCTGCGTCGTCGTCAGCAGCGTCGGTGGCTTCCCCTCCCCTGACGTCACCAGCTTCAGGATGGTCCCGGCTGGCAGCGGCCCCTTGGTCTGAGAGGGGGCAAGGGGGGGGTCAGCAGGGGGCAAGGGGGGGGCTCAGGGACATGGGGTGGGGGTTTGGGGACATAGGGGGGTGTTGGGGACAAGGTGGGGCTCAGGGAAATGAGGGTTGTCAGGGACATGGGGGGGCTTGGGGACAAAGTGAGGGGCGGGCTCGGGGACAAGAAGGGATGGGGGGACAAGGGTGGTCTCTCAGGGACACACGGCGGGGCTCAGGGCCATGGGAGGGGGATTTGGGGACAAGTCTTGGGGACCGTCTCACCGGGGGGGTCCTGGGGACATGGTGGGGACAAGGGGGATGTTCAGGGACAGTCTCAGGGACACGGGAGGGTCTTTGAAGACAAGGGGGGTCCCGGGGACACCATGGGGGGGTCCCGGGGACACCGCGGGGGGGTCCCGGGGGTCCCACCTGGATGATCTGGGTGACGGGGCCCGAGGAGGCCTGTCCGGTGACGGCCGAGCTCTGCACCGGCTTCGTCTGCACCACCGACATCACCTTCCCCAGGTTGGAGATCTGGGGAGGGGGCGCGGGGGGGTGAGGGAGGGACCCCCAGCACCTGGGGGACCCCCCCGTGACCCCCAAACCCAGAGGGTACAAGTGTCCCCCCCCCAGGACTCCTGGGGGGCATTGGGTGGGCCAGAACCCCCAGAACTGGGGTACCGGGGGGCTCAGTGACCCCCCAGCACTCGGGGCGGGGGGAGCATTAGGGGGGTCGGTGCCCCCCCTCTCAACCCCCAGAATTGGGGTATTTGGGGTTAAGTGACCCCCAGCCCCCCCGCCTCCGTGCTTGCTGCCCCCCGGGGCCCGTCCTGGGGGTGTCCCCCCGTTCCGGGGGGGTCCGACTCACCAGGGCGCTGCCCCCCGGGACGGAGATGGGGCTCTTGACCAGGGTGATGGTCTTGGTGACGCCGCCCACCACGGTGGTCACCACCTGGGCCTGCTGGGCCACCGTCACCGTCCCCGACTTGTGGACCGTGATGATGGGGCGCGTGGCCGCCGTGCTGGCGGGGGCTGCACCCCCCGCGCCCCCCACCTGCGCCGCCGCCGTCTTCAGCATCCGCGTCGCCGGGTTGCTCACCTGGGGGGGGGGGTGGGACACACACACGGTCTGTGGTGACAGTGCAGCGGCCCCGCCGTGACGCCAACGGGCTGACGTCAACACTGACATCGACAAGGTGACGCCAACGCGATGACGTCAACAAGGTGATGTCAACGGGGTGATGCCAACAAGGTGACGCCCACGGGGTGACGCCAACGGGGACATCGACAAGGTGAAGCCAACAGGGTGACGTCAACAAGATGACGTCAACAGTGATGTCAGTGGGGGGACGCCAACAGGGCGACATCAACACGGTGACGTCAACGGATGTACCAATGGGGTGACATCAACACAGTGCCACCAACGGGGTGACACCAACAGAGTGACCCCACGGTGGCACCAATGGGATGACCGCACGGTGACACCAGCACGGTGAACTCCCGGTGACGTCACTGGAGTGACCCCAGAGTGACGTCAACGGGGCGATGCCAACAGTGGTATCCCCACGGTGACGCCACCGGGGCTGCCCTGCTGCGGTGACGTCGACTCACCATGACGGGGGACGAGGCCACCTTAACGGTGGCCGGCAGCGAGGTGGTGCCGGGGCTCACGGCCACCGTCTTGACGATGGTGGCCCCCGCGGGGACGCTGAGGACGGTGGGGGCCGAGGCCGGCGGGATCTTCTGGGTGGCGGCGGCCGCCGCGGCCAGCGCCGCCATCCCGCTCATCTGGGGGCTGCTGCCGATCACCTGCCGGGGCGGGGGACATGGTGACACTGCTATCCCCCCGCCATGTGCCCCCCACCCCTCCCCGTGTCCCCCCCGGCTCTCACCGTGCCCTGGGGGCTCTGGCTGGGGACCACCATGCGGACGCCGGCCGGCAGCGACGTCACCGTCACCGGGGCCTTGCCGGGGGTGGCGGCCGAGCGCACCGTCACCAGGGGGGGACCCGCCCCCGCCGCCGGACCCGTCACCTTCAGCACCGCCGGGACACCTGGGGGGGGGCGGAGGGTGTCAGCACAGGGGCTGAGCCCCCCCCAGGGTCCCTGACACTCTCCGCAGTGTCCCCAGTTCCCTCGCGCCGTGTCCCCGCGTAACCCCTGCGCTGGGGTGATACGTCTCCTCCTGTGCTCCCGTCACCCCCCCGTGTGCCCCTCACACCCCACATCCCTCCTCCGTCCCTACACCCCCCCGTGACCCCCCCAAGGCCCTCCACATTCCCCTCGACATCCCCGTGTCCCCTCAACCACTCCCATCTTCCCCCGTGTCCCCACACGCCAGAACCACCGTGTCCCTCCCACCCCCCATGTCCTCATGTCCCCCACACGCCCACCCAGAGCCCCCCATGTCCCCAAGTCCCCCAGAGCCCCCCATGTCCCCCCCACACCCCCTATCCCAACACGCCTCCAGTTCCCCCCAGACCCCGTGTCCCCAAGTCCCCATGTCCCCCCCATCTGCCCCCCATGTCCCCGTGTCCCCTGTCCCCATGTCCCATGTCCCCACACCCCCACCTCTCCCAGTCCCCCCCCAGTCTCACCGGGGGCGCGGGCGCTGGCTCCGCCGAGGGCGGCGCTGGCGGCGGCTGGGGGGGGCGCCCCGGCGGGCAGCACCTGCAGCGTGGTGGTGGGGGGCGCGGGGGGGGCCGGGGCGGCGGCGGGGGCCGGCGGGGGGGGCGGCGGCGGCGGCGGCAGCAGTGTGAGGCCGACGGGCGCCAGGGCCTGGGGGGCCGGTGGGGGCCCGGGGGCGGCGGCGGCGGGTGCGGGGCTCTTGGGGGGGTTGGCGGGGACGGAGGGGACGGGGGCCGGGGCGGGGGAGGCGGCGGCCGGCAGCTCGTACTTCTGGAGCTGCAGCAGGTAGGAGTCGGCGGTGGGCACCGGCCCCCAGCTCACCTCCAGCGACGTCGTGTTGGCCCGCACCAGCTGCACCCGCGCCGGGGCAGGGGGGCGCTCTGGGGGGGGACAGAGGGGGGGTCAGGGGGCACCTACAGCCCCGTAGAGACCCCCATGACCCCACAGCGACACGCCAGAGTGGCGCCAGCTGCACCCGCGCTGGGGCGGGGGGCTGCGGGGAGGTGGGGGCACCCACAATCCCACCCTGGACCCCCCAGAACCCCACAGGGACACCCTGGACCCCACATTGACACCCCAGGAGGCGCTGAGGACCCCCAGACCCATGGGGACCCCCCCTGAGAACCCATCCCAGGGCACCCCATGGCTTCCAGATGGACCTGGGGACCCCCAAAACTCCCCAGAAACACCCCAAAACCCACCCCACGGCTTTGGGACAGACTTAGGGACCCCCAGTAGACACCTGGGGACCCTCAAAACCCCCCAGAAATACCCTGGAGCCCACCTCAGGGCACCTTATGGCTCTAAGATGGACCTCGGGACCCCTGAGAGAGCTGTGGGGACCCCCATGACCCCATAGAGACACCCCAGGGCCCACCCCACAGCCCCGGGCTGGCCCTGCGGACCCCCCCCCCACTGCTCCCCGGACCCCGCCGTGCCCCCCGCTCACCGGTCTCGAGGTACCAGAGGTCCTTGCAGCAGACCTGGTTGTTCCAGGCCTTGCGGTAGCCGTCGCGGCCGCTCCAGATGTAGAGGCGGGTGGCGATGGCCACCGCGCAGTGCCCGGCCCGCGCCCGCGGCACGTTGTCCTCCAGCGTGTCCATCACGATGGGCTCCCACGCCATCGACTCTGGGGGGGGGGGCATGGCACGGCGGGGGGTCCGGCGGGGGCTCCAAGAGGGGGTTGGGGGGTGCTTTGGGGCTCCTGGGGGACGTTTGGGGGTCTCGGGGAACTCAGGAAGGGGCGGGGGGCGGCTACAGGAAGAGTTCGGGGGGGTTTCAGGAAGGGTCTTGAGGAAGGTTTGGGGGTTTTGGGGAGCTCAGTGGGGTGTTTGGGGGGTTCTAGAAAGGGGTCAGGGGGGTCCAGGACGCGGCTTGTGAGTCTTGAAGGAAATTTGGGGGTCTCAGAAAGCTCAGGAAGATGTCGGGAGGGCTCCAAAAGAGGTCTGGAGAGAGGTTTGGGGGTCTGGGGTGTGCTTTGGGGGGTTTCAGGAAGCTCAAGAAGAGGTTTGCGGGTCTCCGAAGAAGACTGGGGTGAGTCTCGAAGAGGTTTGGGGGTCTCGGGGTGAGGTTTGGGGGTCTCGGGGTGAGGTTTGGGGGTCTCGGGGTGAGGTTTGGGGGTCTTGAAAAGACTGATAAAAGATTTTGGGGGATCTCAAGGAAGAGTTGGGGGATCCCAAGGAGCTTGGAGAGGGTTTGTGGGGGGTCCTGAGGCTCTTGCAGGAAAATTCGGGGGGAGCTTTGGGGTCTCAGGGGTGCCGGGGGTGGGTTCGGGGGTCCCGGGGGTCCGTACCGAGGTTGAGGCAGGCCAGCGTGTTGGTGCACTTCCACTCCTTCTCGTGCGTCGCCACCTTCACGTCGTCCATGACCAGCGGCACCCACCCCCCAAACACGTACATCCTGGGGGGGGGGGGGGCGCAAGTGGGGTCAGGGGGGGTGCGGGGACCCCCCCGGACCCCCAGGCGGGCAGGCGGGGAGCCCCCGGACTCACTTATTGCCGATGGTGGTGGCGGAGTGGAGGCTGCGGGGCAGCGGGGCCACCCCGCTCAGGCTGGGCTTGTTCCACGTCAGCGTCTCTGCGGCCCCCCCCCCCGCAACACCAAAAATGAGGAAAACGCCCCAAAACCACATCCAACGTGCCACCCCCCCACCCCGCCGGCCCCCTCCCTCACCGATGTCGAGGGTCCAGAGGTCGCCCAGGCGGCAGCCGCTCATGCCCCCGTAGATGACCAGCTTGGCCTTGCGGCTGTCGCGCTCGGTGTGGACCACGGCGGTGTGGGACTCGCGGGGGGGGGGCAGCACCCCGTAGGTGATGGGGATGTCCCAGGCCCCCACCCCCGAGCCCGGGCGCAGCTCCAGCACGTACAGGTCGTTTAGGTACCTGGCGGGGGGGGGTGCAGGGGGGTCATGGTGAGGAGAGGGGGTCGCTGGGACCACCCCAGGGTGGACATGGGGGGGTCACCCATGCCTCACCCAAGGGACCTGGGGGGCACTGGGACCCCCCAAGAAAGGACACGCAATCTCCCCAGTGCCACCTGTGTCACACCCCGAGACGCTCAGGGTTACTGAGACCCCCCAAAAAAAGATTTGGGGTGCCGGGGTGTCACAGAGACCCCCTGGCAAGGGATCCCCTGACCCAGTGGGTTCCTGAGACCCCCCCCATTGACCTGGGGGGTCCCTGTGCCCCCCCATATTGACTCAGGAGGGTCCCTATGCTCCCCTCAATTGACCTCGGGGGGTCCCCATGGCCCCCTAAAGCCACCCAGGGGGCCCCTGTACCCCCCCAAGTGACCCAGGGGGTTCCCTGACACCCCCCCATATTAACCCAATGGAATTCCTGTGCCCCCCTAAAGCCACCCGGGGGTCCCTGTACCCTCCCAATTAACCTGAGCAGCCCCTACACCCCCCCACATTGACCCAGGGGGGTCCCCATGCCCCCCCCCGCAGCCCCCCCGCCCGGCTCCGGTACCGGGGGATGTTGTTCTTGGGGTCCTCGCTGTCGTTGGCCAGCCCCCCGAACAGGTAGCACTTGTTGCCCACCAGCGAGAAGCTGTGGCCCAGCCGCGGGCAGGGGGGGGGCCCGTTCTTGGGGGTCTTCGCCTTCAGCCGCTTCCACTCCCACCGGCTGGCCTGGAAACGGCGTGGGGGGGGGACACCTGTGTCCGGAGCAGGGGGTCTGGACCCCCCACCGCAGCCCCCAGCGGGGCCGCAGTCCCCCCCGGGGCGCCCCTCGCTGGGGTTCTAACCGCCCTCCAAGGGGTCTGACCCACCCCCCCCCGGGGGGGGTTCCCGCCCCCCGCCCGGGTTTGTGGCCCCCCCCCGGGGGTACCTGGAGCTCGTAGAGGTCGTTGCTGTACTTGCCGTACTCCACCATGCCCCCGAAGACCAGCAGGCGGGTGCCGTCGCAGACGAAGCCGTAGGCGGCGCAGCCGGGGGGGATGTCGCCCCGCACCGCCGGGATGAACCACTGGTTGGTGGCTGGGCGGGGTGGGGGGGAACAGAGAGCGGGGGGTCAGGGGGGGTCAGAGGGGAGGAACCCCCCAGAGACCGGGTGAGGAAGGTGAAGGGTTAATTCAGGGGGATGGGGACCCTCCCCCCAACAGGGACCTTCGTGAGCCCCTGGGATATGGTGGGGGGGGGGCACAGGGAGCCCCTTGGGACCCCCACGGAACCCAAAGAGACCCCACCCAGGGACCCCCCAGCCCACACAAAGACCCCCATGCGGCTGCCCCAGCCCACCCAGGGACCCTCAGAGCCCCCCAGGCCCCACAAAGACACCCCCCAGGCCCCACAAAGACACCCCCCCCCACGGGGACCCCCCCCCCAGCCCACCCAGGGACCCCAGAGCCCCCCTCAACAACACCCCTGACAGCCCCATAGCCTCCCCCCGGCACTCACAAAGACCCCCAGGACCCTCCCCGCTATTACAGCCCCCCGGCTCGCCCCCACTGGGACGCCCCAAGCACACCCCCCCCCCCCCGGACCCCCCCGGCCCCCACCGGTGTTGTAGACGTGCAGCTCGTCCACGATGCCCTCGTTGCCGCCGCCGAAGACGACGATGAGCTCCTTGATGGCGACGGCGCGGTGGCCGTGCCGGGGGCGGGGGACGGGCCCCGACCACCCCACCACCCGCTTCCAGCGCGGCTGCAGCGCGGGGGGGGCCGGGGCAGCCCGCGGGGGGGACCCCCCCCCCGGGGCCGGGGCCGCCATCGCCCCCTCTGCCTGTCCTGGGGGGGGGTGGGGGGGGAGAGGGGGGTGAGCCCCAAAATGGGGGGGGGGGGAGTCATCACCGACCCCCCCCCCATCCTCACAACAACCCGGGGGGGGTCACTGTCACCCCCCAGAGATACCCCCGGGGGGGGCAATTAGCCGCCGGATGCTGCAACGTCAACTGCCCCCGGGGGAGGGGTGTCATTGTCACCCCCCCCCCCCAGCACTGCGACTACCCCGGGGAGGGTAATTGCTCCCCCCCCCCGCCACGGAACTGCCCCAGGGCACACAATTACCCCCCCCATCACAACCGCCCGCCCCCGCCGTTACCCCTGGGGGGGGGTGTGTAAAGCCCCGCCCCCAGCACTGCAATTACCCCGAACAGAGGAACGAGCGCCCCCCTCCCCCCCGCCCCCCGGCAATACAACTGCCCCCCCGGGGACAGAATTACCCCCGGGGGGGTACAACTGCCAAACCCCCCGCGCAACGCAACGACCCCCCGGCAATGCAGCCCCACCCACAGCTCTGCAACTGCCCCCCCCCGCCCCGGTAACTGCCCCCTCCCCCGCCGCACAATTGCCCCTCCGTGGTGCGCGATCGCCCCTCCCCCGGCTCCCCCCCCCCCCCCGCCCCGGGAGGGCCCTGGGAGCCGCCATCTTGTCGCTGCCCGGGGAAAATGGCGGCCTCCTCCTCCTCCTCCTCCCCCCCCCGCCCTCCTTCGCTTTCCCCGCCGCCGCCGCTGACCCCTCCCGGCTGCCGTCCGCTCCCGTTCGGCGGCCGCGGCTCCGCCTCGCTCCCGGCTGCCGCGGGCTGCGGCGCGGCGGGGCGGGAGAAAGGGCTGCGGGGGGCGCCGGGCGCCTTCACGCCGCCCTGGGAGCCGCCATCTTGCGCCTGTGGCCGAGCGGCCGCTCCGCTCCCCGCCCGCCCGCGCGCGCGCGGGGGGGGTGGGCGGTGCCGCGTCTGAAGGCCCCGCCCGCCGCCTAGGCGGCGCCATCTTGGCGGGCGGACGGGGGCCGCCATCTTGGCGGGGACGCTCCTCGCCGCCTCCCTTCGCTTTCCCCGCAGCCCTGTCACGCTGCCCCCACCGCCCCGCCCCGCTCTTCCCGGGGACAACGCAGCGGAGCGGCCCCGGGCGCAGCGGCGGGAAACCGAGACGTGCGTGACCGCCCCACACACACCGCTTCCCGGGGCTGTACGGCACGGCCATGGCGCCCCGGGAGCGGGGCGTGACGGGGAAGCCACGCCCCCGCGTGACCACGCCCCCTCCAACCGCCCTTTGAGGGGGCCATGCCCGCCCCCCCCCCCCCCCCAACCGCGACATGTCCCGGGGACACCGTTGCCGTGCCCCCGCCTGCCCCCAGGCCGCGCACAAAGGAGACCCCCACCCCAAACCTCGGGAGTCGCCCCCAAGACCCGAGACACCCCCTCCCCGAGACGGCCCGTTACCCGCGCGGCTTCCTTCGCGGCTGCGGAGGCCCGTCTCCAGCAGGCCAACGCTGTACGGAGCGCTCAGCTCGTCATGGGCGCCGCCATTTTGGACGCCCCGCCTCTCCCTCACGGCCGCCCCCTCCCCAAACCCCTCCTCTTCCTCCTCCTCCCCCGTGCTCCTCCGCTCCTGGGAATAACGGGACCCTGCAGCCGCTCTGAGGCCTCACGGCCTGACCCTGCCCAGGGCAGCGAGCGGCGCCAATAAGGGGGCGGTTGGAAACCGGCGCCTCCATCTTCATCTCCCGCCACTACCCCCCCGCCCAACTCCGTACTCCCAAGATGGCGGCGGGAGAGACCCGGATGTGGGCGGAGCGCGCCGCCATAACGCCTCACCGCCCCCTCCCAAGATGGCGGCCCCCGGGGAGTGCGAAGACCTGTATGTCGGCGCCCGCCCCGCCGTGCCCCCTCCAAGATGGCGCCCCCCGCCCGGCGGAGGAGGCCGCCGGTGGCGCCTCCCGCCCTTCCCCGCCCTCACCCGGGAGCGGCTCCTCTAACGGGACGGCTGCAAGGTGGCGGCGCGGCCGGTACCCGGATGCGGGGAGGCGGGGTCACAAAGATGGCGGCGCGCTGCGCCAGGAAAGGGGCGGGCAGGGGAGGGGCAAGATGGCGCCGCCCGGTCTCCGGATCTTCCTCCTCCTCTTCCTCCTCCTCGGGGCGCGGATAAGATGGCGGCGCCTGGCCCAGGCGGGATGGGAGATGTCGCGCGGCCTCCTCCCGCCGCCGGCCCCAACGCCTCCCTCCCGCGCTGCACCCCCCACACCCCCGGGGATAAGGCCCGGATGCGGCGCCCCAACATGGCGGAGGCGGTAGGTTGAGGCGGCCGCGGCTGCCCAAGATGGCGGCCGCCGCGGGACCCGGATGCGGCCGCTCGCCGCGGCGCACCGCTCCTTCGCTGCTCCGCACCTGTTCGCACACGCCGGTCGCGGACACCGGGAGCCGCTTCCACCCGCCGCCGCCGATCGCTTCGGGCCGCCGCCGCCGCGCCGAAAGGCCGAGAGGGGCCCGTCCGCCGCGCCGACTACTGGCTCTTGGGAGCCGCCATTTTGGACGCGTCTCCTCCACCCGCCACAAAGATGGCATCTCCCAGGACCCGGATGGTGGCGCCTAACGGCTCTGCCGGGCAGCGCGCATGCGCGGAGCCTGAGGCGAGGAGGGGGCGCGCCTGCGCACGCGCGCTGCCTCGGCCCCGCCCGCTCCCTCGCTCCGCCCCCTTCCCGCGCACGCGCGCCGCGGCCCCGTCCCGGCCGTTGTTTGTTCGAACGCCCGAATTTAGCGGGTTTTAAACCGCCCCCCCCCCCAGCCCCCCCGTGCACTCCAGTTACTGAACACAACAAACACCGTTTATTGGGGGGGGCCGGGGGTGGGGCTGGGAACTGGGGGGGGTCTGGGGGTCCTTGAGGAATTCTTGGGGAAACAGGAGGGGGGGCAAAACCGTCCCAGACCCCCCCCCCGGGGCACGCCGCTGCCTTCCCCCTCGTGACGTCACCTCACGGAGGGGGCGGTGCAGGAACCGGGGGGGGGGTCGGGCCGACCCCGACCCCCCCCAAACCTGCCCAACTCCCCCTACCCCACCCCACGGCCTCGGGACTCCCCAAAAGCCCCCCCAGGGGGGCGCGGGGCGGGGGGGGTACATGGTGGTCCCGGGGGGGTTGTGCTGGGGATCCCGGGGCGGGTCGCGCCCCCGCAGCAGGCCCCGCCCCCAGCCCCGCCCACCACGGACCCTCCCGGGACTCCCCAGACAGCGCCGCCGCATCCCAGTTCCCCCCCGTCCCCGCCCTTACCGGAGCGCCCCCGGTCCGAGCCGTTCAGCGCGTCCACGAGGCGCCAGAACGCGCCCCGGGACCCGGCGGCCGCTGCGCCTTTAAGAGCGGCGCCCGCACCGCGCAGGCGCGACCCCGCCATCTGCGGCGTGGCGGAAGTCCCGCCCCATGCCCGTGCGCGCCGCGCGGTTACCGGGGCAACGGGGCGCCATGTTGAGTGTGGCGGAACCGCGCGCGATTCCCCCCCCCCGCGATGACGTCACTAAGGTGATGACGTCACCAATGCGATGACGTCGGAGGGGAGGGTGACGTCACGGCCCCCGGGACGCCGCGAGGCTCCGGGCGGGCTGCAGGGAGGGGCCGGGCAGCGGGTGGGACCTGCTGACGTCAGGGGGGGGCCCTGGGGGATCCAGTGACATCACACAGAGAGATCCGGGATCCAGCCGGGCCCCAGCGGGGATCCAGCGCCCCGGCCCCCCACAGCGCTGCCCGGGATCCACCGGAGCCCCACGGGGCGACCAGGGCCCACACGGAGATGCAGGACCCACCAGAACCCCAGAGAGCGACGGGGGATCCACGGCTCCGCCCAGGATCCACTGGAGCCCCACAGAGCCAACGGGGATCCGCAGCCCCGGCACCACGCGTCACTGTCCAGGATCGACTGCAGCCCCGTGGAGATCTGGGACCACACAAAGATCCGGGATCCACTGGAGCCCCGTGGAGATCTGGGACCACACAAACATCCGGGATCCACTGGAGCCCCGTGGAGATCGGGGACCACACAAAGATCTGGGATCCACTGGAGCCCTGTGGAGATCTGGGACCACACAAACATCCAGGCTCCACTGGAGCCCCAAGGAGATCTGGGACAACACAAAGATCCGGGATCCACTGGAGCCCCGTGGAGATCTGGGACCACACAAACATCCGGGATCCACTGGAGCCCCGTGGAGATCGGGGACCACACAAACATCCAGGCTCCACTGGAGCCCCAAGGAGATCTGGGACAACACAAAGATCCGGGATCCACTGGAGCCCCAAGGAGCCAACGGGGATCTGCAGCCCCGGCACCCCGCGTCACTGCCTGGGATCCACCAGAGCCCCATGGAGATCCGGGATCAACTGGAGCCCCAAGCAGTTCTGGGACCACACGGACATGCGGGATCAACTGGAGCCCCACAGAGCCCATGGGAATCCACAGCCCCGGCACCACGCGTCACCGTCTGGGATCCACCAGAGCCCCGTGGAGATCTGAGATCCAGTGGAGCCCCACGGAGCCAACGAGGATCCGCAGCCCCGGGGCTGCCCGGAGCGACTCCAGATCCACCGGAGCCCCCCGGCTCGGTCCAGCCCCCCAGTGCAGGGCTGCGGAGGGGATCCCGGGGCGGATCCCGGGGGGGGTCCCGGGGCGCGGTCGGGCGCGGCCCAAGGAGGGTCGGAGGCGGCGGTGGGTTACACAGATTTATAGATCACTCCAGCACAGACACAGAGCCCCGGGGGGGGGCGGGGGGCGCGGGGGGTGCCCCGGGGGGGGGGCGGTCGGTGCCGGGACCCCCCCGCGGAGCCGGCGGCCGGGTGGGGCTCCGGGGGCTCTAAGGCAAACGGCTCCCGCGCGACTGGAGAAGAATAAATAGGTGCGGGGTGACACCCCCTCCCCCCCCCCCCGGCGCAGCCCCCCGGGACCCCCCGACCCCCCCTCGCAGTGCCTCTACTGGCGGGCTTTCGACCTCCCCCCCCATTATTGCCATGAGGGGGCGGGGCCGCAGGGGGGGCCGAGCCCCAACAGTCGGGGGGGGGCTGGAAGAACGGGGGGGGGGGGCACCCCCTACCCCTGGGGCCGGTAAAGTGCAGGACGGGACCCCCGGGGCCAGGGACCCCCGCGGGACGGGAAACACACCGGGGCGGGGCGGGGCGGGGCAGGGGGCGGCGGCTGCCAGGGGACAGAGACGGGTCCTGCCCCCCCCCATTGGGTCAGCCAGATCCCGCCCCACCCCACGCTCACACCTGATTGGCTCCCTACCAGATCCCGCCCCAAGCCTGGGTCTGTCCTGATTGGCTCCGGACTGGATCCCACCCCAAGCCGCGGTCTCCCAATTGGCTCCAGACCGGATCCCACCCGCAGCTCTGGTCTCTCCTGATTGGCTGCAGACCAGATCCCGCCCCCAGCCCCCGTCTCTATCCTGATTGGCTCCCAACTGGATCGCGCCCCAAGCCCTGGTCTCTCCTGATTGGCTCCAGACCAGATCCCGCCCCAACCCAGAGTCACCCCTGACAGGGCCAGGCCCAGGCCCCAGACCACCCCGCGGTGACGCCCAATTGGCTCCAGTCCAGATCCCGCCCCGCCCCGGCACGACTCCCACTGGGTGGAGACTGGAGCCGCCCCTCCAATCCAAAGGCACTCCCGATGGGATCATGGCCAGATCCCGCCTCGACCCAGAGTCGCTCCTGCTGGGACCGGGGCCGGCCCCGCCCCTCCCACCCGGGCCCCGCCCCCCCAGCGGGCAGAGCCATTGCTGATTGGACCGCGCCCAGGCCTGCCCCTGCCAACTCCTGCCCCTGATTGGCTGTGGACTGGATCCCGCCTCGCCCTGGAGTGACCCACAATCCGACCTGCACCCACCTCCTGCCGCCGGCCCCGCCCCCCCCACCCCCCCTCCCAAAGCCCCTCTGGATTGGCCCGGCACCAGATCCCCTCTGGCCGCCCAGCGCCTCCCATTGGCTGGTGACCTGACCCCGCCCCCCTGCTGAGCCGCCCCTGATTGGCTGGAGATCAGATCCCGCCCCTGATTGGCTCTACTCCAGATCCGAAGCGCATGGAATGCTGCTCCTGATTGGCTCGAGACGGGGCCCCACCCCCCTCCAGCGCCACTCCCGACTCGTTCAGCAGCGGATCCCAACTGAATTGAAGGCTGCCTCTGATTGGCTCGGAACCAGGTACTGGCCCCCCCCGGCCAAGAGTCGCTCCTGATTGGCTCAGGACCGGATCCCACCCCTGCCGCCACGCCCCCTCCTGATTGGCTCAACGCTGGATCCCCGCCCCGCCCCAGCCGCTCCCCATTGGCTCCAGCCTCCGTCCCGCTCCAGGCCGCGCCCCGACGGAGCCGCTCCCCATTGGACGGCGGCCGGATCCCCCCGGCCCCGCCCCCCGCCAGCCCCCTAGTGCAAATGGTTCCTATTGGCTAAAAACGCGGAACGAAAACTGGAAGAACGAGAAAAGCGGCGACAGGGGCGGGGGGGGCCGTGGCGCACGACCCCCCCCCTCGACCCCCCCCCCCCGCCCCAGCCCCACCTCAGGGGGTCCCAGGGGGGGCCGCGCCCCTCGCTGTGCTTTTCGGTTATAAAAACGGGGGGGGTCCGGGGGGGGGGTCCGGGAGGGGCGGGGCGTGCGGCTGCCGGCACGGGGGCTGGGGGGCAGGTGGGCGGTCCTTGGGGGGGTGGGGGGGGCCTGGCGGGGGGGTGCTGTCCATCCGTCCGTCCGTCCGTCCGTCCGTGGGTCCGAGGGCGCTCACAGTCAGCTGACCCGCTCGGGGACAGGCGTCCTGCTGTCGACCGGCTCCTCGCGGCCGGGGGGCCGCGGCACCGCCGCGCTGCCCGGGCTGGGGGGGGGGGCGGCCGCCGCCGCCGCTGACGACGACGACGAGGAGGAGGAAGAGGAGGCGGCGGGGGGGGGGCGCAGTGTCTTTGTGCTCGGGCTCCGCTCGGTGTTTGTAGGGCGGGGGGGGCGGCGGCAGCGGCGGAGGGGGGTGAGTCTTAGCCGGCTCCTTGGCGCAGCCGTCGGGCGCCGCCGGGCCCCCCGGGCACCCGCTGAAGTCCTGGGGGGGGGGCGGGGGCGGCGGCGGCGGGGGGGGCGGCGGAGGGGGAGGCGGCGGTGGCGGCGGGGGGTGGGGGGAGCCGGCGCTGTCCTGGGGGCCGGCGGGGGGCTCGGGGGGGGGGAGCGGCGGCGGCGGCGTGGCGGCGGGCGCCGGGGGGGGCGGTCGGCGGGGCCGGGGGGGCCGCGGCGGCCACGGTCGCCCCTCGCCCCTTGGGGCTGCCCTCCTTGCTGCGCCGGCCGGGGCTGCGGGCGCTGCGGGGGCCGCGGGGGCCGCGCTCGGGGGGGGGCGGGGGGGGCCGGGGGGTCTCCAGCGCCGCCGCCGCCTCCCGCGTCTTCCTCTTCTTGATGGGCAGCGCCGTCTCCGTCACCGCCGGCCCCGCCGCCGCCGCCGCCTTCTTCTTGGCCTCGGCCGCGGCCCCCCCCCCCGCCGCCGCCCCCGCCGCCGCCGCGGCCCCCCCCGGCCCCGCCGCCCCCGCCGCCCCCCCACCGCCGCCGCCGCCCACCCCGCCGCCCCCCGCCGGCTTCCGCCCCCGTTTCTTGGGCACGGCCCGGCTGTCCGCCTCCGCCCGCCGCTTGCGCCCCGGCCGCTTGGCCGCCAGCGCCGGGGCCGCGCCGGCCGGCGGCGGGGGGACCGCGCCGGGGGACGTGGCGGCGGCGGCGGCCGCCGGCTGCCCCGGCTGGAACGGCATCTTCACCAGCAGCTTCCCGGGGCTCTTCTCCACCGCTGCCGCCGCCGCCGCTGCCCGCCGGCCGCCCTCCGGCCCCGCCGCCCTGCCCTTGGCCGCCCCGCTGCCCCGCGGCCGCCCCCGCCCGCGGCCCGTCCCGGCCCCCTTGGGCGACTTGGCCTTCTTGGGGGGCCGCTGCTCGCGCCGCGAGGGGCTGCCGCGGCCGGTGACGGTGAAGTCGAAGTCGTTGGGGTCCAGCGAGGTGTCTCCCACCTTCTCGAAGTAGGCGATGAGCTCCACCTTGGAGCGGAAGGCCTTCCCCTGCGGGCTGCGCCGGGGAGGGGGGGAGGCGGGGAGAGGCGGCGTCAGCGGCGGGGGGCGGCGGCGGCGGCGGGACCCCCCCGGTGCCACCCCGGCGCTCGCCCCCCCGCCGCCCCCGGCACTCACTTGATCAGGTAGACGTCGTACTTGCCGGCCGAGCGCCCCGACTTGCGCTGCTTCAGCTTGCGGGTCCAGCCCTCGGGCAGCGTCGGGTCGTCGTACATGGGGCCGCGGTCGCGGATGATGGAGCGACGCTGCTTGGGCGAGGCCGACGCTTCCGGCGCCGCCGGCGCCGTCCCGGCCCCCTCCGAGCTCTCGGCTTTGCCGGCTTCGGCCGGTTCGGCGGCTGGTGGCGGCGGCGGCCCCGGCTCCGGCTGCGGCTGCTGCGGCGGCTTCTCCTCCTTCCGCTCCTTCTTGGGCTTCTTGGCCTTGGGGGGACGCTCCCGCGGGACCCCCAGGTTCTCCTCCGACTTCTCCTCCCTGCGGGGACAGGCAGAAGCGTCGGCGCCGGCACGGGCGGACGGACGGAGGGTCCGGGGCGGGGGACACCGGCCACCCCCCGAGCCGCCGGGGCGACCCACGGCCCCGCTGCGGGGTGACGGCGGCGGGTGACAGGGACGGCGGCGCCGGCGCTGCCGGGACGGGGACGGGATGAGGAGGAACGCCCACGCCGACCCACCGCGGCCGTCGGGGCGGCAGCGGCGCGGGGAATCCCCCGATGAGACCCCCCGGTGCCGTCCCGCGACGCCGGAGCAGCCGGGGCCGAGTCGGTGCGGCCGCAGCCCGTCACCGTTACCGACGCCCGGGGAGCGACCGGGACGGTGAGCGGCTCCCCCCGGCGCGGCGGCCCCGGTGACCGGGACGGTGACACCCCGGGGTCCCGGCGGCGGCTCCAGCGGCTCCTCGACGGCGGCGGCGGGAGGAACCGGGCGCGAGGGCGGGGGGCCGGCCTCGACGGCGGGGCAGTTCGGGGCGTTTCGCGTTCGCGACGTTTCAGGGTAATTTGGGGCGTTTCGGGGCGCGGCGTCAGTAACGAATTTGGGGTAAATCGGGGCGTTTCAGGGCACGGCGTCGGTTACGAATTTTGGGGTAAATCGGGGTGTTTTGGGGCACGGCGTCGGTTACGAATTTTGGGGTAATTTGGGGTGTTTCGGGGCACGGCGTCGGTTACGAATTTTGGGGTAATTTGGGGTGTTTCGGGGCACGGCGTCGGTTACAAATTTTGGGGTAAATCGGGGTGTTTTGGGGCACGGCGTCGGTTACGAATTTTGGGGTAATTTGGGGCGTTCCGGGGCGCGGCGTCGGTTACGAATTTTGGGGTAATTTGGGGTGTTTCGGGGCACGGCGTCGGTTACGAATTTTGGGGTAATTTGGGGTGTTTCGGGGCACGGCGTCGGTTACAAATTTTGGGGTAAATCGGGGTGTTTTGGGGCACGGCGTCGGTTACGAATTTTGGGGTAATTTGGGGCGTTCCGGGGCGCGGCGTCGGTTACGAATTTTGGGGTAATTTGGGGTGTTTCGGGGCACGGCGTCGGTTACGAATTTTGGGGTAATTTGGGACGTTTCGGGGCGCGGCGTCGGTTACGAATTTGGGGTAAATCGGGACGTTTCGGGGCATGACGTCGGTTACGAATTTTGGGGTAATTTGGGGTGTTTCGGAGCACGGCGTCGGTTACGAATTTTGGGGTAATTTGGGGTGTTTCGGGGCACGGCGTCGGTTACAAATTTTGGGGTAATTTGGGACGTTTCGGGGCACGGCGTCGGTTACGAATTTTGGGGTAATTTGGGGTGTTTCGGGGCACGACGTCGGTTACGAATTTTGGGGTAAATCGGGACGTTTCGGGGCACGGCGTCGGTTACGAATTTTGGGGTAATTTGGGGTGTTTCGGAGCACGGCGTCGGTTACGAATTTTGGGGTAAATCGGGACGTTTTGGGGCACGACGGGAGCGCCGTATTTTGGGGCAAATCGAGGGGTTTTAGGGCACGGCGGCCCAAACGCGTTTTGGGGTAAATCAGGGCGGTTTCGGGGCAGGACGCGAGCGCCGCGTCCGGGGCGTTTCGGGGGAATTCGGGGCGTTTCGGGGTGTTCCGTGAGCGCCGGGTTTTGGGGGTAAATCGGGGGGTTTTGGTGCGCGGCGGGAGGCGGGAATTCGGGACGCGACGCGGGCGCCAATTTGGGGCGTTTTGGGGCAGTTTTGGGCGTTTCGGGGCCTGACGTGAACATCGCGGGCGGGACATTTTGGGGTAATTTTGGGGTATTTTGGGTCGTTACGTTCACGCCCCGTTCGGGACGTTTTGGGGTAATTTTGGGGTATTTCGGGGCACAACGTTCACGCCGCGTTTGGGACATTTTGGGGTAATTCGGGCTGTTTTGGGGCGTTACGTGAGCGTCACATTTGGGACATTTTGGGGTAATTTCGGGCTGTTTTGGATCGTTACGTTCCCGCCCCGCTCGGGACGTTTTGGGGTAATTTTGGGGTTTTTTGGGTCGTTACGTTCCCGCCCCGCTCGGGACATTTTGGGGTAATTTCGGGGTGTTTTGGGTCGTTACGTTCCCGCCCCGCTCGGGACATTTTGGGGTAATTTCGGGGTGTTTTGGGTCGTTACGTTCCCGCCCCGCTCGGGACATTTTGGGGTAATTTCGGGGTGTTTTGGGTCGTTACGTTCCCGCCCCGCTCGGGACATTTTGGGGTAATTTCGGGGTGTTTTGGGTCGTTACGTTCCCGCCCCGCTCGGGACATTTTGGGGTAATTTCGGGGTGTTTTGGGTCGTTACGTTCCTGCCCCGCTCGGGACATTTTGGGGTACTTCGGGCCGTTCCGGGGCCATCGTGTGCGGGACACAAACAGGGAAGGGTAGCGTTGTGGGGGGGCGGCATTTCGGGGCGCACCGGGGGGACCCTATTTCGCGCCGGGGGGTCCCTATTTCACGGCCTGGCTGGGGGCGGGGGGAACCCCACCGGGGTGCGCGGGGGGGGTCCCCCGGGATGGGCCCGGTTTGGGGGTGCGGGGGGGGGCCCCTCTCTCGGGGTACTCCCGGGGGCGGGGCCGCAGTGGGGGGGGGGTCCCTGACGCCGGGCGCGCCGCGGGGGGTGTTTGACGGGGGGTCCCCATTTGCGGGTGCACCGGGACGGGTCCCCCCACAGCGGGGTCGCCGTTCCCGCCCCCCCCTCCCCCGGTACCGGCGGGGGGGGGGGGGGGGGGGGCCGCGGCCGTTAGTGACGCACTCGCAGCGCACACCCCCCCCCCCCACCCAACCCGCCCCCCACCCCCCCCCAACCCGCCTCCCCCCCCCCCTCCGCCCCCCACCCCCTCCCACCCCCCACCTCCCGGCTCCGTTCCCGCCATGGCCGCGCGCGCACGGGGAGAGCGGCGGGTGGCGGCGGCGGCGGCGGCGGAGGGAGGGGGGGGGTCCTCGCGCCGGCGCGCGCGCGGGAAAACAGCGGCGGGACCCCCCGCCCCCCCCCTCCCCGACGCGCACACACACACACACACACACACACGCCCCCCCCCCACACACACCCCCCCCCACCGGCTCCAACCCCGCCGCCCCCCGCCCGCCCCCCCCCCGCCCCGTCCCCCCCCCCGCGGCCCCGCCGCCGCCCCGCCCGCCCCGCCGCTCGCTCACAGCCGCTCCTCGTCTCCGCTCGGCGCCGCCGCCATTTTCTTCGCAGCGAAGAAACCCGCGGGGAGGGGGGGGGGGAGCGGGGGGGGGACGCGAAGGGGGGGGGGGCGGGGGGGGAGGGGGGGAGCGCGCGCGGAGACGGGAGGGGGGGGGGCCCGGACCGAGCCCGAGAGGAAACCCGGAGCGGCGCGCGCCCCGCCCCGCCCGCGCGGCCATTGGCCGCCGCGCCCGCCGCTCAGGCGGGGAGCGGGCGGCGATTGGCCGAGCCCTTTCCCCCCGGGGGCGGGGCCGGCGCGCCGCCGGCGGCCGTTGGAATTGGCGGGAAGCGCTGTCAGTTACGACGCGCCGGAGGGGGCGGGGCCGGCGGAGCGCGCGCGGCCGCCCGTTGGGCCCGCGCCGGGACGGCGCCTTCTCATTGGGCGGCGGCGACGCCCGTCACGGCCCAACAAGGGGGCGGGGAGAGGCCGGGCTCGCCCCCCCCGGGCTGGGCCCGGGGTTTGAAATGTAACGGCCGTAACGGTCCCGGCCGCCCCGCCCCGCGCCCCGCCGCCGGGGGTGGGGGGCGGGCCCGGCTGCCTCTCGGGGTGCCCGCGGGGCTCCAGGGGACCCCCGGGACCCGCCTCGGTCGCCCCCCGGGGAACCCCCCCCCCCGGGACCGCACGGTGGGTCCCGCGGGTGCCCCCGAGCGCCCTCCGGTACCTCGGGGGGACCCCCCGGGGCTCCCGGGTGCCACGCGGGAGCCCCCTTCCAGGACCCCCGGCTGCCCCACGCGTGACCCAGGGGCGCCCCGGGGGGTCCCCACGCGTGCCCCGGTCACACACCCGCCCCCCCCGGTACCTCAGGGGACCCCACGGTGGGTCCCAACCGCCCTCCCCCACCCCACGGGCCCGAGTGGGGGGGTGGGGGGGTCCCACGGCCGCCAACGGGGCCACCGCGACCCCCCCCCCCCCCCCCGCCCCAGCCCGGCCAGCGCCCCCATGGGGCGGGGGGGGGGGGGGGTCGAGCCCTAATCCGGCCCCGCGGCCCAAGCGGGGTCGGTGGGTCCGGCCCGTCCCCCCCCGCAGCGGGGGGCTCCCCCCCCTAATCCGCTCCCGATTTAGCCTAATCCCGGCCGCCGCGATCGGCCTCGTTAATGCCCGCCCCGGATTACGGGGGCGCGGGGGGCGCCGGGGGGGGGCGGTGGGGGGGGTCCCCACCCCACGGCATGATGGGACATGTAGTCCCCCCCCCCATCCCACCCCCCCACCGAGCCCGCTGTCCCCGGGGACCCACCGCACCCCCCGGGGGGGCTGGGGGGGTGCTCAGGGGGTCGGGGGGCAGCTGGGGGTCGGGGGGGGTCGGGGGCGCTGGGGGGGTCTCGGGACGCTTTAGGGGTGCGGGGGGGTGTCAGGACAGTTGGGGGGCGCAGGGGGTCCGCGGGGTGCGGGCGGGGCTCGCGGTGGGGCTGGGGGGTCTCGAGGGGCTGCGGGGTGCGGGTGGGAGTCGGGGGGGGTCGGGAGGCGCCGCCCAGGAGGGGTCTGGGGGTGCCGGGTGGCGGCGGGGGGGGCGGTTCGGGGGGTCCCGCCCTCGACGTCAGGAGCCGGTTAAGCCTTTTGGGGGGGGGCGGGGGGGGGGGCCGAGAGCCCCCTGATCCCCCCAACCCGCTAATCAGGGCTCGGGGGCGATTAGTCGCCCCCAAAGCGGCTTGCCGGGTGGGTAAGCCCGGCTTGGCCAGCGCCCGCCCGCGGATAAGCCGGGCTCAGCCGCGCTTGGGCCGCCTGAGCCCCGATTAGGGGCTGGGGGGGGGCCCCGGCCCCATCCGCCCCCCGCCCTATAAAAGGTCCCACCGGCCGCCCCCCGTCCCGCGCCCCTCCGCCTCCGCCCGTCCCGCCGCGTCGCCCGCCCGTCCACCGCCGCCGCCGCCGCCATGCAGAAGGGGTGGGATGGCCGGGAGGAGCTCCCCGAGGACTTCTACGTCCCCATGGCGCTGGAGACCCCCAACGTGACGGCGCTGAGCCCCTTCCTGGTGCCGCAGACCCACCTGGGCAGCCCCGGCATCTTCACGGCCATGGCCGCCTTCATGTTCCTGCTGATCGCGCTGGGGGTGCCCATCAACGCCCTCACCATCTTCTGCACCGCCAAGTACAAGAAGCTGCGCTCCCACCTCAACTACATCCTGGTCAACCTGGCGGTCGCCAACCTGCTGGTCATCTGCGTCGGCTCCACCACCGCCTTCTACAGCTTCTCCCAGATGTACTTCGCCCTGGGGCCCACCGCCTGCAAGATCGAGGGCTTCGCCGCCACCCTCGGAGGTGCCGGGGGTGGGGGGACGACGGGGCGGGGGGCGTTGGGCGGGGGGACGTTGGCCATGAGGTCGTTGACCGTGGAGACGTTGGGTCTGGAGACGTTGGCCATGGGGACGTTGGGTCTGGGGACATTGGTCAGGGGGATGTTGGCCATGATGACGTTGGCCATGGGGACGTTGGCCATGGGGATGTTGCCCATGGGGACATTGGCCATGAGGATGTTGGATCTGGGGACGTTGGTCATGGGGATGTTGGCCATGGGGATGTTGCCCATGGGGATGTTGCCCATGATGACGTTAGCCATGATAACGTTGGCCATGGGGATGTTGGCCATGGGGACGTTGGCCATGGGGATGTTGGATCTGGGGACGTTGGTCATGGGGATGTTGGCCATGGGGATGTTGCCCATGATGACGTTGGCCGTGATAACGTTGGCCATGGGGACGTTGCCCATGGGGATGTTGCCCATGATGACGTTAGCCATGATAACGTTGGCCATGGGGATGTTGGCCATGGGGACGTTGGCCGTGGGGATGTTGGATCTGGGGACGTTGGTCATGGGGATGTTGGCCATGGGGATGTTGCCCATGATGACGTTGGCCATGGGGACGTTACTCATGGGTGTGTGGGCCACGGGGCCACGGGGACGTTGGGTGTGGGGATGTTGGCCATGACGACATCGGCCATGGGGACATTGGGTCTGGAGACATCGTCCATGGGGACGTTGGCCTTGACGGCGTCGGCCATGGGGACGTACTCTTGGGTCTGTGGGCCATGAGGGCCACGGGGCCACCACGGAGCCACCACGGGGCCGTGGGGGCGGGTCGGACCCCAGGACCGCGGCGGTGGGGTGGGGGGGGGGTGCGCGGTTCCGGGGTCCCCGCGGCGACGGGACGGTCGGCGCCCCCCGCAGGGATGGTGTCGCTGTGGTCGCTGGCCGTGGTGGCCTTCGAGCGCTTCCTGGTCATCTGCAAGCCCCTGGGCAACTTCACCTTCCGCGGCAGCCACGCGCTGCTGGGCTGCGCCGTCACCTGGGCCTTCGGCCTCGTCGCCTCCCTGCCCCCCCTCTTCGGATGGAGCAGGTGGGGGGTGGGCCCGAGGGGGGGGGGGGTTCTGGGGGGTCCCTGAAGATCTGGGGGGTCCCCGAGGGGGTTCAAGGGGATACTGGAGATCTGGGGGGGGGGGGGTCCCTGAGGGGGGTTGGAGGGTCCTGGGGCTGGAGGTTGGGGGGTCCCTGTGGGGTTGGGGGGGGGTTCTGGGGGTCCCTGAAGATCTGGGGGGGTCCCCGAAGGGATTTGGAGGGTCTCTGAGGGGGTGTGGGGGGTCCCCGAGGGGGACTGGAGGGTCCCGGGAGCGGGGGTTGAGGGGGTCCCTGCGGCAGAGGGAGAGTTCGGGGGGGTCCCTGCGGGTTTGGGGGGTCCTTGAACATCTGGGGGGGGGGTCTGGGGGGTCCCCATGGGTTGGAGGTGGTTGGGGGGGGTCCCTGTGGGTTCAGGGTGGTCTGGGGGGGTCCCATGGTCAGGGGATGTTCAAGGGGTCCCCATGGGTTTGGGGTCATCTGGGAGGTCCCCGGGGGTTCAGGGGGGGTCCCTGTGGGTCTGGGGGCTCCCCGTGGGCTCAGGGCGGTCCGGGGGGGGGGGTCCCTGTGGGTCTGGGGGCTCCCCGTGGGCTCAGGGCGGTCTGGGGGGGGGGGGTCCCTGTGGGTCTGGGGGCTCCCCGTGGGCTCAGGGCGGTCTGGGGGGGGGGTCCCTGTGGGTCTGGGGGCTCCCCGTGGGCTCAGGGCGGTCCGGGGGGGGGGTCCCTGTGGGTCTGGGGGCTCCCCGTGGGCTCAGGGTGGTCCGGGGGGGGGGTCCCTGTGGGTCTGGGGGCTCCCTGTGGGCTCAGGGCGGTCCGCGGGGGGGTCCCTGTGGGTCTGGGGGCTCCCCGTGGGCTCAGGGCAGTCCGGGGTGGGGGGTCCCTGTGGGTCTGGGGGCTCCCCGTGGGCTCAGGGCGGTCCGGGGGGGGGGGGTCCCCGTGGGTCTGGGGGTGTTTGAGCGGTCCCCACAGGTCCGTGGCGGTCACGGGGGCGGGGGGTCCCCAGGGCTTCGGCCTCGTCCGGCGCGTCCCCCCGCGTCGTCGGCGGCGGCGGCGGCGTCGGGGGGTCCGCGCGTGCCGGCGGGTGCAGCGGCGGGTGCCCCCCCCCCAGGTACATCCCCGAGGGGCTGCAGTGCTCGTGCGGCCCCGACTGGTACACGGCCAACAACAAGTGGCACAACGAGTCCTACGTCATCTTCCTCTTCTGCTTCTGCTTCGGCGTCCCCCTGGCCATCATCATCTTCTCCTACGGGCGCCTGCTGCTCACCCTGCGCGCGGTACGGACCCCCCCGCCCGCCCCGGCACCCCCCGAGCGGGAGACGGGGCGGCGGGCACCGGCGGCACCTTTATTGGGGGATGCGGGGGGTGGGTGGGGCGGGGGTCCCGTAGGGCTGGGGGTTTCGCCCGTGGGTCGCGGGGTGGGGGTGTCCCAAGGGGTGGCGGCGCCGTGGGGCGCCCCATAGAGCCGAGGGTGCCCTGGGGGCGTGGGGCGGGGGGTTCCGAGGGGCCCTATATGGGGTGGGGGTGGGGGTGAGGGCTGCTATGGCCGTGGTGGGTCTGGGGTCTCTACATCCATGGGGGGGTCTGGGAGACCCTATAACGCTGTGGGTCTGGGGGACTCTATATGGGGCGGGGGGTCCAGAGCCCCCATATCAGGGCAGTGGGTCCAAGGGTCCCCCTGTTGGGTGGGGGGTCCAGGGCCCCCAGGTCAGGCTGTGGGGCTGGGGTCCCCTATACCCATCTGTGGGTCTGGGGTCCCCTCCACTGAGTGGGGGTCCAGGACCCCTATATCTAGTGGTGGGTCTAAAGGTTCCTGTGTTGGGTAGTGGCTCCAGGACCCCCATATCGGGTGGGGTGGGGGGTCCAGGACCCCCCCCATTGTCAGTGGGTCCATGGGCCCCTACATCAGGGGGTGGGTCTAAGGGTCCTGGCGTTGGGTGGTGGGTCTGGGGTCCCCTATCTGGGGTGGGGGTCCAGGACCCCTATATCTGCTGGTGGGTCTGGGGTCCCCTATAAGGGGTCATGGGTCCAGGACCCCCCTCCCCACTGTCTGGGGGTCCAGGACCCCTATATCCGGTGGTGGGGCTAAGGGTCCCTGTGTCAGGCGGTGGCTCCAGGACCCCCGTATCGGGCGGTGGGTCTGGGGTCCCCCACATGGGGCGGGGGCCCAGGACCCCTATATCTGGCGCTGGCTCCAGGACCCCCGTATCGGGTGGTGGGTCTGGGGTCCCCTACATGGGGTGGGGGTCCAGGACCCCTATATCTGGCGCTGGCTCCAGGACCCCCGTATCGGGCGGTGGGTCTGGGGTCCCCTACATGGGGTGGGGGTCCAGGACCCCTATATCTGGCAGTGGCTCCAGGACCCCCGTATCGGGCGGTGGGTCTGGGGTCCCCTACATGGGGCGGGGGTCCAGGACCCCCGTATCGGGCGGCGGGTCTGGGGTCCCCTACATGGGGCGGGGGTCCAGGACCCCCGTATTGGGCGGTGGGTCTGGGGTCCCCTACATGGGGCGGGGGTCCAGGACCCCCGTATCGGGCGGCGGGTCTGGGGTCCCCTATCCAGGGCGGGGTGGGTCCCATTGTCCGCGGGCCCCCGGGCCCCGCCGTGTCGGGCGGCGGCCCGTGTCCCCCCCCGCCGCCGGCAGCCCCCGGACCCCCGTCGTGCCCCCCGCGCCCCCGCAGGTGGCCAAGCAGCAGGAGCAGTCGGCCAGCACGCAGAAGGCGGAGCGGGAGGTGACGCGCATGGTGGTGGTGATGGTGCTGGGCTTCCTGGTGTGCTGGGCGCCCTACTCGGCCTTCGCCCTCTGGGTGGTGACGCACCGCGGGCAGCCCTTCGACGTGGGGCTGGCCTCCGTGCCCTCCGTCTTCTCCAAGGCCTCCACCGTCTACAACCCCGTCATCTACGTCTTCATGAACAAGCAGGTGGGGGGCGCTGGGGGGCTGCCGGGGGGGGGCGCTATGGGGCACCAGGGGGTGCTATGGGGTGCTATGGGGCTGCTATGGGCTGCTAGGGGGCTGCTAGGGGGCTGCTGGAGGGTGCTATGGGGCACCAGGGGGCGCTATGGGGCTGCTATGGGGTGCTAGGGGGCTGCTATGGGGCTGCTATGGGGTGCTAGGGGGTGCTATGGGGCACCAGGGGGCGCTATGGGGCTGCTATGGGCTGCTATGGGGTACTATGGGGTGCTAGGGGGCTGCTGGGGGGTGTTATGGGGCTGCTGTGGGCTGCTATGGGGTGCTATGGGGCTGCTGTGGGGTGCCATGGGGTGCCAGGAGGTGCTGCGGGATGCTGGGGGGTGCCACGGGGCTGCTATGGGGCTACTATGGGGTGTCATGAGGTGCTGTGGGGCTGCTGGGATGGGCTATGGGGTGCCGTGGGGTGCCGTGGGGCAGGGGGCGGGTGCAAGGTGGGGGGCGTTGAGGGGTGCCCCCACCCCATCATGGCGTCACCAGGGACATCACCCCCAGTGACCCCCAGTGACCCCCAGTGACCCCCCAAAAAAACCCCAGTGACCCCCAGTGCCACCCCAGTGACCCCCAGTGACCCCCAGTGACCCCCAGTAAGAGCCCAGCAACGGCCTGAGAACAGGCCCCAGTGACCCCCCCAGTGTCCCCCAGTGCCCCCCAGTGCCACCCCAGTGACCCCCAGTGCCACCCCAGTGACCCCCAGTGCCCCCCAGTGCCACCCCAGTGCCCCCCAGTGCCACCCCAGTGACCCCCAGTGCCCCCCAGTGCCACCCCAGTGACCCCCCCAGTGCCCGCCAGTGCCCCCCAGTGCCACCCCAGTGACCCCCCCAGTGCCCGCCAGTGCCACCCCAGTGCCCCCCAGTGCCCCCCAGTGCCCCCCAGTGCCACCCCAGTGCCCCCCAGTGCCACCCCAGTGACCCCCCCAGTGCCACCCCAGTGCCACCCCAGTGCCCCCCAGTGCCCCCAGTGCCCCCCAGTGCCACCCCAGTGCCCCCAGTGCCACCCCAGTGCCCCCCAGTGCCACCCCAGTGACCCCCAGTGCCCCCCAGTGACCCCCAGTGCCACCCCAGTGACCCCCAGTGCCACCCCAGTAACCCCCAGTGCCCCCCAGTGCCACCCCAGTAACCCCCAGTGCCACCCCAAAAACTGCCCAGTGACCCCCAGTGCCCCCCTGGAGGTGCCCCAGCGCCACCCCAGTAATGTCCCAGTAACCCCCAGTGACACGCCCCCCCCCCAGTGCCACCCCCCCCGGGACGTCCCAGTAAGGACCAGTAACACCCGGGCAGCGCCCAGGGTGCCCGGGCTGGGTGGGACGCCAGCGAGGTCACGTGGGCGGGGGTGCGAGGTCACGTGGGCGGGGGTGCGAGGTCACGTGGCGCGGCTGACCCCGCCCCTGCCGGCAGTTCCGCTCGTGCCTGCTGAAGCTGGTGTTCTGCGGGCGAAGCCCCTTCGGGGACGACGACGACGTCTCGGGCTCCTCCCAGGCCACCCAGGTCTCCTCCGTCTCCTCCAGCCAAGTCTCGCCCGCCTAGGCCGCTGCCCCACGGCCGCTGCCCCACGGCGCCGCTGCCCCACGGCGGCTCTGCCCCACGGCAACGCTGCCCCACGGCAACGCCGCCCTATGGCAACGCTGCCCCACAGCCGCTGCCCCACAGCAACGCTGCCCCACGGCAACGCTGCCCCACGGCGGCGCTGCCCCACGGGAACGCTGCCCCACGGCAACGCTGCCCCACGGCGGCACTGCCCCACGGGAACGCTGCCCCGCAGCGGTTCTGCCCCATGGCAATGCTGCCCTACAGGGCTCTGCCCCGCAGCAATGCTGCCCCATGGCAGCTCTGCCCACCCGCCCAGCCCCACCGCAGCTGCCCCACGGCCGCTGCCCCACAGGGCTCTGCCCACCTGCCCAGCCCCACCGCAGCTGCCCCACGGCCGCTGCCCCACAGGGCTCTGCCCACCCGCCCAGCCCCACCGCAGCTGCCCCACGGCGTGGCGGGGGCTGCCCGGGCAGTGGGGTGCTGTGGGGCAGGGGGTGGCGTGGGGACCCCCCCCCCTCCCCACACACACACCCCCCCACGCCCGCCGTGGGGCAGCCCCCCGGTTCCGTTGTACATAGACCCCCCCCTGCACCCCATGGCAATAAACGCTGGAGACGCAGCCTGGGCCTCCGCCTGCGCCCCACGGGCCCCCCGGACCCCCCGGACCCCCCGGACCCCCCGGGCCCCCCAGGGCCGGCCGGCGGAGGGGCCGCGCGGCCGAGTTCTGCTGGTAGTGAGCTCCGGGCAGCCGCAAGAGTTCAGAACTAGCGGAATTCCTGTCGCACGGCCCAGGGCCGGCCCGGCCCCACGGGGACCCACGGAGACCCACGGAGACCCACGGCCGCCCCACAGTGACCCACAGCCACCCCGCGGCCGCCCCACGGGCCTCTGCGGCGCCTCGCCGCAGCCCGTTGCGCCCCACGGCAGATCCCGACGCGCCCCACGGCTCCCCACGGCGGCCCGCCGTGACCCACAGAGCCCCCACGGCTCCCTGTCGTGGCTGGCGTCACCCCACGGCGCCCCACGGTACCCCGTCTCGTCCTCACGGCGCCCCATGGGTGTCCTGCGGCAGCCCCACGGCAGCCCGCGGTGACCCACGGTGGCCCCACGCGGCTCCCCGTGGCGGCCGGTGCTGCCCCACATCTCCCCACAGCCCCCTCCCACCCCCCCACCCCGGCCCCACTCACCCTCCCTGGCTCCAGTGGGCTCCGTCCGCCCCCCGGACGCTGTGGGGAGAGACCCCCCCCTTCCCCCTATCCACGCCCCCCAGCCCCGCCATGGGGCAGCCCCCCACCTCCCCAGCCACCGCAGTGTCCCGCGCCCCACGGCCGCCCCACGGCACCGGCCGCCCCCTTTTCCCCTCCCCGGGGATTAGCGGTTCCGGTGCCCCCTAATCGGACTCCCCCGGGGCGACCCGAAAATCCCGGGATTAGGGGGGGGGGGGCGGCCCCCGGCCACCCCGGGGGGGGGGAGGGGGACAGGGGGATTAGGGCTGAGGCCGGGGGGCACCTTTGGGGGCGACGACCCCCGGGGAGAGCCCCCCCACCCCACCCCTGAGCACCCCCCCACCCGGGGACCCCCCCATGGGGGGCAGAGCGGGGCCGGGGCCCCCCAGAGGCGGCCCCCCCCCCCCGTCCCCCCCCCCCACTGGGGGCTAATTTGCTCATTAAGGCTCGGGGCTATTTTTAAGGGTGCCGGGGGGGGCGGGGGGGCCCTTCCCCCCGTGCCCTACTTGGCCCCACGCCGCAGCCCCCCCTGGTGATGTAACCGCCCCGGCCCCCAGAGTGGGGCGGGAGGGGGGTCCTGTACTCCAGTGTGGGGCGGGAGGGGGGTCCCGTACCCCGGTGTGGGGCAGGAGGGGTCCCGTACCTCGGTGTGGGGTGGGAGGGGGGTCCTGTACCATGGTGTGGGGCGGGAGGGGTCCTGTACCCCGGTGTGGGGCAGGAGGGGGGTCCTGTACCCTGGTGTGGGGCGGGAGGGGTCCTGTACCCCGGTGTGGGGCGGGAGGGGGGTCCTGTACCATGGTGTGGGGCGGGAGGGGGGTCCTGTACCATGGTGTGGGGCAGGAGGGGTCCAGCATCCTGTAATGGGGCGAGAGGGGGCCAAGTGCTCTGCTATGGGGCAGGCGGGGGTTCAGCATCTTGCTGTGGGGCAGGAGGGGGTTTGACACCCCGTTATGTGGGGCGGGAGGGGGCCCATCGCCCCGCCGTGGGGCAGGAAGGACCGCGATGGCCCATGTTGTGGGGCAGGACGGCGTGGGGTCATCCCGGCCCTGAGACATGCTGCGTCCTGGGGGGGTCCTGTCCCTGTCCATGGGGGGCCCCGCTCTGGTCCGTGGGTCCCGTCCCCATCTGTGAGTCCCATCCCCATCTATGGGTCCCGTTCCAGGGGGTCCCGTCCCTGTCCAGGGGTCCCGTCCCAGGGGGTCCCGTCCCCATCCGTGGGTCCCGTCCCCGTCCGTGGGTCCCATCCCAGGGGGTCCCATCCCCATCCGTGGGTCCCATCCCAGGGGGTCCTGTCCCTGTCTGTGAGTCCTGTACCCATCTGTGGGTCCTGTTCCAGGGGGTCCCGTCCCCGTCCGTGGGTCCCGTCCCAGGGGGTCCTGTCCCTGTCTGTGAGTCCTGTCCCCATCCGTGGGTCCCGTCCCAGGGGGTCCCGTCCCCGTCCGTGGGTCCCATCCCAGGGGGTCCCATCCCCATCCGTGGGTCCCATCCCAGGGGGTCCTGTCCCTGTCTGTGAGTCCTGTACCCATCTGTGGGTCCTGTTCCAGGGGGTCCCGTCCCCGTCCGTGGGTCCCGTCCCAGGGGGTCCCGTCCCCATCCGTGGGTCCCGTCCCAGGGGGTCCTGTCCCTGTCTGTGAGTCCTGTCCCCATCCGTGGGTCCCGTCCCAGGGGGTCCCGTCCCCGTCCGTGGGTCCCGTCCCAGGGGGTCCCATCCCCATCCGTGGGTCCCATCCCAGGGGGTCCTGTCCCCATCCGTGGGTCCCGTCCCAGGGGGTCCCGCCCCGGCCGCGGCGCCCGCCGTGGGTCCCGGGGGGCCGGGGGGGGGATTAGGGCCGTCAATCCCAATCAGGGCTCACCCCGGCGCCGCGGCCAGGCGGCGGGTGAGGCCGGGCCGGCCCGGGGGGGCCCCGGATCCCCGCGGCCCAATTAAGGGATCAGGGGCTTTGCGGGGGGCCGGGGGGCTAATCCCGGGGCGGGGGGGGGTATAAGAAGCGGGGAGCGGGCGGCGGGGCGGCAGAGCCGAGGCCGTTCCCCCGCGACCCCCAGGCGGCGGCGGCGGCGGCGGCGGCGGTGGCGTGGGCGCCATGGCGGCGGGCTGGGAGGCGGCGTTCGCCGCGCGCCGGCGGCACGAGGACGAGGACACCACGCGCGACAGCGTCTTCACCTACACCAACAGCAACAACACCCGCGGTGAGCCCCGCGGCGGCGCCCCCACGGCGGGGCCGACCCGCCGACACCGCGACGGGCCCGCGGCGGGACGGGGCCGGGGGGGGGGGACCCGCGGGGGGGACCCGCGGACGTGGCGGCGGAGCCGTGGATGGAGCCATGGACATGGGGACAGACCCATGGACAGACCCATGGACAGAGCCATGGACAAACCCATGGACATGGGGACGGACCCATGGACATAGGGACAGACCCACGGACATGGGGATGGACCCACGGACATGGGGACGGACCCACGGACATGGGGACGGACCCATGGACATAGGGACAGACCCACGGACATGGGGATGGACACACGGACACGGGGACGGACCCATGGACATGGGGACAGACCCGTGGGTGGATGGGGTGGACCCATGGACACGAGGGTGGACCCATAAGTGGTCCCACGGACCTGGGGACGGACCCACGGGTGGACGTGGTGGACCCCCGGGTGGTCCCACGGACGTGGGGATGGACCCCCGGGTGGACAGGGCGGACCCACGGCCACGGGGACGGCCCCCCCACCCCGGGCGGTCCCACGGCGGCCGCGGCGGCCCCCCAGGGCCGGCACCGACACCCCCCCCCAACGCCCCCAGGTCCCTTCGAGGGTCCCAACTACCACATCGCCCCGCGCTGGGTCTACAACCTGACCTCGCTGTGGATGATCTTCGTGGTGGTGGCCTCCATCTTCACCAACGGGCTGGTGCTGGTGGCCACCTGGAAGTTCAAGAAGCTGCGGCACCCCCTGAACTGGATCCTGGTGAACCTGGCGGTGGCCGACCTGGGCGAGACCGTCATCGCCAGCACCATCAGCGTCATCAACCAGATCTTCGGCTACTTCGTGCTGGGCCACCCGCTCTGCGTCCTCGAGGGCTACACCGTGTCCGCCTGCGGTGAGGGGGGCGCCGGGGGGGCCGGGATCTATGGGGCGGGACCGGGAGGTGGGGGGGCGTCCCAACCCGGCCGCGGGGCCGTGCCTGGAGCGGGCGGATGAGCCGCGGCGCGGAGCCGTGGGGCAGGGCTGGGCTGGAGGATGCGGGAAGACCCGCCAAACCTCCCCAGACAAGACCCCCAGGCCCACACACCGTGGGTCAGCCCCACGGGTCGGTGCCGTGGGTCCTCATGCTCTGGGTCACCCCACGGGTCAGCGCAGTGGGTCAGGGCGGTGGGTCAGGGCGGTGGGTCAATGTGGTGGGTCAGTGCAGTGGGTCAGCATGGTGGGTCAGGGCAGTGGGTCACCCCATGGGTCAGCGTGGTGGGTCAGCGTGGTGGGTCAGGGCAGTGGGTCAGGGCGGTGGGTCAGGGCAGTGGGTCAGCGTGGTGGGTCAGGGCAGTGAGTCACCCCATGGGTCAGTGTGGTGGGTCAGTGCAGTGGGTCAGTGCTGGGGGTCAGTGTGGTGGGTCATCCCATGGGTCAGGGCAGTGGGTCAGGGCGGTGGGTCAGGGCGGTGGGTCACCCCATGGGTCAGCGCAGTGGGTCAATGCAGTGGGTCAGGGCGGTGGGTCAGTGCGGTGGGTCAGTGCTGTGGGTCATCCCATGGGTCAGTGCTGTGGGTCAGGGCGGTGGGTCAATGTGGTGGGTCAGGGCAGTGGGTCAGCGCAGTGGGTCAGGGTGGTGGGTCACCCCATGGGTCAGCGCGGTGGGTCAGCGCGGTGGGTCAGCGCAGTGGGTCAGGGCGGTGGGTCAGCATGGTGGGTCACCCCATGGGTCAGGGCGGTGGGTCAGCGCAGTGGGTCAGGGCGGTGGGTCAGCATGGTGGGTCACCCCATGGGTCAGGGCGGTGGGTCAGCGCAGTGGGTCAGCGCAGTGGGTCAGCATGGTGGGTCACCCCATGGGTCAGCGCGGCGGGTCCCCCCGCGGGTCCGCGCCGGCGGCGGGTGACGGGCGCCGCGGCCGCAGGCATCACGGCGCTCTGGTCGCTGGCCATCATCTCGTGGGAGCGCTGGTTCGTCGTCTGCAAACCCTTCGGCAACATCAAGTTCGACGGGAAGCTGGCGGTGGGCGGCATCCTCTTCTCCTGGGTGTGGGCCTGCGCCTGGACCGCGCCCCCCATCTTCGGCTGGAGCAGGTGGGGCGGCGCGGGGCGCGCGGGGCGCGGGGGGCGCGGGGGGGTGGGACATGGCGGGACGTGGCGGGGCGGGGTGTGTTGTGGCCTGCTGAGGTGTGTCTGAGCGTGTCGAGGCGTGTCAAGGCGTGTCGGGGCGTGTCAAGGCATGTCGAGGCATGTCAGGGCGTGTCAAGGCGTGTCGACCCATGTTGGGGCGTGTCAAGGTGTGATGGGGCGTGTTTGGGTGGGGTGGGACATGGCGGGACATGGCGTGGCAGGGCATGTCGGGGTGTGTTGTGGCCTGCTGAGGTGTGTCTGAGCGTGTCGAGGCGTGTCGAGGCACGTCGGGACGTGTCAAGGCATGTCAAGGCATGTCGAGGCATGTCAAGGTGTGACAGGGTGTGGTGGGACATGGTGGGACATGGCGTGGCAGGGCGTGTTGGGGTGTGTTGTGGCCTGCTGAAGTGTGTCTGAGCGTGTCAAGGTGTGTCGAGGCGTGTCGGGGCATGTCAAGGTGTGATGGGGCGTGTTTGGGTGTGCTGGGACATGGCGTGGCAGGGCGTGGTGTGGCGCGGCAGGGCACGTTGGGGTGTGTCGTGGCATGCTGAGGTGTGTTGAGGCGTGTCCAGGTGTGTCTGGGCACGTTGAGGCGTGTCAAGGCATGACCAGGCATGTCATGGCGTGCTACAGCATGGGGGGGGTGTTTGGGTGCGGTGGGACACGGCGGGACATGGCGTGGCAGAGCACTTCCAGGCACGGCAGGGCATGTTGAGGCGTGTCGGGGTGTGTCTGGGCATGTTGAGGCGTGTCGGGGCGTGTCCAGGCGTGTCGGTGCGTGCTAGGACACGGTGGGACGTGTCTCAGTGTGGTGGGACGTGGTGTGTCAGGGCGCGTCGAGGCGTGTCGAGGCGTGTCCAGGCGTGTCACCCCCCCGCCCCGCCCCGCCCCGCCCCAGGTACTGGCCCCACGGGCTCAAGACCTCGTGCGGCCCCGACGTCTTCAGCGGCAGCTCGGACCCGGGGGTCCAGTCCTACATGGTGGTGCTGATGGTCACCTGCTGCTTCTTCCCCCTCGCCATCATCATCCTCTGCTACCTGCAAGTCTGGCTGGCCATCCGGGCGGTGAGAGCCCCCCCGGGACCCCCCGCCGCGGGGACGCCCCCTCCCTGACCCACGGGGGACCCCCCACTGCGGGGACATCCCCCTCCCTGACCCACGGGGGACCCCCTGCCGTGGGGACGCCCCCTCCCTGACCCACGGGGGACCCCCTACTGCGGGGACATCTCCCTCCCTGACCCACCGGGAACCCCCTGCCGTGGGGACACCCCCTCCCTGACCCACGGGGGACCCCCACTGCGGGGATGCCCCTGTCCCTGACCCACGAGGGACCCCCACTGTGGGGACATCCCCCTCCCTGACCCACGGGGGACCCCCCGCCGCGGGGACGCCCCCTCCCTGACCCATGGGGGACCCCCACTGCGGGGACGCCCCCTCCCTGACCCATGGGGGACCCCCACTGTGGGTACATCCCCCTCCCTGACCCACGGGGGACCCCCGCCGCGGGGACGCCCCCATCCCTGACCCACGGGGGACCCCCTGCCCCGACCCCCGGGGACACCCACAGACCCACCCTGGGACACGGCGGCTCCCAGTGCCCCCCTGGACCCCCCCCCCCGGGGCCCATCTGCCCCCAGAGACCCCCCTGGAGCTCCCATAGGGCCCAGCTCCCCCCACCCCCCCACCCCGCCCCACCGTCCCCATTTCCCCCCATACCCCCCTGCCCCACTGACCCCCCCCCTCGCCCCACCGACCCCCCTTGACCCCCATTTCCCCACTGACCCCCCTCGCCCCGCTGACCCCCATCCTCCCCCCGCGCTCCATCACCCCGCTGACCCCCAAACACCCCCTGGCCCCGCTGACCCCCCTCTCCGCCCCCCCCCCCCCGCAGGTGGCGGCGCAGCAGAAGGAGTCGGAGTCGACGCAGAAGGCGGAGAAGGAGGTGTCGCGCATGGTGGTGGTGATGATCGTGGCCTACTGCTTCTGCTGGGGGCCCTACACCATCTTCGCCTGCTTCGCCGCCGCCAACCCCGGCTACGCCTTCCACCCGCTGGCGGCCGCCCTGCCCGCCTACTTCGCCAAGAGCGCCACCATCTACAACCCCATCATCTACGTCTTCATGAACCGCCAGGTACGGGGCGCCGGGGAGGCACCGCCGCCGCCGCCGCCGCGGGGCAGCCCGCCGTGGCCGCCGTGGCCTGCCCCCCCACCCTGCCGCCGTGTCTCTGCCCCCCCCCCCCCATGGCCGCCGTGTCGCCCCCCTCCCCTCAACGTCCACCGTCTCTCTCTGCCCCCCCTCCAGTTCCGCAACTGCATCCTGCAGCTCTTCGGCAAGAAGGTGGACGACGGCTCCGAGGTCTCCACCTCCCGCACCGAGGTCTCCTCCGTCTCCAACTCCTCCGTCTCGCCCGCGTAGGGCCCCCCCCGCACCCCCCCCGCGCCCCCCCCGCCAATAAAGGTTTGTACCTCCCGGAGCGGCGTCGGACTCAGCGGCGGCACCGGGGGGGGAGGAGGGTCCAGGGAGCTTCCGGGGGGTCCCGCGACGTCCCAGGAGCCTCCGGGGGGGTCTCACGGACCCCCAGGGCGGGTCCTCCAGCGTCCCGTGAGCCTCCGGGGGGGTCACAACAAGCCCCCCCGGGGAGACGCCATCGTCCCGTCAGCCTCCGGTGGGGGCCCAGGACGCCCGTGGGGCTCCCCCGGTGTCCCAGCAGCCTCCGGGGGCCACGTCAACCCTCCCCGGGGTGACACCGACCTCCCGGGGGTGTCCCCGGGTGCGAAGCCAGGCGCTGGGTCCCGCCCCTCCGCCGCCACGGGCCAATCAGCGTTGCGGGATGGAGCGGGGAGGGGAAGGGGCGGGGCTCCCGTTGCCCCCCGGCGATTTCAAACGTCGGCCCCTGCCCACGCCCGCGCCCATTGGCGGAACAGGGAGGGGGGGGCGGGCAGACGTCGCGCGCCTCGCTCCCATTGGTGGGGAGAGGCGGGGGGGCGGATCCCCGCGGGGAGGTGGGGCACGTGCCCGGCTGCTGGGCCGGGAGGGGCGGGGCGGGGGTTTTGGCGCTCCGCGCTCTGATTGGCTGAGGCGGGGAGTTGGGGTGTGGGGGGGGGGGCGCACGCGCCCGGCCCTTAACGGTCGCGGGAGGGGTTGGGGGGGGCGGTTCGCGCGAGCGCCGCGCTCCCATTGGTCGAAAGGGGCGCGAACGGCGCGTGCCGAAGCGCTGAAGGGCCGGAGCGGCGGCGGCGGCAGGTGGGCGGCGCGCGCGAGAGCCGCCGCGCTCCGATTGGCTGGGAAAGGGCGGGAACGGCGCGCGCCGAGCCCCTCAGACCGCCCGGCGCGGCGGCGGCCGCTGGGCGGCGCGCGTGCGCCGCGCTCCTATTGGCCGGGAGGAGAAGAAGCGCCGCGATTGGCCGGGAGGAGAAGACGCGCTGCGATTGGCGGGCGCGCCGGCCGGCCCCGCCCGCGGGGCGTGGCGTGGCGGCGCCGTGGCGGGAAGGCGGCGCCGTTCCGTCCCGCAGCGGCGGAGCCCGGGGCCGGGTGACGGGGGCGGCGGGTCCCCGCTCTGAGGTGACCGAGCCCGGCCCCAGCCCCGGGGGGAGCCGGCGGGGGGGACCCTCCAGGGACAGGGCTGCGGAGGTGGCGGGGGGGACGCCGGGGGCCGCGGGTGTCACCGCACGGGTGGGCGGGCACGGGGGACGGGTCCCCGGGGAACTGGGAGCGCTGGTTCCCCCCCGCGTCGAACCGGTGTTACCGGGACCCACCGGGATCTCTGTCACCCCCCACCCGGCGGGGGCGTGCCCGCCCCGGGGGTGTGTGTCCACGTAGCTCCGCCCCCGCCGCGCAGGCCACGCCCCCCGTCCCGCAGCGCGCCGCAGCGCCGGGACCCCCGTGGTCCGGTACCGGGGGCGGGGGGCGATGGGAATGGGGGGGTGCAGCGGGGGGGGGGGTCGGTCCCGTTAATGCCCTGCGGTGTGACCGGGGGGGGGGTGTTTTGGGGGGGCCCAGGGGGTGTCCTGGGCCCCCTGTGGCGTTGGGGGGGGGGGTCACTGGGGGGGGGTCTCCGGTGGTGGGGGGGGGCCGGAGCCCCTGATTGTGCCGCCCTTCGGCTGCTCCCCCTCAGCACCCGCCCCCCCCCAGACAGGACCCCCATGGCCCCGCCCATGAGTGTCCACCGGGACCCCCCCAGAGACCCCCCCACCCGTGAGGACCCCCCAAGGACCCCCAGCCCCACCCCAAACCCCCAGCTCCCCCCCCAGCTCTGGGGGTCCCCCCCCTTCTCTGACCCCCCATTTCCCTCCTCCCCCCAGTCCCTATTTTTGGGGGGGGCACCGGGGGAGCGAGGACCCCCCCCCCAACACCCCCCCCCCCCCCGCTGGGGCGTATCGAGACCTCACTCTAACGGGGGGGGGGCACCCCCGGCTGGACAGACGGACACGGAGGGGGGGGGCCCAGAACAAGCCATGTCAATCCCAACCCCACCCCCGCCAAGGCCAGACTGGCCCCCCCCCCCCCCCCGTGGGGGGGGGCGCTGGGGGGGCATTTTAATTAATTCTGACTTAATATCTGTAATTATTTATTTATTGGGGGGGGCCCTGCGTGTGCCCCCACCCCCCCCGCAACGGCCATTAAACGCGGTACGGAACGAGCTGCCGCCGGCGGGGGGGGGTCCGTCCGTCCGTCCCGTCGTCGCGGGGGGGGGGTGGCGGCGGGGGGGTCCTGGGGGGGTCGCCCCCCACCTGGGTGTCGAGGCCGTAGAGCCCCAGCAGCTCCCGCTCGATCCCCTCCAGCTCGGCGGGGCTCAGCCCCGGGGTCAGCACCTGGGGGGGGGGGCAGCAGTTACCCCCCCGGGACCCCCCCCGGACCCCTCCCCGCACCCCCCACCCCCCCCCTTACCTGCCACCATCGCGGGGGGGCCCCGGGGGGGGCGGGGCAGGCGCAGAGGGCCAGGGCGAGGTGGAGGGCGGCGGCGGCGAGGTGCTGGGGGGGGTGGTGCAGCCCCAGCCCCCCCGCGGCCCCGTCCCGCAGCAGCGCCCACGAGACCCCCGGCACCCGCCCCCAGCCCCCCCCCCGCCGCCCCCAGTGCCCCAGCGCCAGCAGGAACTGGAGCAGGTACTGGGGGGGGGGGGCAAAGGGGGTCAGGGACCTCGCAGGGGGGGCCCAGAGGGGTCCCTGGGGCTGGGGGGGGTCTAAGGGGGTCCCAGGGGTATCTCTAGGGCTAGGGGGGAGGTACCAAGGGGGGTCCAAGGGGTGTGGGGGTTCCCGGGGGCTTTGGGGGGCTCCCAGGGGGGTCTTTGGGGGATGAGGAGGGGGTCTCTGAGGGCATGGGGAGGGTCCCAGCGGCAGGGGGGGAGGCCCAGGGGGTCCCATGGGTGTCCCAGGGCATGGGGAGGGTGTCCCGTGGGGGTCCCTGGTGCTGGGAATGGGGTCCCTGGGGTGTTTGGGGGTCCCTGAGGGCACAGGGGGGGCCATGGGGGTCCGGCGGTTAGGGGGGGTCCCATGGCTGCTCCCAGCAGCCACCCAGCTCATTTGGGGGGGGTCCCAGGGGCGCTCCCAGTGCCTGTGGGACCCTGTAGGTGCCCCCAAGGCCATTGGGGTGCCCAGGAGGGGTCTCTGGGGGGGGTCCCAGGAGCAGGGGGGGTTCCCGGGGGCCGGGGGGGGGTCCCAGGGCGGGGGTCTCACCTTGTGGGGGTGGGCGAGGGGCAGGCGGAAGCGCAGGACGCGCAGCAGCAGCAGCTCACACTGCAGGAGGCTGGTCCGCAGCGCCCAGAACCCCCCGCCCAGCCCCGGGGGGGGCTGCCCGGGGTGCAGGCACCTGGGGGGCACCGGGGGGGGTCAGGGTGACCGGGGCGGGGGGCTTCGGGGGGCGTCCCCGGGGCGGGGGGGTTACCTGTGCGCCACGTTGAGGACGTCGCGGGCCCGCAGGGGGGCGCCCTGGGCCTTGGCGGCCAGCAGGAGGGCGGCGGCGGCCACCAGGTGGGGGTCGTGGGGGGCGGCCGGCCCTGCGGCCCGGGCGAAGCGGTGGAAGATGCCGCAGGCCGTGGCCAGCGCCACCGAGCCCAGCCCCAGCTTCACGCCTGCGGCGGCACCGTGTCACCGCCCGGCCCCGGCGCCGCGGCCCCGCCCCGGGGACGTCACGGCCCCGCCCGGCCCCGCCCCAGCCTTACCGGCCTCCATGATGAAGCGGGCGATGCGGAAGCGGGCGCGGGCCTCGGCCCCGCCCCCCCAGGGACCCCGCCCCTCCGCCGGCTCCAGCGCCATGGCGGCCTGCGGGGAGGCGGTGACGTCACACCCGGGGCGGTGACGTCACACCCGGGGCGGTGGTGACGTCACGCCGGGCAGCAGCGGCCTCATGCCCGCTCGCCCACCCCTCACGCGATGGCGTCACCACGTGACGCTCACGGCGCGAAGGAGCGGGAATGACGTCACCCCCCCGGGTCGGCACGTGACGGTGACGTCACGAGGGGAGCCCGCTGCCTGGCTATGATGTCACGCACTGCCGCCGACCTCACCGCTCCCTTCCCCCAGCGATGGCGTCACGGCCGATCCCCGCCCCCTCCACGCCGTTGCCGAGCAACCGTGACGTCACGCGCCCGCGTCCCCGGTCCCGCCTCACCCAGCGGCGACCGCGGGGACCCGGCGGCGGCGGCGGCGGCGGCGGCGGCGGCGGCGGCGGCAACGCCGTAGCGGCACAGGCACTTCCGGGGGCGGGGGCCCTCCGCGCAAGCGCCGCCGGTCCGCCCGCTTCTATTGGCAGAGAGTGAGGGAGGGGCGGAGCCGGAGCGGGGCCGGCCAGTAACGGCGCCGGGCGCGCGGAGCCCCTGCCCCGCGGCTGGGAGGGAAACTTTTCGATTGGCCGCCGCGGGGCGGTGGGAGATGACAGGTGGCCAATGGCAGCCGGGGGGCGGGGGAGAGGACCGGAGGGCGGTGACTGCGCAGGCGCCGCGCCGCTGGCCAATCAGCACGCGCGCGTGTAGCGGCGGCGACCAATCGGGGAGGGGAGGGCGCTGAGGGCGGGAAAATGGCGGCGGCCGCGGCGGCGGCAACGCTGGAGCGGCTGGAGGTGACAGGGGGTGCGGGGGGGTCTCGAGGGGTCCGATTGCCGGGGAGGGGGCGAGGGAGGGAGCCCCGGTACCCCGAGGGGGGGCGGGAAGGGGCTCCGGTCCCTCAGGAGGAGGCGGGAAGAGGCTCCGGTCCCTCAGGGGGAGGCGGGAAGAGGCCCCAGTCCCTCAGGGGGAGGCGGGAAGGGTCCCGGTCCCTCAGGGGGAGGCGGGAAGAGGCTCTGGTCCCTCAGGGGGAGGCGGGAAGAGGCTCTGGTCCCTCAAGGGTAGGCGGGAAGGGGTCCCGGTCCCTCAGGGGGAGGCGGGAAGGGTCCCGGTCCCTCAGGGGGAGGCGGGAAGGGTCCCGGTCCCTCAGGGGGAGGCGGGAAGGGTCCCGGTCTCTCAGGTGGAGGCGGGAAGAGGCTCTGGTCCCTCAGGGGGAGGCGGGAAGGGTCCCGGTCCCTCAGGGGGAGGCGGGAAGAGGCTCTGGTCCCTCAGGGGGAGGCGGGAAGAGGCTCTGGTCCCTCAGGGGGAGGCGGGAAGGGTCCCGGTCCCTCAGGGGGAGGCGGGAAGGGTCCCGGTCCCTCAGGGGGAGGCGGGAAGGGTCCCGGTCCCTCAGGGGGAGGCGGGAAGGGTCCCGGTCCCTCAGGGGGAGGCGGGAAGAGGCTCTGGTCTCTCAGGTGGAGGCGAGAAGGGTCCCGGTCCCTCAGGGGGAGGCGGGAAGAGGCTCTGGTCCCTCAGGGGGAGGCGGGAAGGGTCCCGGTCCCTCAGGGGGAGGCGGGAAGGGGTCCCGGTCCCTCAGGGGGAGGCGGGAAGGGTCCCGGTCCCTCAGGGGGAGGCGGGAAGGGTCCCGGTCCCTCAGGGGGAGGCGGGAAGGGTCCCGGTCTCTCAGGTGGAGGCGGGAAGAGGCTCTGGTCCCTCAGGGGGAGGCGGGAAGGGTCCTGGTCTCTCAGGTGGAGGCGGGAAGAGGCTCTGGTCCCTCAGGGGGAGGTGGGAAGGGTCCCGGTCCCTCAGGGGGAGGCGGAAAGAGGCTCTGGTCCCTCAGGGGGAGGCGGGAAGGGTCCCGGTCCCTCAGGGGGAGGCGGGAAGAGGCTCTGGTCCCTCAGGGGGAGGCGGGAAGAGGCTCTGGTCCCTCAGGGGGAGGCGGGAAGGGTCCCGGTCCCTCAGGGGGAGGCGGGAAGGGTCCCGGTCCCTCAGGGGGAGGCGGGAAGGGTCCCGGTCCCTCAGGGGGAGGCGGGAAGAGGCTCTGGTCTCTCAGGTGGAGGTGGGAAGGGTCCCGGTCCCTCAGGGGGAGGCGGGAAGGGTCCCGGTCCCTCAGGGGGAGGCGGGAAGGGTCCCGGTCCCTCAGGGGGAGGCGGGAAGGGTCCCGGTCCCTCAGGGGGAGGCGGGAAGGGTCCCGGTCCCTCAGGGGGAGGCGGGAAGGGTCCCGGTCCCTCAGGGGGAGGCGGGAAGAGGCTCTGGTCTCTCAGGTGGAGGCAGGAAGGGTCCCGGTCCCTCAGGGGGAGGCGGGAAGGGTCCCGGTCCCTCAGGGGGAGGCGGGAAGGGTCCCGGTCCCTCAGGGGGAGGCGGGAAGAGGCTCTGGTCCCTCAGGGGGAGGCGGGAAGGGTCCCGGTCCCTCAGGGGGAGGCGGGAAGGGTCCCGGTCCCTCAGGGGGAGGCGGGAAGGGTCCCGGTCCCTCAGGGGGAGGCAGGAAGAGGCTCTGGTCCCTCAGGGGGAGGCGGGAAGGGTCCCGGTCCCTCAGGGGGAGGCGGGAAGAGGCTCTGGTCCCTCAGGGGGAGGCGGGAAGGGTCCCGGTCCCTCAGGGGGAGGCGGGAAGGGTCCCAGTCCCTCAGGGGGAGGCGGGAAGGGTCCCGGTCCCTCAGGGGGAGGCGGGAAGGGTCCCGGTCCCTCAGGGGGAGGTGGCAAGAGGCTCTGGTCCCTCAGGGGGAGGCGGGAAGGGTCCCAGTCCCTCAAGGGGAGGTGGGAAGAGGCTCTGGTCCCTCAGGGGGAGGCGGGAAGGGTCCCGGTCCCTCGAGGGGACTCCGGTCCCTCACGGTGGGTTGCGGCCCCTCAGGTGACCCCGGTCCCTGGAGGGGGGGCCCGGCCCGGGTCCTGCCAGCCCCGGGGGGTCCCTGCCAGCCCCTTCCCGGTCCCCACAGGCGCTGTCATGCCCCCCGGTGGTGCCGGTGGCCCCGCTGGAGCCGGCCGAGGCCCTGCGGCTGCTCTGCACCCCCTCGGCCCGGCGCCTGGCCCTGCTGGAGTGGCTCTGCTCCCGGTACCGCTGGGGGGGGGGTGTCCCCTGTCCCCACCGACCCCCCCTTTCCCCGCTGCCCCCTCCTCACCCACCACCCTTGCAGGGTGCACCCCCCCCTCGCCACCCGCCTGGACGCTCTCCAGGATGGCCCCAAGGATGCCCGGCTTCGAGGTGCGACCCCCCACCAAAACCCCCCCCCCGCCCCCCGTGACCCCGGCAGCACCTGTGCCTCCTTGCCAGTCCAACCAGTGCCTGTTCCCCTCCAGAACTGGCCAAACTGGGAGCCGAGCTGATGCTGTGCCGGGCTGACGACATGGCGCTGGTGGAGGTGGGAGCTGGAGGGGGGATTGGAGGTCTGGGGGGGTCAAGGGGCCTCTGGGGGTCTTGGGGGTCTGGTGGGGTCATCCCTGCACCCCCCCCAGGGCACAGCCCCCCCTGAGCAGCAGCTGGAGTTTATCCGGGACCTGCTGGATGCGGCCCCCCCCGCCGGGGACGGCAGCGGGGACTCCACCGAGAGCAGGTAGGGACCCCCGGCACCCCCTTGACCCCCACGGTCCCCAGCCCCAACTGGGCACCCACTCACCCTTCCCACTGCCCCGCCCAGGCGAATCTCCCGGTTCCTGCACGAGGTGCTGGAGACCCCCGAGGGGGTGGCGGCGCTGATCCCCCCGTGCCCCCCGCCGCTGCCCACCTTCGACGCCTACGACAGCCCCCAGCCCAGGTGGGTGCTGGGACCCCGGTGTCCGCCAGCTGCGGCCCCCCCGCCTCACCCCACCCCAGGGGTGTCCCAGTGCTGACGCAACCCCCCACCCCCCTCAGGAGACCACCCCCCTCGGGGCCAGCACTGGAGGCGGCGCTGGGGGAGACGCGGCGGCGCCTGGAGCTGCTGGAGGCGCAGGTGAGGCCGGGGGTCCCCGCGGAGGGGGCACGGACCCCCCCTGAGCCCCCCTGTCAGTGCAGGGACCCCCTGATGCCTCTGTCCCCTTGCAGAACCCTGAGCTGGGGGGGCCTCCAGGCCCGGCCCCCCCTGTCCTGCCCACCCTGGGAGTGGCAGGGGGTGACCTGGCTGCCCTGGCCACTGCCTTTGGGGCCTCGGAGCTGCAGGACCCGCGGGGGGGGGCTTGGGGGCAGGGTGGCCCCCCAGCCCTCGCCCCCTGCGGGCCCCTGGCCCCCCCTGTCTGGCAGGGCCTGCGGCAGCTTGTGCAGGTTGGGGGGGGCCCAGGGCCCCGCCTGTGAGGGGGACTTTGGGGGGGGGATTTGGGGGGGGGGGGCCTGGACCCCACAGGGGAGGTCTGGGGGGTCCCATGGGGGTGTCTCTGGGTCCCATGCGGGGTTATAGGGGTCCCCAGGCCCCACAGGAGCATTCTGGGGTGGTCCCTGGCCCCCACAGGGAGGACTGGGGTGGTTCCTGGGTCCTGTGTGGGGTTGGTGGGGGGGTCCCTGAGCCCCATGGGGGGATTGGGGGCATCCCTGGGCCCCACAGAGGAGGATTGGGGGATCGCATGGTGGGGTTTTCTGGGTCCCGTGTGGGGTTGGGGGGGTCCTTGAGCCCCACAGGGGGTGGGGGGGGGGGCAGCGTGAACCCCGTGGGGGATCGGGGGTCCCTGGGCCCCACAGGGGAGGATTGGGGGGGTCCCATGGGGGGGTCTCTGGGTCCCCTGTGGGGTTATAGGGGTCCTCAGGCCCCACAGGAGCATTTTGGGGGGGGCCCTCGGCCCCATAGGGGAGAACTGGAGGGGTCCATGTGTCCCACGTGGGGCTGAGCCCCATAGGAGGGAGGGTGTGGGGTGTCCCTGTGCCCCGGAGGAAGGTTTTGGGGGGGTCCTAGCAGCAGTTGGGCCCCACGAGAGGGTGCTGGGGGGTCCCTGGGCCCCACGGGGGGGGTGTTGGGGGGCTTTGGGGAGGGGTCTGGGGCCACCATCACCCCACAGCCCCCCCCCACCCTGTTCCCCCCCGCCTCAGAGCCTGGGGGCCGTGACCCAGCTGGGCCAGACGGCGGCCGAGGTGACACGGCTGGCGGGGGGGGGCCGGCGCCGGGCGATGGGTGAGTTGGGAGGGGACACCCTCCCCCAACACCCCCCCTGCAGGGTGGCGGTGATTTGGGGCATTTTTAGGGTGCCCCCCCAACTCCCCCCCCCATTTTTTCGCACACCCCCCCCCCCAGAGACGCGTGTGGCCACCCTGCAGCAGCGCTTCAGGGACCCCCCCAAACCCGAGGACCCCCCCCAGGACTGAACGACCCCCCCCAGATGCCGGTTTGTTGATGGAGGGGGTGTGTGCAGGACTCCAGCCGGCCCCCTGGGACCCCCCCCTCCGCCCCACGGTGTATGCCGTGGGGCGGGGGGGGGGTTCCCGAGGGGCCGGCTGGCCGCTCGGGTTCTATTTTAAGTCGGGGGGGGGCAAAGGTGGGGGCCGGCGCGTTTTCGGGCCCTATAAGGGCGTGTTTACACTGAAACCGCCGTGACTCAGCGCCGGGGCCAAATTCCTGCCTGGGGGGGGAGGTGGGGGGGGGTCAGACCCCCGCCTTGGTCCTCAATGACGTCATGTCCCCCCCCCCACATTCCTGGGGGGGTGAGGTCATCGGGACAGAGCCAGCGCGGCCCCCCCGGCCCCCCAAAATCGCAGGGGGGGTAAATGCCCCTTGAAAACATGGCGGGGGGGTAAGAGCCCTGTCCCAAAACACGTGGCGGGGGGTAAATGCCCCCCAAACCCCTGGGGGGGGGAAATGCCCCCCCATGAGCTACTTGTGCCCCCTCGGTGCCCCCTAAACCGCCCCCAGGGTCCCTCTGAAGCACACGGAGCCTCGTCCAGGCGTGTAAGACGTGTGTGGGAGCGACACGGCGCCCTGCGCAGACATCTGACACGCGTGTTCAGATACATAGGAGCAACAGAGACGTGTAACACACATGTTTGTATGTACGAGGGGTGGTGCGGTGCGCCCGCAGCCGTGTGACGCGCATGATTGTACGTATGGGAGCTACACGGTTCCATGCACGGGTGTGGAACACACGTGTTTGCATGTATGAGATCAACACAACGTTCTCTGCAGGTGTGTCACGTGTCTTTGCGCGTGCGGGAACGAGGTGGTGCTACACGTGGGCGTGTAACATGTATGTTTGTACTTATGGAAAGAACGTGATCCATGTGCAGATGTGTAACACATGTGTTTGCACATGTGGGAGCAACAGAGGCCCCAGACGGAAATGTAACATGTGTGTTTGCCCATGTGGGAGAGACACGAGACCCCACACAGGCATGTAACATGCATGTTTGCACATGTGCGAGCAGCACACTGCCCTGTACAGGCGTGTAACGCGCATGCCAGGATCCTTGTGCAAGAGCACACGCGTGTGCAAGGACGCTCGTGCACCACAGAGCCCCCGGTAACGAGTGAGCCCCCCCGAGAACCAGCCCCCGGTAATGACCCTCCCCCAGTAATGACCTCCCCCGGTAACGATCCCCCGGTAATGACACCCCCCCCCCGTAACGATCCCCCGGTAATGACACCCCCCCCCCCGTAACGATCCCCCGGTAATGACCCCCCACCCCGGTAATGATCCCCTGGTAATGACCCCCCACCCCGGTAATGATCCCCCGGTAGTGACCCCCCCCCTCGGTAACGACCCCCAGTGCTATCGGCCCCAGCAGCCACTTCCGGGGCTGCCTCATTTCCTGACCCCAAAGTGGGGGGGGCCCGGCCCCATAGAGCCCCATAGGGCCCCGGGACACCCCGTAGGGCCTCTCCTGCCCCACAGGCCCCCCCCATAGCCCCGCTGTGGGTCCTGTCCCCAAGGGTCGCCCCGCCACCCCAGAGGGCCCCAGCTCTGCCCTATAGAGTCGCTGTGGCCCCCCCAGTCCATAGGGCACCACAGAGCCCCTCCCAGCCCCATAGCGTCCCTGTGGCCCCCCCAGTCCATAGGGCACCACAGAGCCCCTCCCTGCCCCATAGCGTCCCTATAGCCCCCCTCACCCCATAGGGACCCCCCCACAGCATCCGTATAGCTGCCCCCACCCCACAGGGTTCCTGTTCTGCCCTACAGAATCCCTATAGCCCCCCCCACCCTACAGCATCCCTACAGCCCCCCGACCCCCCAGGGCCCCCCCCAACCCCATAGAGCCCCCCCCACTCCATAGCATCCTTATAGCCCCCCCCCGGGCCCCCCCCACCCCACAGCATCCCCACAGCCCCCCCACCCCACAGAGCCCCCCCCACCCCACAGGGGTCCCTGGGCCCCCCCCCCAGCCCCATAGAGCTCCTTTAGTGCCCCATAACACCCCCGTGTCGGCCCCCCCCCGGCACCACAGGGTCCCTGTACCCCCCCACCCCCAGTCGTTCCCCCCCCCGGTGTGACCCCCCCCCCCGGGGGCGGGGCTCCGCCGCGCGATACCAATTAAGGCTCCGCGCGCGCCGCGCGCCCCCCCGCACCCGCCACCCGCGCGCGCCGGCGGCGGCGGCTCCTGCACCGGCTGCACCGGCCCCGGCCCCGGCGAGCCCCGAGCGGCCCCCGGTGAGCGGCACCCCCAGGGTGGGGGGGGGGGACGGACAGGGACACCCCGGGTCTGGGGGTGTCTGGGGGGGAGGGACGGTGAGGGGCGAGAGAGACCCCCGTTAACGGGAGGGGGGGTCTCTGAGGGACTCCTCGGGGGTGCCGTGAGGAGACACCCCCGTTAACGGGTCTGGGAGACCGCCGGGGGGCTCTTGGGACCCCCATAGTGGGGGCGGAGGGGGGTCACCCCTCTTTGGGGGCTCTGGGGACCCTCTTCGGGGCCGCGGGACCCCTCCGAGCCCCCAGCGGGGGGGACAGGGGTCGGGGGTCCCTGCTGGACCCTCTTTGGGGGGTTTTGGGGTGTCCAGGAACCCCCTGGGTGACGGGGGGGGGTCGTGGCAGGGAGTGGCAGCCCCCCGGGAGCGAGCCCAGACTGGGGGTCCTGGGAGACCCCCGCAAGCCCGGGGGGTCCCCAAGAAGGGCGGTGCCAGGGGATGCCTTAGCGGGGGGCTTCAGGGGGGCTGAAATAGGGGACTCAGAATTGGGGTCCCTTAAACTGAGGGTCCCTCGGAGGGTCCCTCCGGGGGGTCCCCTCTAGGGGCGCCCGGGGGTGCCTTTACTGGGGGGTCCCCACGTGGGGGTGCACTGAGGCGCCCCTCAGAGTGAGGGTCCCCAGTGAGGTGGGGGTGCCCAGGGGGTTCCCCGGTTGGGGTTCCCCAGAGTTGGGGGGATCCAGGGGGTGCCCCCAGTTTGGGGGGGTCTCCTGGTGGGGGTGTCCGGAGCATCCCCCGGTTTGGGGGTCCCCAAGGACAGCTGTTGGGGATCCCCTGGGTCTGGGGGTCTCTAAGTGGGTGCCTGGGTGACCCCCTAGTCGGGGGGTCCCTGGGGTCGGTGCCAGGAGCACCCACCCAGTCTGGGGGTCTCTAGGTGGGAGCTCGGGGGATCCTCCTGGTTTGGGGGTCTCTAGGTGGGTGCCCAGAGGGTCCCCCTGACCTGGGGGTCCTTGGGGTGGGTGGGATCCCAGTTTAAGGGTCTCTAGATGGGTCACCAGAGCATCCCGCAGTCCGGGGGTCCCCAGGGGTGGGTGTCCAGAGCATCCCCCCAGTCTGGGGGTCCTTGGGGTGGGTGAGATCCCAATCCAGGGGTCTCTAGATGGGTGCTTGGAGCATACTCTTAGTCTGGGGGTCCCTGCGGTGGATGCTGGGGGGATCCCCCCAGTCCGGGGGTCCTTGGGGCAGGTGGGACCCCAGTTTGGGGGTCTCCAGGTGGGTCCCCAGAGCATCCCCCAGCCCGGGGGTCCTTGGGGTGGGCGGGACCCCAGTTTGGGGGTCTCTAGGTAGGTCCCCAGAGCATCCCCCAGCCCGGGGGTCCTTGGGGTGAGGGGGTCCCTAGAGGATCCCCCAGCCCGGGGGTCCTTGGGTTGGGCGGGACCCCAGCTTGGGGGTCTCTAGGTAGGTCCCCAGAGCATCCCCCAGCCCGGGGGTCCTTGGTGTGGGCGGGACCCCAGCTTGGGGGTCTTTAGGTGGGTCCCCAGAGGATCCCCCAGCCCGGGGGTCCTTGGGGTGGGTGGGACCCCAGCTTGGGGGTCTCTAGGTGGGTCCCCAGAGCATCCCCCAGCCCGGGGGTCCTTGGGGCCGGTGGGACCCAGCCCAGGGGTCCCCGCCGTGGGTGCCCGGAGCACCCTCCAGCCCGGGGGTCCCCGGTGGGGCGGGTACCCGGGGGATGCCCCCCTCTCTGTGTGTGTCTGGGGGGGGTGTCTCCCCCGGGGGTTTCTCTCCAGACCCCCCCCCTAACCCCCCTCTCCCCTCTCTCCCCGCGCAGGCGCGGCCCCGCCTCGCCCCCCACCCCACCCCCCCCACCACCGCCCCCCGCCGCCGCCGCCGCCGCCGCCTCCTCTCCCCGCCCCCTTCGGCGCGATGAGCGCGGCCGGGCGAGCGCGGGCGCAGGAGGCGTCGCCCCGCGGCGAGTCGGACGGCGAGATGCCGGCCACCGAGAAGGACCTGGCGGAGGACGCGCCCTGGAAGCGCATCCAGCAGAACACCTTCACCCGCTGGTGCAACGAGCACCTCAAGTGCGTGCAGAAGCGGGTGGGCAACCTGCAGACCGACCTGGGCGACGGGCTGCGGCTCATCGCGCTGCTCGAGGTGCTCAGCCAGAAGAAGATGGGCCGCAAGTACAACGCGCGCCCCACCTTCCGCCAGATGCAGCTGGAGAACGTCTCGGTGGCCCTCGAGTTCCTCGAGAGGGAGAACATCAAGCTGGTCTCCATCGGTGAGTGGGGGGGGGGGCGTGGGGGGGGGCTTGAGGAGCGGGGGGGGGCGTCTGGGACCGGCCGGGGCACCCTGGGACCCCCCTGAGGTACCCTGGGATCATCTGGGACCCCCCTGAGGTACCCTGGGATCATCTGGGACCACCCTGGGGGCACCCTGGGACCATCCGGGAGTACCATGGGGGCACCCTGGGACCATCCGGGACCACCCTGGGACCATCCAGGGTCATTGGGGACCACCCTGGGGGCACCTCGGGGTCGTTGGGGACCACCCTGGGGGCACCCTGAGACACCCCGAGACCATCCGGGACCACCCTGAGACACCCCAGGACCGTTGGGGACCACCCTGGGGCACCCCGGGATCGTCCGCCACCACCCCGGGGACACGCTGAAACACCCGGGGACCATCTGCGACCACCCAGGGACGCCCCCCCCCAACAGCACCCCGGGACCGCCCAGACACCCCCGGGTGACAGCGGGGCCAGGGACCCCCCGGGGGGCCAGGGCACCCCCCCAGCCCCACCCCCAGCACTGGGGTGCCCCTGGGAGACCCCCGGCTGGGGGGTGCCTTGGGGACGCCCCCCCCCTTCCGCGCCCCCCGTGGGGCTCCAGGGAAGACACACACCCCCTTTTATGACCCCCCCCCATCTTAGCCCCGCGTGGGACCCCCCCCATTTGGGACCCCCCCCCCCAGGCCCCTCGTCGGCCCCATAACAAAGGCGGGGGTGGGGGGGGGCCGGGCCCGCTCCCACCGCAGGAATGTGGGGGGGGGGGGCTCGGCCGTTGGGGCCAGGCCGGGGCGGGGGGGGGGGGCCCCGCGGCTCCCCGCATCCTGCGGGCACAGATTGCGGCTGCCGCGGGCCCCGCCCGGGCCGGGGGGGGGGGCGGGGGGGGGCTCCTCCCCACGCGGGACCGGTCCCGCCGTGGGGCTGGGGGGGGCCCCGCCGTGGGGCCGGGGGCGCCCCGAGCTCCCGCGGGGCTCCGTGGGGCGGCGGTTTTCGGGGGGGGGGGCCCGCCGGGGGGTCCCCGGAGGGTGGGGGGGGTGGGGGGCGTGGGCGGGGCCGCGGGGGGGGGCGGGGCCTCGCTGGTGCCCGAGCCCTTATAAGGCCAAAAAATGCTGAGGCGGGGGGTGGGGCCGGGGCGGGGTCTGCGGCCCATCCCCCACCCCCCCCTTACCCCCCTCCCGCGGGGCGGGACCCGCGCTCCGGGCACCCCCCGCCGACCCCCCCCAAAGCGCTGACGGGGACCAGGGGACCCCCCTGAGCCCCCCCGACCCCCTAATGGGGACCCGAGGACCCCTTTGAGCCCCCCCCAACTCCTAATGGGGACCAGGGGACCCCCTTGAGACCCCCCAACCCCTAATGGGGACCAGAGGACCCTGTTGAGCCCCCCCAACCACTAATGGGGACCAGAGGACCCCCCAAACCGTTAATGGGGACCTGGGGACCCCCCCAACCCCCCAAAGTGCTGGTGGGGACCAGGGGACCCCCCTGAGACCCCCTGACCCCTAATGGGGACCAGGGGACAACCCCAAACTGTTAATGGGGACCCGGGGACCCCCCCAATGCCCCCAAACCGTTAATAGGGACCAGGGGACCCCCCCCGACCCCCCAAGCACTAATGGGGACCCCCCAAACCCCCCCAAACCTAATGGGCACCCGAGGAGCCCCCCGACACCCCCGAACCCCTAATGGGGACTGGGGAACCCCACTGACCGCCCCAACCCCCTAATAAGGAGCCCCCTGCCCCCCCCAGCCCCAATGGGGACCCCCCAACCCCCCCAAACCACTGACGGGGCCCCGGGCTCTGGCCCCCCCGCCCCCCCCATGGGTGCCGAGGCCCCGCCATGTCCCCATGGGGCGCCTGCACCCCACCCTGCGGTGTCACCACATCCCGGGTGGGTCCCCGTTCTCACGGGGCAGGGGGGACCGTGGTGTCCCATGGGTGACGGAGCACCCCCCCGGTGGGTCCCCACCCCCCGCCAGCAGAGCCATCGTGTGGGAACCTGGGGCTGACCCGAGCCACGTGTGGGTGCTGCGGTGTCCCCGTGGGTGCTGCGGTGTCCCATGGGTGTCTGAGCCCAACCCCCCGCCGTGTCCTGTCCCCCCCGCACCGGGCAGCAAAACCATCGGGTGGGACCCTGGGGCTGATCCGAGCCCCGTGTCCCCGTGGGTGCCCCGGTCTCCCCGTGGGTGCCGTAGTCTCCCCGTGGGTACCGCGGTGTCCCCACGGGTACCGCGGTGTCCCCCCATCCCTGACCCCCCTCCCCGTGGTGTGCCCCCCGCTGCAGACAGCAAGGCCATCGTGGACGGGAACCTGAAGCTGATCCTGGGGCTCATCTGGACGCTCATCCTGCACTACTCCATCTCCATGCCCATGTGGGAGGACGAGGATGAGGAGGAGGCCAAGCGGCAGACGCCGAAGCAGCGGCTGCTGGGCTGGATCCAGAACCGCCTGCCCCAGCTGCCCATCACCAACTTCAGCCGCGACTGGCAGAGCGGCCGCGCCCTGGGAGCACTGGTGGACAGCTGCGCGCCCGGTGCGGGGGCGCGGGGGGCACGGGGGGCACCGGGAGTGGGGCTGGGGGTGTCAGGAGTGGATCTGGGGATATGGGAGGACACTGGGAGTGGGGCTGGGGGAGACTGGGGGCACTGGGAGTGGGGCTGGAGGGCACAGAGGGACACTGGGAGTGGGGCTAGGGGCGACTGGGGACATGGGAAGTGGGTCTGGGGGTGTCAGGAGTGGATCTGGGGACACTGGGAGTGGGGCTGGGGGTGTGCAGGGACACTGGGAGTGGGAGACCTGGGAGTGGGTCTGGGGACACGGGGGGACATGGGGAGTGGGTCTAGGGGGGTCAGGGGACACTGGAGTGGGTCTGGGGACACGGGGGGGACACCGGGAGTGGGTCCCTGGGGGTCTGCCAGGACCCAGGCGACGGCTCCGAGGACACGCGGGGAGACAGCGGGGTGGCCCTGGGGACACGGGGGCGGCCCTGGGTGTGTGAGGGGACGGGGTAGGGGGGTGTTATCAGCACCCGGGGTTGGGTGGGGGGGTCACAGGGCAGCCCCCCACCCCCGCTGACCCCCGTGTCCCCCCGCAGGGCTCTGCCCCGACTGGGACTCGTGGGACCCCAGCAAGCCGGTGGACAACGCGCGGGAGGCCATGCAGCAGGCCGACGAGTGGCTGGGCATCCCCCAGGTGGGCACGGGGCCGGGGCGGCGGGCGGACAGCCCGTGGTGGGGTGGGGTGGGGGGACAGCCCGGTGACCCCCACCCTGTGTGTGTGTCGTCCCCCCCCCCCCCAGGTGATCACCCCCGAGGAGATCGTGGACCCCAATGTGGACGAGCACTCGGTCATGACCTACCTGTCCCAGTTCCCCAAGGCCAAGCTGAAGCCGGGCGCCCCCCTGCGCCCCAAGCTCAACCCCAAGAAGGCCCGAGCCTACGGCCCCGGTGAGGGGGGGCGCTGCTGGGGGGGGCGGGGGGCGCTGCCGGGGTGGGGTGTGGGACCCCCAGACCTGGCCGTGGGACCCCCAGACCTGCCCCCCCGTCCCCTGTGGGGGCTGGACCCGGTTCCCGGCGGAGTCGGGGCCCTGGGGATGCCCTGTAGGTCTGGGGGGCACTGGGGGGGCACTAGGGGGGCGATGCCCCATAGATGGGGGTACCTATAGCTGGGGGGGGCGTTTCCCACCCCTATAGATCAAGGGACTCCCCCCTCTCCAGTGGGGCTGGGGGCCAGCCCCTGTTCCCCGTGGGGGGGTCAGGACCCCCGTGGAGTGTCTGGGACCGCCGTGGGGTGGTCAGGGTGGGGCTGGGACCCCCGTGGGGTGTCTGGGATCCTCCGTGGGGTGGTCAGGGTGGGGCTGGGACCCCTGTGGGGTGTCTGGGATCCCCTGTGGGGTGGTCAGGGTGGGGCTGGGACCCCCGTGGGGCAGCCGTGGGGTGACGGCGGGTGCCGCAGGCATCGAGCCCACGGGGAACATGGTGAAGCAACGGGCCGAGTTCACGGTGGAGACGATCAGCGCGGGGCAGGGGGACGTGCTGGTGTACGTGGAGGACCCCGACGGGCACCGCGAGGAGGTGGGTGGGGGTCGGAGGGGGGGGGGGCTGGGGGGGGCTGGGGGTGCCGGGGACATAGTGGTGGGGGGGAGGACCTGGAGGTCAGGGGTCCCTGAGCCAGGCCGGGGGCCTCTGGGGGAGGGAAGTGGGTCCCTGTGGGGTTCTGAGGGGGGACGGGCTTGGGGGGGGGACACACACGGGGCTTTTGGGGTCCCCCGGGCGTGTCTCACGGCTCGGCGCCCCTCCCGCAGGCTAAAGTGGTGGCCAACAATGACAAGAACCGGACCTTCTCTGTCTCCTACGTCCCCAAAGTCACCGGCGTCCACAAGGTGGGGGGGCAGGGGGCCTTTGGGGGGGTCCTGAGGCGGTCCGGGGGGGTCCTGAGGCGGTCCGGGGGGGTCCTGAGGTGGTCCGGGGGGGTCCTGAGGTGGTCCGGGGGGGTCCTGAGGTGGTCCGGGCCCCCCTAGGGCCGTTCCAGCCCCTGGCACTGGCTCTTGCTGGGTCTGGGGGGAACGTTGGGGTCTCGAGGCTGTTCCGCTCCCCCCCGCCACATCGGGGGGGGGGTGTCTCGGGGGGTTCTGCCCCCCCATGACCCCCCCCCCCCGCGCCCCCCTCACCCCCCCCCGCAGGTGACGGTGCTCTTCGCGGGGCAGCACATCGCCAAGAGCCCCTTCGAGGTGCAGGTGGGGCGGGCGGCGGGCGACGCCGGCCGGGTGACGGCGCAGGGCCCCGGCATCGAGCCCCTGGGCAACGTGGCCAACAAGAGCACCCACTTCGACGTCTTCACCGCCGGTGCGCCGGGGGGGGGGGTTTTGGGGGGCTATGGGGGGGGGTTTGGGGACCCTCGGTTTTTTGGGGGAGATTTAAGGGGGGTTTGGGGGGCTCTAAGAGGGTTTTAAGGGGCTCTGGGCTCTTTTGAGGGGGCTCGGGGGGGGTTTGAGGGGGGCTCTGGGTTTTCTGGGGGCATCCGAGGGGGTTTTAGGAGGGTCTGGGGGGGCTCTGGGGTTTTGGGGGGGCTCTGGATTCTCTTGGGGGGTCTCTGGGGGGTTTGGGGGGTCTGAGGAGGTTTTGGGGGTCTCTGGGGGGGTTTGGGGGGGTCTCTGGGTTCTTTTTGGGGGGGTCTGAGGTTTTGTGGTGCTCCGGGTGGGTTTGGGGGTCTCTGGGGGGTCCACCCCTCTGCGGGGCTGCGGGCTCAGGGCAGGGTGGGGGTCCCAGGGGCTGTCCCTGCCATCCATGTGTCCCCCCCCCGCCCCAAGCTGACGCGGGGCCGGGGGGTGGTCCGCAGGCGCGGGGCCGGGCGAGGTGGAGGTCTCCATCGTGGACCCCAGCGGGCGCCGGGGGACGGTGGAGCCGCTGCTGGAGCCGCGGGGCGACGGCAGCGTCCGCTGCAGCTACCGGCCCACGGCCGAGGGGCCCCACGCCGTCCACGTGGCCTTCGGGGGGGCCCCCATCCCTCGCAGCCCCTTCAGCGTCGCCGTGGGGCAGGGTGAGACGGGGTGGGGGGCGCCGCGCCCCCCGCCTGGGGGTCTGTCCTCCTGCGCTCCCCCCCACTTGGGGGGCTCTGTCCTGTCCCTCCCCGCCTGGGGGGCTCTGTCCTCCTGCACCCCCCGCCTGGGGGGCTCTGTCCCTTCCACGCTTGGGGGTCTCTGTATGTCCCCCCCCCACACTTGGGGGTCTCTGTCCTTCCAACCTGGGGGGCTCTGTGCTCCTGCCCCCCCACCTGGGGGGTCTGTCCTGTGCCTCCCTGCTTGGGGGGCTCTGTCCTTCATGGCTTGGGGGTCTCTGTCCCACCCCACCCTAACCTGGGGGTCTCTGTACCCTCCTGACATGGGGGTCTCTGTCCCCCCCCCCCCCCCCAGGAGTCTCTGCCCCTAAACCTGGGGTCTCTGTCCTGCGCCCCCCACTTGGGGGTCTCTGTCCCCACCTAAACTCAGAGGTCTCTGTCCCCCCCCCCACACTTGGGGGTCTCTGTCCTTCTGCCCCCCAACTCGAGGGGGGGGTTTGTCTCTGTGCTTCTGCCCCTCCCCGGGCCCCTTGTGGGGGGGTCTCTGCCCCCCACGCGGGGGGGCCCGGGGCTCTCGCTGCCCCCCCTGACCGCGCTCTGTCTCTCTCCGTCTGTCCTGCTCCTTCTGCCCGTCTGTCCGCGCAGCGCCGGCCGGGGTCCTCGCAGGGCACCCGCTGACGGTACGGGGAGGGAGGGGCACGGGGGGGGCGAGGGGGGGATGTTCCAGACCCCTGGGTCCCTCCTTACCCCCTACCCCACCCGGACCCCCCCGGGCGTCCCCCTCCCCACACGGTGGGCTCTCTCTCCCCCACCCCCCCCTCCCCAGGGTGGCTTTTGGGACACGGGGATCTCTCCCACCTCCCCCCCACCCCTCCAAGCGCGTCCCCCCGGGGGGGCGTTGTGCCCTGCCCCGGTCCGTGGGGCCCCCCCTGACCCTCTGCCCGCAGCCTGCAGCCCCTCGGCCTGCCGTGCCGTGGGGAGGGGGCTGCAGCCCAAGGGGCTGCGCGTGAAGGAGCCGGCGGACTTCAAGGTCTACACCAAGGGGGCCGGCAGCGGCGAGCTCAAGGTCACCGTCAAGGGCCCCAGTGAGTCCGGGGGGGGGAAGGGGGTCCGGGGGGGGGACCCCAGGGAGTCTGGGGGGGGTCTCCCCTCTTTTGGGGGGGGTTTGGGGGTGGCCCAAGGGACTGGGGACCCCAGACGCAGCCCCTGTCCGCGGTTCCTGGGGGTATCGGGGTCAGTGGGGAGGGTGGGTGGGTGCTTGGGGGTTTGGGAGGGGTCTCTGGGGGTTTGGGGGGGGTCTCTGGGGTTTGGGGGGGGTCTCTGGGGTTTGGGGGGGTTGCCCCTGACCCCCCCCGCCCCCCCGCAGAGGGGATGGAGACGGTGAAGCAGAAGGACCTGGGCGACGGCGTCTTCGGCTTCGAGTATTTCCCCACCGCCCCGGGGACCTACACGGTGTCGGTGACCTGGGGGGGGCAGCACATCCCCCGCAGGTGAGCGCCGGGGGGCACTGGGGGGCACTGGGGGGTACTGGGAGGGGGGCAGCGGGACCCCCCCCGGTCCAGGCTGCCACTCCTGGTGCCAGCGCTGGAGCCATCGGGGGGGTCTGGGCTGCTTTGGGGGGTGTTTCGGGGTCTGCACTGTTTTGGGGGGGGTCCGTGGCCGCAGCAGGGCCCTGCCCCGACACCCCCCCCCCACTTTTTTTGCCCCCCCCCAGCCCCTTCGAGGTGAAGGTGTCCCCCGAGAGCGGCAGCCAGAAGGTCCGGGCCTGGGGGCCCGGCCTGGAGGGGGGCGTCGTGGGCAAGTCGGCCGACTTCGTGGTGGAGGCCATCGGCGACGACGTCGGGACCCTGGGTGAGGGGAATGCGGGGTCCCGGGGGGGTCTGGGGGGTCCCAGGGGGGTTGGGGTCCTCTCGGGGGCTGTGGGAGGCCTGGGGGGGCTCAGCGAGGCTTTTGGGGTGGGGTCTTGGGGGGATTTTGGCGTGTCTTGAGGAACTTTGGGGTCTCTCAGAGGCCCCTCAGGGGGGTCGGGTTCTTCGGGGGGGGGCTTTGGGGATGCGCTGGAGATTCTGGGGGGTTTGGGGGGTCTCTGAGGGGTCCTGGGGCTCCTCTGGGGGTCTGGGGGGTCTTTGGGGGTCTCTGAGGATTCAAGGAGGTTTTGGGCGTCTCTGAGGGCTCCTGGGGAGTCTCTGGGGTCTCTGAGGGGTCTTGCGGCTCCTCTGAGGATTCAAGGGGGTTTTGGGGGTCTCTGGGGCTCCCTGCGCCCCCTCCCCGCGCTCTGCCCACCCCCCTTCCCCGCGGGCTGGGCCCGGGGGTTACCGCTGACCCCCCACCCCGCAGGTTTCTCGGTGGAGGGTCCCTCGCAGGCCAAGATCGAGTGCGACGACCGGGGCGACGGCTCCTGCGACGTGCGCTACTGGCCGCAGGAGCCGGGCGCCTACGCCGTCCACGTCCTCTGCGACAACGACGACATCCGCCGCAGCCCCTTCATGGCCGACATCCGCCCCGCGCCCCGCGACTCCTTCCCCGAGAAGGTGGGGGTCCGCCCCGACACCCCCCCACCCCCCCACCCCGCCCCGGGGCGACCCCGGGGCTCCCCGTCACCCGCCGGCGCCTCCTCCGCAGGTCAAGGCTCACGGCCCGGGGCTGGAGAAGACGGGGGTGGCCGTCAACAAGCCGGCGGAGTTCACGGTGGACGCCAAGAGCGGGGGGAAGGGACCCCTCAAAGTGCAGATGCAGGTGGGGGGGGGCGGGGGAGGAGGTGGGGAGGGGTTTGGGGGGGGGTGTGGGGGTGCAGCCCCCGTCTGGACACGATATGAGGTGGTTTGGGGGGGATTTGGGGGGTCTGGGGGTGCAGCCCCAGTTCAGCCATGACCCCAACTGGTTTTGAGGGGGTTTGGGGGGGTCTGGGGGAGATTTGGGGGGGTTCAGGGGGTGCAGCCCCCCCTTCGCCCCCCTTCACCCCCCCATCCCGCCTGCTTTCGGGGGGATTTGGGGTGGGTCTGGGGGGGATTTGGGGGGTCTGGGAGCGCAGCCCCAGTTCAGCCATGACCCCAACTGGTTTTGAGGGGATTTGGGGGGGGTCTGGGGGGGCTCTGGGGGTGCAGCCCCCCTTCACCCCCACCCCGGCTGCTTTCGGGGGCATCTCCGTGGCGCTCGGTCGCCCCGTGGTGCCGGTGCCGGCGTCACCCGAGAGGCTGCGGGTGCCTTTGGGGGGGTGGGTTTGGTTTGGGGGGGGGGGTGTCTCTCTGTCTGGTGTTGGGGTGCTGACCCCCCCCCCACACCTGTGTCCCCCCCCCCAGGACGCGGAGGGGACCCCCGTGGAGGTGGCGGTGAAGGACAACGGCAACGGCACCTTCAGCTGCTCCTACCTGCCCCGCAAGGCGCTCAAGCACACGGCCATGGTGTCCTGGGGGGGCGTCAACATCCCCCAGAGCCCCTTCCGGGTGAGGGGGGGGTCCCCAACCCCCGGGGGGGGGGCGGGTTCCATGGCCTGCGGGGGGGCGGCAGCCTGACCCCCTCCCCGCTGCCCGCAGGTGGGGGTGGGGGCCGGCAGCCACCCCCACAAGGTCAAGGTCTACGGCCCCGGCGTGGCCAAGACGGGGCTCAAGGCCCACGAGCCCACCTACTTCACCGTGGACTGCGCCGAGGCCGGGCAGGGTGAGCGGGGGGCCGGGGTCCCTGGGTGCGGGGAGGGGGGGGTTGAGGGTGCCAGAGCATCCCCAGGGGTGGTTGGGAGAGGCAGAGGGTCCCTGGGGCTGGGAATTTGGGGTGTTGGAGGGTCCCTGGGGGTCTCTGTGGGGTCCTCAAGGGTGTCTGGGGGGGGGTTGTGGGTGCTGGAGGGTCCCTGTGAGGGGGTTGGGGGTCCCAGCGGGTCCCTGGGGTCAGTTTGGGGTCCCAGAGGATGCCCAGGGTAGGGTAGGGGGTCCCATCAGGTCCCTGTTGGAGGTTTGGGGGTGCTGGGAGGTCCCTGGGGTTGGTTTGGGGGTCCCAGCGGGTCCCTGTTGGAGGTGTTGGGGTGCTAAAGGGTCCCCAGGGTGGGTTTGGGGGTCCCAGGGGGTGCCCAGGGTCAGTTTGGGGGTCTCGGAGGGTCCCTGTTGGAGGTTTGGGGGTGCTGGGAGGTCCCTGGGGTTGGTTTGGGGGTCCCAGGGGGTGCCCAGGGTCAGTTTCGGGGTCTCGGAGGGTCCCTGTTGGAGGTTTGGGGGTGCTGGGAGGTCCCTGGGGTTGGTTTGGGGGTCCCAGGGGGTGCCCAGGGTCAGTTTCGGGGTCTCGGAGGGTCCCTGTTGGAGGTTTGGGGGTGCTGGGAGGTCCCTGGAGGTGGTTCTGGGGTCCCAGTGGGTCTCTGTCGGAGGCGTTGGGGTCCCAGCTGGTCCCTGGGGTGCGCTCAGGGGTCCCAGCGGGTCCCCAGGGTGGGTGTTGGGGTCCCTGACCCCCGCCTCCCCACACGCCCCCCCCAGGTGACGTCAGCATCGGCATCAAGTGCTCCCCGGGGGTGGTGGGTCCGGCCGAGGCCGACGTCGACTTCGACATCCTGCGCAACGACAACGACACCTTCACCGTGCGCTACACCCCGCCCGGCCCCGGCGCCTACACCGTCATGGTGCTCTTCGCCGACCAGGTGAGGGGGGGGTCCGGGGGGGGGTGGCCCGGAGCCCTCCTGGGGGTGCAAAGGGCTGATTTGAGGGGGGTCCCGCCCCACAGGCCACCCCCAGCAGCCCCATCCGCGTCCGCGTGGACCCGGCCCACGACGCCAGCAAGGTGAAGGCGGAGGGGCCCGGCCTCAGCCGCACCGGTGAGTCGGGGGGGGGTCCGAGGGGGGGTTTGGGGACCCCCTGACCCCCTCCGCCTCTTAATGGGCTGTGGGGAGGGGGAGGATGCACACCCTGAGCCCCCGGGGACACCCCCAGAGCTCTGGGGACACACCCCCAGATCTTGAGGTGGGGGCTCGCCCCCGCCGGGAGCCCCCTCCCACCGTTGTGGCGGCCTCAGTCACGGGGGTCTTCACCTGTGCCCCCCTCCCCAAGAATAAAACCATCACACCCCAGCGACACCCCCACACTGGGGGCTGCCCCTCCCCTACAGACCCCCCCCCACCTTTTCTGCAACCCCCCAGGGGGGTCAGTGTCCCCAGGGACCCCCCAGCAATGCCACAGCTGGGGGGGGGCACAAGCCCCCTCTATTTTTGGGACACACCCCCCCCCCCCCCATTTTCAGGGCCATCCCCCCCGTGTCAGGGGCCATTCCCCACCTCCCTTCACGGTCCCCTGCTGGAGGGTCCGGGGGGGGGTTCGGGGACCTCCTGACCCCCGCCCCGTGCCCCCCCCCCCGCAGGTGTGGAGGTGGGGAAGCCCACCCACTTCTCGGTGAGCACCAAGGGGGCGGGACGGGCCCCCCTGGACGTGCAGGTGACGGGGCCCGGGAAGGGCGAGGCCGTGCGGGACCTGGAGGTGACGGACAACCTGGACGGGACCCACAGCGTCACCTACACCCCCCTGCAGCAGGTGAGGGGGGGGCACCAAATACACCCCCCGGGGGGGGGGACAAGCCCCGAATACACCCCCCTGTGGTGGAGGGGACCCCCAAACCCACCCCCCTGCAGCAGGTGAGGGGGGGGACACCCCAAATACACCCCCCTGTCCTGGAGGGGACCCCAAACCCACCCCCCTGCAGTGGGTGGTGGTGGAGGACACCCCCCCCCAAATACCCATTTCCCCCCCCCAGGGTAACCTGGGGGTGTCGGTGACCTACGGGGGGGACCCGATCCCCAAGAGCCCCTTCACCGTGGGGGTGGCCCCCGGCCTCGACCTGGGCAAGATCAAGATCTCGGGCCTGGACGACAGTACGGGGGGGCCTGGGGGGGCCTGGGGGGGTCCGGGGCGGTTTAGGGGGGGTCTGGGGGTGGTCTGGGGGGGCTCAGACCACCCGAAGGGATGTTGGGGATGTTGGGGGGCGATGGGGCAACTGGGGCGAGGGGCATTGGTGGTGGTGGGGGAGTCTTAGGGGCTGGGGGGGACATGGGGACCACGTGGGGCTGGGGGGGGACATGGGGGGGGCCTGCTCGGGGGGCTGGGGGGTTTCAGTGGGGGTTTGGGGGGGTTTGGGTTTTTTTTGAGGGGTTTTGAGTGGGTTTGGGGGTTTTTTGGGGGGGGTTGGGGGTTTGTTGGGGGGGTTTTGGGGGTGTTGGGTGTTTTTGGGGGGGGTTGGGGGGTTTGGGGGAGGTTTTTTGGGGGGTTTTGGTGGTTTTGGGGGGTTTTGGGGTGTTTCTGTCAGTTGTTCATACCGTGGCCGGCGGTTTTTCGGGTGGGGGTGCCCCTCCCCCCCCATTCCGGGGTGCCCCCCCCCATTCCCACCCCCCCCCATTCCCGCAGAGCTGGAGGTGGGGAAGGAGCGGGAGCTGACGGTGAAGACGAAGGGCGCGGGGGGCCAGGGCAAGGTGGGGGCCAAGGTGACCGGCCCCTCCCGCAAGGGCGTCCCCTGCGCCGTGGAGCCGGGGGGTCCCGACGGCAGCGTCCTGCGCTTCGTGCCCCGCGAGGAGGGGCCCCACCAGCTCGACGTCACCTACGACGGCGTCCCCGTCCCCGGCAGCCCCTTCCCCGTGGAGGTCGTGCCCCCCACCGACCCCTCCAAGGTGGGTCCGTGTCCCCCCCCCCACCTCGCGGGTCTTTGGGATGGGGGGGGGTCTGGGGACCCTTTTGGCGTTGTGGGGTGGGGACGATGGCGGGGGGGGGGGCTGGGAGGGGTCTAATGAGGGTGGGGGGGGTTCCGGGGGTGGGGGGTTCCAGGGGTGGGGGGTTCCAGGGGTGGGGGTGCCCCAGTAAAAACTTGTTACTGGCCATGGGGGGGTCCCAGGGTCTAGGGGTCCCAGGGGTGGGGGCCCCCAGTAAGAGCTTGTCACTGGTTCTAGGGGGGTTCCGGGGGTGGCGGGTCCCAGGGTCTGGGTGTCCCCGCTAAGAACCTGTCCCCAATGCCGGGGGGGTCCCTGCTCAGAGCAGACCCCCAGGGCTGGGGCATCCCCTCCCAGGGGTGGGGGGGGCGTCCCCCAGGTCCGTCCCCCCCAACCCAGCACCCACCCTCCCCGCTCCCCCCCGCCAGGTTCGGGCCTTCGGGCCGGGGCTGCAGGGGGGCCTGGCCGGGGTGCCGGCCCCCTTCACCATCGACACCAAAGGCGCCGGCACGGGGGGGCTGGGGCTGACGGTGGAGGGTCCCTGCGAGGCCAAGATCGAGTGTCTGGACAACGGCGACGGCACCTGCGCCGTCTCCTACCTGCCGGCCGAGCCGGGCGACTACAACATCAACATCCTCTTCGCCGGCGCCCACGTGCCCGGCTCGCCCTTCCGCGCCGCCGTCCGCGCCCCCGTCGACGCCTCCAAGGTGACGTGCTCGGGGCCCGGGCTGGAGCGGGCCACGGCCGGGCAGCCCGGCCACTTCCGCGTGGACTGCAGCCGCGCCGGCGCGGCCGAGCTGACCATCGGCATCGCCTCGGAGGCGGGCGCCCGCGCCGAGGTGCGGGTGGAGGACAACGGCGACGGCACCTACACCATCGCCTACACCCCGCTGAGCCCCGGCGTCTACACCATCACCCTGGAGTACGGCGGGCAGCCCGTGCCCCACTTCCCCAGCAAGGTGCGCGTGGAGCCCGCCCTCGACACCGCCGGCGTCAAGGTCTACGGGCCCGGCGTGGAGGGCAAGGGTGAGTGCGGGGACGCAGGGGGACGTGGCGCTGGGGGACACGGGGACAGGGGGACACGGGGACAAGTTCATGGGGATGGGGGACATGGGGACTGGGGAACGGGGACGCAGCCGCAGAGATGTGGGGACATGGGGAGGTGGCCACTGGGATCTGGGGACAGGTTCGTGGGGACGTGGGACACGGGGATGCGGCAGCGAGGATGGGGGGACACAGCCATGGGGATGGGGGGGTGTGGGAGGGGGGGAACGCGGCAGCGGGGACGGGGGACACGGGCACAGGGGATGGGGGGACTGGTTTGTGGGGACGAGTTTGTAGGTCTGGGGGACACGGGGACGCCGCCCGCCGACCCCCGTCCCCCCGCCAGGCGTGTTCCGGGAGGCGGTGACGGAGTTTGAGGTGGATGCGCGGGCGCTGAGCCCGGCCGGGGGCCCCCACGTCAAGACCCGCGTGTCCAACCCCTCGGGCAACGTCACCGAGACCTTCGTGGAGGACCGCGGCGACGGCACCTACCGCGTCGAGTACACGCCCTACGAGGAGGGTGAGGGGCCGGGGGGGCCCGCCGGGGCTCCGGGGCGTGCGAGGGTGTCACCCGCGGACCGGCGGTGACGTGTCCCCGTCCCCATCCCCCCCCCCAGGGGTGCACACCGTGGACGTGAGCTACGGCGGCAGCCCGGTGCCCCTCAGCCCCTTCCGCGTCCCCGTCACCGAGGGCTGCGACCCGGCGCGCGTCCGCGTCCACGGCCCCGGCCTGCAGAGCGGCACCACCCACCAGCCCAACAAGTTCACCGTGGAGACCCGGTGAGGACCCCCGGGACCGCCCCCGGCAACCCACCCCCTGGGACCCCCCCAGCACCCCCAGACCCATCGCGGCTGCCCCAGGTCTGCCCGGGGGCGCCTTAAGGACACGTTTGCAGCCTGGATCCTTCCACGGTGTCCCCCAACCAGGTCCCCCCGTCCCCCCATCTCCTCCCACCCCCTGTCTTTCCCCCCTCACCCCCCCCGAACACCCCCGTACCCCCGACGGACCCCTCCGCTCCCCCCTCCCACCACCACCCAGCCCCTCCTGGGGCCCGGGGCGGGCTCTGGGGTGCCCTGACCCCCCCTCCCCACCGCCCCCCACCAGGGGTGCCGGCACAGGGGGCCTGGGCCTGGCGGTGGAGGGTCCCTCGGAGGCCAAGATGTCGTGCACCGACAACAAGGATGGCAGCTGCTCCGTCGAGTACGTCCCCTACGAGCCGGGCACCTACAGCCTCAACGTCACCTACGGCGGCCACCAGGTCCCCGGTGAGCACCCGGGGGGCTCTGCGGGGGGGCTACCGGGGAGCGGGAGGTGGCCACCTCACCCCAGCGTGTGTCCCCCCGCCCCAGGGAGCCCCTTCAAGGTGCCGGTGACGGACGTGGTGGACTCGACCAAGGTGAAGTGCGCGGGGCCGGGGCTGACGCCTGGCGCCGTTCGGGCCAACGTGCCCCAGAGCTTCACAGTCGACACCAGCAAGGCTGGAGTCGCCCCCCTGGATGTCAAGGTCCAGGGCCCCAAAGGTCAGCGGGGGGCGCGGGGAGGGGCTGGGGGGGCTGCCGGGGCACCCCTGAGCCGAGGGTGGAGGCAGAAGGGTGCCCTGGGGGGGTTCAGGAGGGTCCCTCTGGGGTCTGGGGGTGCCCTGCAGTGGCTCTTGGGTGCCCCGTGGGGCATCAGGACACCCCTGGGGAGTCTCAGGGTGTTCCAGGGCTCTTGGGGTGCCCCACGGGGTGACACAGGGAGCTTGGGGTGCCCCGTGGGTGCCATAGGGGGTCTCAGGGTGCTCTGAGGGGTCTTGGGGTGCCCCGTGGGTGCCATAGGGGGTCTCGGGGTGCTCTGAGGGGGTCTCGGGAGCACCCTATGAACCACCGCGGTCTCTCGGGGTGCTGTGGGGAGCGTCAGGGTACGCTCTGAGCTCCGGGGGTGCCCTGACCCCCACCTTGCCCCCTGCCCCAGGCGTGGTGGAGCCGGTGGACGTGTCGGACAACGGGGACGGGACCCAGCGCGTCAGCTACGTCCCCTCGCGCGAGGGGCCCTACAGCATCTCGGTGCGCTACGGCGACGAGGAGGTGCCGCGCAGGTGGGCCCGGGGCGGGCCGGGGCGGGCTCTGGTGCCTTTCGGGGGGGTCCTCGCCCACCCTGACCCCCCCCCCCCCATCTTCCCCCGCAGCCCCTTCAAGGTGAAGGCGCTGCCCACCCACGACGCCAGCAAGGTGCGGGCCAGCGGCCCCGGGCTCAACACGACGGGGGTCCCGGCCAGCCTGCCCGTGGAGTTCACCATTGATGCCAAGGACGCGGGCGAGGGGCTGCTGGCCGTCCAGATCACGGTGGGGGCACGGGCTGGGGGCGGTGGGGGGCTCGGGGCGTGGGGGCACAGCCCGCTGACACCCTGTCCCCCACCCAGGATCCCGAGGGGAAGCCGAAGAAGGCCTCGATCCGGGACAACCAGGATGGCACCTACACGGTGTCCTACGTCCCCGACATGACGGGCCGCTACACCATCCTCATCAAGTACGGGGGGGACGAGATCCCCTACTCCCCCTACCGCATCCGTGCCGTGCCCGCCGGCGACGCCAGCAAGTGCACCGTCACCGGTAGGTGCCCCCCCCGCCACCACCGGGACGCCCCCCTCCGCCCCTGCCACCGCGGGGACACCCACCCACCCACCCACCCGCTTCCAGCCGATCACCGCGGGCGGAGGGTGGCCAGGCCTGGGCGGGGGGTGGGGGTTGTTTGGGGGGTGTGGGGAGGTGGGGGGGGTCTCACCACCGTGTCTCACTGGTTTTCTTGCTTCTCTGCCCCCCCCACGCCCCCCCCCCACCCCACGCCCCCCCCTCCTCTGCCCACGCTCTAGTCTCCATCGGAGGCCACGGCTTAGGTAAGCGCACGCTTGGCTCGCTCGGCACCGCCCCCCTCCGCACCCCAGCACCCCCCCACACACACTGCGGGCAGCGGGAGGGAGGGGGGGGCGCTGGGGGCCGGTCCTGGGGGGTCCTGCCCCCACTGAACCATATGGAGCCCCCCCAGACCTCGCGGAGCAATGGGGGTCCCCCCAGACCTCCCCCCCGGCGTCATTGAACCATCAGGAATCTCTTAACGGGGGGGGTGGGGAGGGGGGCAGACCTTGTTCAACCCCCCCCCCAATTCAACCCCTCCTGGGGGTCCCCGCCCCAGTCCAGGGACCCCACTTTGGGTCCCACCATGACTGGGGGGCATCCCCCGACCCCAATCGATGCGGGGTGGGGGGAGCTGGAACCGGCGGACGTTGCGGGGGGTCCCCGTTATGTTGCTGGGGGGGGCCAGGGGGCTGCGGGGGTCCCCAGGCTGGGGGGGACACAGAGGGGGCGGGGGGGGGGAGGCGCAGGCCTCGCCTCGTCAGCGCCCGACGACCCCCTTCCCCACGGCACGGCACGAGCGCCTGAGGCCGGGGCCCACCGGGGCAGGTTCGAGGGGGTCCCGGACCCCCGGTGACCCCCCCACCCCCCCAGGGGCCGGCGTGGGCCCCACCATCCAGATCGGGGAGGAGACGGTGATCACGGTGGACGCGAAGGCGGCGGGGAAGGGGAAGGTGACGTGCAGCGTCTGCAGCCCCGACGGCTCCGAGGTGGACGTGGACGTGGCCGAGAACCCCGACGGCACCTTCGACATCGTCTACAGCGCGCCCCAGCCCGGCAAGTACGTCATCTGCGTGCGCTTCGGCGGCGAGCACGTGCCCAACAGCCCCTTCCAGGTCCTGGTGAGTGCGGGGGGGCCCCGGGGGCAGGAGGGGGGGCCGTAAGGGGCGCAGCACGTGGAATAGGCGTGTAATAGGCATGGAATAGGCGTGTAATAGGCATGTGATGGACGTGATGTGGGCAGTGAACACGTGTCCAACAGCCCCGTCCGGGTCCTGGGGAGTGGGACAGGGGGGTGGGGTGGGGTGAGGGGGGGTCACGGGCACAGCCCGTGTAACAGGCATGTAACGGGGAGTGGGTGAGGTGTGAGAGTGGGCGCAGCCCGTGTGCCAGGTACGTCATGTAACAGATGTGTAACAGACATGTAACAGGCAGTGGGCGAGGTGTGAGAGTGGGCGCAGCCCGTGTAACAGGCATGTAACGGGGAGTGGGCGAGGCGTGTAGCATGTGGGCGTGGTAACGGGCACAGCCCACGTGTAGGCGTGTAACAGGGAGCGGGTGAGGCGTGTAGCATGTGGGCATGATAACGGGACTCACCCGTGTGCCAGGCAGGTACTAGGCATGTAGTGGGGGGGTCTGGGGGGTTCTGGAGGGTCCCGGGGGGGTCCCGGGGGTCCCGTCCCCCGCTAACCCGCCGCTCCCGCAGGCCACCGACCGCCCGCTGCTGGGGGTGAACGGGCTGGACATGGCCGGGCTGCGCCCCTTCGACCTCGTCATCCCCTTCACCATCAAGAAGGGCGAGATCACGGGTGAGGGGGGGCCCGAAGGAGCCGAGAGACCCCCAAGTCCTTGGGCGGGGGGTGACGTCAGGGCGGGGTCCTCAGGACCTGGGGGGGTCCCCGGGGCACCCTCGAGTCTTTCTGGGGGGGTCTGGGGGGTTCCCCAAGACATGGGGGGGTCCCCGAGCCCGCCCCCCACTCCTCCCGGGGGGGTCCCCAAGGCAGCCCGTGTCCTCCCAGGGGCCCCCAAGTCACCTCAGGTGCTCCCGGGCTTGGGGTGTGGGTGGTCCCTGCGGCAGCCGGGGGTCCGGGGGGGTCCCCGCCGCCCCCTGACCCACCCCGTGCCCTGTCCCCCCCCCCAGGGGAGGTGCGGATGCCCTCGGGGAAGGTGGCCAAGCCCGACATCACGGACAACAAGGACGGGACGGTGACGGTGCGCTTCGCCCCCAGCGAGGCCGGGCTGCACGAGATGGACATCCGCTACGAGAACATGCACATCCCCGGTGCGGGTCCGGGGGGTCCCGGGGGGGGGCGTCCTGGGGGGTCCCGGGGGGCCGCAGGGGTCCCTCCTGCAGCGCCGTGGCCCCGTGACACCGTCCCACACGCGTCCATTGCCATGTCCCCGCGGCCACGAGGACGCTGCCGCGGTGGCGGTGACGTGGGGGGGGTGGGGGGGTCTGGGCACCCCCTGACAACCCCCCCCCACATTTTCGCCCCCCTCCAGGCAGCCCCCTGCAATTCTACGTGGATTACGTCAACAGCGGCCACGTCACGGCGTACGGCCCCGGCCTCATCCACGGCACCGTCAACAAACCGGCCACCTTCACCGTCAACACCAAGGACGCCGGCGAGGGTGAGCGGCCGGGGCGGGCTGGTCCCGGTTGGGGGGCGGGAGGGCTGCCTGGTGGGCTCGGCCCCCCGCCCTGACCCCCGCGTGTCCCCCCCAGGGGGGCTGTCGCTGGCGGTGGAGGGTCCCTCGAAGGCGGAGATCAGCTGCACCGACAACCAGGACGGGACCTGCAGCGTCTCCTACCTGCCGGTGCTGCCCGGCGACTACAGCATCGCCGTCAAGTACAACGAGAAGCACATCGCCGGCAGCCCCTTCACCGCCCGCATCACCGGTACCGGCGGGGCGCGCTGGGGGGCACCTGGGGGGGTTTGGGGTGGGGGGGGACACCCAGAGGGGTCTGGGGGGTTTGGGGGGGCACCCAGAGGAGGTTTGGGGGGGGCGGTTGGGGTCCAGGGGTGGCATCCAGAGGGGGTTTGGGGGTGTTGGGGGCTGTGGGGGGGTCCAGGGGGTGTTGGGGCCCTGGGGGGTGCTCGCAGAGGGGGTTTGGAGGGGTTATGGGGGCACCCAGGGGGCCTTTTGGGGGTCACTGGGGGCTGGGGGGGCACCCAGAGGGGCTCTGGGGGTGTTTGGGGTCTGGAGGGGGCACCCAGAGGGGCTTTGGTGGGCTTTGGGCGTCCCCGGGGTCCCGGTCCCCGCTGACCCCCCGTGTGCCCCCCAGGTGACGCCAGCCTGCGGCTGTCCCACCTGAAGGTGGGCGCCTCGGCCGACATCCCGCTGGAGCTGGGCGAGAGCGACCTCAGCCAGCTGGCGGCCACCGTCACCGCGCCCTCCGGCCGCCGCGAGCCCTGCCAGCTCAAGCGGCTGCGCAGCGGCCACCTTGGTGAGGGGACACCGGGGACACCGCGGGGTGGGGGACACTGTGGAGGGGGGACACCGCCACTGGCGCCGCCCTGGCAGGGCCCCCGCGCCAAGATGGGGCACACGGCGGGGGGGACACATGGGTCTGTGGGGACACAGAGGGGGGACACGAGAGGGGACACACGGGGCTGAAGGGACACAGTGAGGGGACATGGGGACACGGGGCCATGGGGACACGGCCACTGTCCCCTCCCTGTTGGGCACCAAGAGCCCGGCTGGCCCCGAGGGCTCCGCAGCATGTCCCCGTGTCCTCCTGTCCCCGTGTCCCCATGTCCCAACACCCCTGCAGGGATGTCCCCATGGCCCAGCACCCCCCGAGCCCCCTGTCCCTCCTGTGTCCCCGTGCCGAGACACCCGTGCCCATCCCGTGTCCCCAGGGTGTCCCTCGTGTCCCCGGTGTCCCCCCGTCCCGCTGACGCGTCCCCCCTGTCCCGCAGGGGTCTCCTTCGTGCCGCAGGAGGTGGGGGAGCACCTGGTGCACGTGTCGCGGGGGGGGCAGCCGCTGCCCCGCAGCCCCCTGGCCGTCACCATCAGCCCGGCCGAGCTGGGGGACGCGGCCAGGGTGCGCCTGGCGGGGGCGGGGCTGCGCGAGGGCCGCACCTTCCAGCCCGCCCAGTTCACCATCGACACCCGCGACGCCGGTAACGGGGTGGGGGGACCGGGGCACCCCTGTGGACCCTATAGACCCTCTACAGACCCCCCATAGACTCCCTATAGACACCAAGGGACCCCCCAGAGATCTCCTATGGCCCCCCCGGAGATGCCCCATAGACCCCCATAGACTTCCTATGGACCCCCCTATAGCCCCTCCATAGATCCCTCATAGACCACCTATGGAAGCCCTATGGACACCCCCCCCACCGTAGCCCCCCCATAACCCCCCATAGATGCTCTATAGACCCTCTGTAAGTCCCCCCAACCCCTACAGACCCCCTGTAGACCCCCTACAGCCCCTGTAGTTCCCCTATAGCCCCTCCAGAGCCCCCCAAATCCCCTATAGACCCGCTATAGCCCTTATAGATCCCCTATAGACCCCCTGTACCCCACAGAGCTGCCATAGCCCCGCCATAACCCCTCCTTACCCCCCCCCAAACCCCCATAGACCCTCTATAGGTCCCCCAACCCCTATAGGCCCCCTATAGATCCCATAACCCCCCTATAACCCCTCCATACCCCCTATAGACTCGCCATAGATCTCCTATGGATCCTCCATAGATCTCCTATGGGCCCCCCTATAGATCCCCCATAGACCACCTATAGACCCCTTATGGAAGCCCTATGGAACCCCCCCCCATAGATGCCCTATAGACCTCATAGCCCCCCCATAACCCCCCATAGATGCTCTATAGACCCTCTATAGGTCCCCCCAACCCCTATAGCTCCCATAACCCCCCTATAACCCTTCCATACCCCCTATAGCCCCCCTATAGGCCCCCTCCAGCACCCCCGCAGCCCCCCTGACCCCCCCCGCGCCCCCCGCAGGCTACGGGGGGCTGAGCCTCTCCATCGAGGGGCCCAGCAAGGTGGACATCGGCACCGAGGAGCTGGAGGACGGGACCTGCCGCGTCACCTACTGCCCCACCGAGCCCGGCAACTACATCATCTCCGTCAAGTTCGGCGACCAGCACGTCCCCGGTGCGCCCGCGGCGCTGGGGGGGACTGGGGGGGACTGGGGGGGCTGGGGCAAGCAGAGGTGACAGGCGGGGGGAGTGGGGGGAGCCGGGGGGCACCAGGGGAGCAGCCGGGGGGCACTGGGAGGGACTGGGAGGGACTGGGTGGGCACTGGGGGCACCAGGGGGTGGTGGCGGGGAACCAGGGTGTGGGGCGCGGCGGGGCTCTTTGTGGGGGTCCCGCTGAGCCCCCTCCCCCCCCAGGGAGCCCCTTCTCGGTGAAGGTGACGGGCGAGGGGCGGGTGAAGGAGAGCATCACCCGGCGGCGCCGGGCGCCCCCCGAGGCCAGCGTGGGCACCCCCTGCGAGCTCAGCCTCAAGATGCCGGGTGAGGGGACAGGGGGGTCCCTGGGGGGGTTCTGAGTGTCCCGGGGGGGGGTCTCTGAGGGTCTCAGGAGCTGCTCGGGCACTTGGGGGGGGTCCCCAGGGCCCCTTTGGGGGTTCCCCGGTGCTTGGGGGGGGGGGGGCACAGGGCTGGCTCTGGGGGGGTCTCTGGGGGCTGGTGGGGTCTGGGGGACCCCCGGGACACGTAGGGGGGTGTCATGGGACTGGAGGGGTCCCTAGAAACCCACGGGGGGGACCCCCAGGACCCCTGAGGGGACCCCAAGGACCCATGAGGGGGACCCAGGGATTGAGGGGACCCCCAGGACCCATGGGGGGGACCCCAGGGACCCAGGGAGGAAGACCTAGGGATTGAGGGGACCCTGAGGACCCCTGAGGGGTCCCCAAGGACCCATGGGGGGACCCAGGGATTGGGGGGACCCCAAGGACCCCTTTGGAGACCCCCAGGACCCACAGGGGGGACCCCCAGGACCCCTGAAGTTCCCCCCAGCCCTGCCATGGGCTGGGCCGTGCCCACCCAGCAGCACCCCGGGGCGGGTGGGCAGGCCCAGTCCCCCCCCACCCCGGTGACCCCGTCCCGCGTCCCCCCCCCAGACCTGAGCGCCCAGGAGGTGTCGGCGGCGGTGACAGGCCCCTCGGGGCAGGCGGTGCCGGCGCAGGTGGCGGCGGGGGAGGCCGGGGCCTACGGCATCCGCTTCGTGCCGGCGGAGCGGGGGCTGCACTCGGTCAGCGTCAAGGGCCGGGGGCAGCACGTGCCCGGTAGCCCCTTCCAGTTCACCGTGGGGCCGCTGGGCGAGGGCGGCGCCCACAAGGTCCGCGCCGGGGGACCGGGGCTCGAGCGGGCCGAGGCCGGCGTGCCAGGTGAGCGGGGACGGCGGGGGGACCCCAGACCCAACCCCGGGGCGGGGGGACCCTGGGAGATGTTATGGGGCTGGGACCCACCCGGGAGGGACCTGAGACCCACTTGGGGGGACCCAAAACCCACCCCAGGGCAACTTCAGACCCATTATGGCCCCGGAACCCACCTGGGAGGGACCCCAGACCCACCTGGGGGGACCCCAGACCCGTTATGGCCCCGGAACCCACCTGGGAGGACCCCCAACCCTCTCGGGGTGACCCGAAATGCACTCAGGGGACCCAAGACCCACTTGGGGTCCCCAAACCCCTCCTGGGCTGCCCCTGACCCCCCCCCAGGTGCTCCTGACCATCTGCCCCCCCTTTCTGGGACCCCCCCACCCTGCTCCAGGCACCCCACGGCCTCAGCCGGGACCCCCCGGGCTCCCCCGAGCGCAGCCAGGGCTCCTCCACCAGCCCCAGCTCCTCCAACTGGCGGCGCTGGGGGGGGTCCCGGGGGGTTCCCCGAGCCGCGCCGTGGCGCGGAGGTTGGGGGTCAGTCCTCGGGGTGGGGGGGTGTCGCTGACGCCCCCTCCCCACAGCCGAGTTCAGCATCTGGACGCGGGAGGCGGGGGCCGGGGGGCTCTCCATCGCGGTGGAGGGGCCCAGCAAGGCCGAGATCGCCTTCGAGGACCGCAAGGACGGCTCCTGCGGCGTCTCCTACCTCGTCCAGGAGCCCGGTAACGGGGAGGGGGGGCGGGCAGGGGGGTCCCGGGGCGGGGGCGCAGCGGGGTCCTGACGCCCCCCGGGCGGGGTGTGTGTGTGTCCCCCAGGGGACTACGAGGTGTCGGTGAAGTTCAACGAGGAGCACATCCCCGAGAGCCCCTTCGTGGTGGCGGCGGCCGCCCCCTGCGACGCCGCCCGCAGACTCACTGTTTCTAGCCTTCAGGTGAGGCACCGGGAGAAACCCCCCCCCAAAAAAAAAAACAACAACCCACCGCGGCCAGCAGCACCCACCGCACCCCCCCCCCAAACACACCCCGGGTCGGGACCCCCGCGCAGGGCAGGGGGAGCTGGGGAGGGGGACAGAGTATGTCTAGGGGAGGTTTGGGGGGGGTCTCGGGGGGGGGGGTCAGTGTAGCTTTAGGAGGGGCTGGGGGGGGCTTTGGGGGGGGTCTAGAGGGTCAGTGGAGCCCCGGGGAGAGTTTGAGAGGTCTCTGGGGGGGGGGGTCAGTGTAGCCCCAGGAGGGGTTTGGGTGGGCTTTGGGGGTCCATAGGGTCAGTGTAGCTTTAAGGGGTCTTTTGGGGGGGGGGGTCGTTTGGGGGTCTATAGGGTCAGCGTAGCTCTGGGGGGGGGGGAGTTAGGGGGGGTTTGGGGGGATCGGGGGGGGTCAGTGCAGCTTTAGGGGATCTTTGGGGGGGGTCTATAGTGTCCGTGTAGCTCTAGGAGGGGGTTTGGGGGGTCCCGGGCGGGGGGGGGGGGGTCAGTGTAGCTCTGGGGGGGGGGATGTCTATAGGATCAGTGCAGCCCCATGGGGGTTGGGGGGTCTTGGGGTCAGTGCAGCCCCGGGGGTCTCCGGGGGGTTCAGGGTGGGTCGGGGTCCCTGCGCAGCCCGTGTGTCCCCTCCCAGCCGCGGCGGGTCCAGGGGGGTCTCTCTCGTGCCTCGTTTAAAGGCTATTAACAGCCCCCCCGTCGCCCCCCACCCCCCAGCTCAGGGGGGGCGACCCCGGGGCCCAGAGGGGCTTTAGCGGGAGAGAACGGCCCCCCCCAAGACCCCCCCTCGACCCGCGGGGGACCCCCGTTCTCTCCCGCTAAACTCTCGGGCCCCACGAGGTAAGTGGGGTGGGGGCTGCCCTGACCCCCCAAACCCCTGAACCCCCCCGGGGTTGTTCGGGGTGGGGGTTTGGGGGTGTCAGACGCCCCCCCCGGGGTTATTTGGGGTGGGGGTTGTGGGGGGAGGTCTCAATCCCCAGGGGTTATTTGGGGTGGGAGTTGGGGGGTCTCAACACCCCCGGGGTTATTTGAGGGTGGGGTCTTGGGGGTGTTTGCCCCCCCCAGGGTTATTTTTTGGGGGGGAGTCCCACACCCCCCCCAAGTTATTTGGGCTGAGAATTTGGGGGCATCCCCACCCCCCCTCGAGCTAATTGGGGGAGGGGGTGTTAACCCCCCCGGGATGTTGGTGGGGGGGGACGACATGTGCTGGGTTCAAACCCCCGGGGTGCAGCCCCCTCCCAGGGGGATTCCCCAGGTCTGGGGGTGCCCCCCCCCCCCGGTGTGGGGGGTATCCCCTGGGTCTGGGGGTGCCCCCCCCCGGTGTGGGGGGTATCCCCTGGGTCTGGGGGTGCCCCCCCCCACCCCGGTCTGGGGGTATCCCCAGGGTCGGGGTGTCCCCTCCCCTGCGTCTGGGGCTATCCCCCTGGTCTGGGCGGTATCCCCCTGGTCTGGGGGTGCCCCCCCGGTGTGGGGGTGCCCCCCCGGTGTGGGGGTGCCCCCCCCGCTGACCTCTCTGCCCCCCAGGAGTCCGGGCTCAAGGTGCACCAACCGGCCTCCTTCGCCGTCAGCCTCAACGGGGCGCAGGGGGTGCTGGACGCCAAAGTCCACAGTCCCTCGGGGGCCCTCGAGGAGTGTCACATCACCGAGGTCACCGAAGGTGAGGGGACCCCCACCCGGGGACCCCCCCCAAAACCCCCCGACACCCACCAGAGCCCCCCCAAACCCCACCGCAGCCTCCGAGAGCTCCTGCCGTCTGGCTGCTGGGGGGATTCCGGGGGGGTGGGGGGGGTGTGTCTTGTCTCCCCCCCCAGCTTTAGGGGAGGGTCTTGGGGTTCCCCCCCACACACACACTTTGCAGGGGGGGGTCCCTCCAGCCTGGTTTGGGGGTCCCAGGACCCCCCTCAGCCCCAGGAACAGGTGTTTTGGGGTGGGGGGTTGGCCTGCCTGACCCTGCTGGGCACCTTTTGGCCCCCCCCAGTATTTGGGGGTCCCGGGGGGGGTTAGGGGAGCTCCGTGGACTCCGCGGGGGTCTTGTCTCACCAGGTAGGTCGGGGTGGGGGGGGTGTGTCGTGGGGGGGGGGGGTTCTGTGAGCCCTGAGGGGGTCATATGGCCCCTGGGGGGGGGTTGGGGGGGGTTCTGTGGGGTCTTTAGGCCACCCCCGGGGGTTTGGGGGGCTCCGTGGGGCGAACAAGGCCCCTGTGGGGTGGGGGGATCTCCGTGGGGTCCCCAGGAGCCCCTTTGGCTCTGGTGGGTCCAGCGGGGTCTGGGGGTCCCGCTGACCCCCCCCCCACCCCGTGTCCCTCCCCCAGACAAGTACGCGGTGCGGTTCATCCCGCGGGAGAACGGGGTCTACTCCATCGACGTCAAGTTCGAGGGGTCCCACATCCCCGGCTCCCCCTTCAAGGTGCGGGTGGGGGAGCCCGGCCAGGCCGGAGACCCCGGGCTGGTGACGGCCTTCGGGCCCGGCCTCGAGGGGGGCACCACAGGTATGGGGGGGCTCTGGGGGGGCTTCTGGGGGGGGGGGTCTTAGGAGACCCCATGGGTTGGGGGTTCTCGGTGGGGTCCTACGGGGTCCCGTCTGAAGTGGGGTGGGGTCTCGTCTGAAGTGGGGTGGGGTCTCGCCAGGGTCGTAGAGACTCCTGTGAAGTTGGGGGGGGTCTCTGTAGGGTCTTGGGGGACCCCGTGGGGTTGGGGACCCCATGGAGTCAGGGGGCCTCGGTGAGGTCTTGGGGGGCTTCTGCAGGGTCTTCAGAGACTCTGTGGGGTCAGGGGGCCTCTATGGGGTCTTAGAGACGCCCGTGAAGTTGGGGGGGGGGGGTCTCTGTGGGGTCTTAGGGGACCCCATGGGGTGGGGGGTCCCTTAGGGGACCTCTATGAAGTTAGAGGGGTCTCTATGGGGTTGAGACCCCATGGGGCTCGGGGGTCTCAATGGGATCTTAGGGGACCCATATGAAACTGGGGGATCTTCATGGGGTCAACAGACCCTCGTGAGGTGGGAGGTCCCTTAGGGGACCCCCGTGAAGTTGGGGGGGGGTCTCTACGGGGTCTTGGGGGGTCTTAAAGGGGTTGGGGGGACTCTAAAGGGTCTTAAAGGACCCTGTGGAGTTTGGGGGTGGGTCTCAGTGGGGTCTTAGGGGACCCATATGAAATTGGGGGGGGGGGTGTCTCTGTGGGGTCAACAGACCCCATGGGGTTGGGGGCGGGTCTTGGGGGACCCCTGTGAAGTTTGGGGGGGGGTCTCTGGGCTCTTCAGTGGCCCCATGGTGTTGGGGGTCCCTCAGGGGTCCCACGTGAAGTTGGCGGGGGGGCTTCTCTAGGGCTGGGGGTCCCTCAGGGGTCCCTCGAGGACCCTCTCCGGTCCCCGCCGCGGCGCTGACCCCCCCGCGCCCCCCCAGGCTCGCCGGCGGAGTTCGTGGTGGACACGTCGCGCGCGGGGCCGGGGGCGCTGGCGGTGACGGTGGAGGGTCCCTCCAAGGTGAAGCTGGAGTGCCGGGAGAGCCCCGAGGGGCACCGGCTGGCCTACACCCCCCTGGCCCCCGGCAGCTACCTCATCCACGTCAAGTTCGGGGGCCCCCACCACATCGCCGGCAGCCCCTTCAAGGCCAAGATCACCGGTGAGGGGGGGGCAGGGGGGGTCAGAATAGCTGCGGGGGGGAGATTCGGGGGGCAGGAAGAGTGGGGGGGGCAGTTTGGGGGGGCGGGTCAGATGGGGGATCAGTTGAGGGGGTCAGTTTTGGGGTCAGCTGGGGGGGGCTGGTTCGGGGAGGGGTCAGTCTGGGGTGGGGGGGTCAGTTGGGGGTCAGCTGTAGGGGGGTCAGTCCAGGGGGGCTCCATCGGGGTCAGTTTTGGGGTGGGGTTCAGTTTTAGGGTCAGGCCTGGGGGGGTCAGGCCTGGGGGTGGGGCCTATTGGGGGTAGGGGGTTTTGTCTGGGGTGGGGGGGTCAGTTTTGGGGTCAGCTGTGAGGGGTCAGTCCAGGGGGGGTCTGTTGGGGGTCAGCTGTGTGAGGGGTCAGTCCGGGGGGGGGTCTGTTGGGGGTCAGCTGTGTGAGGGGTCAGTCCGGGGGGGGTCTGTTGGGGGTCAGGGGGGAGACACAACTGGGGTGGGGGGGGGTCGGTCCAGGGAGGAGTCGGACTGGGGGGGGGGGGGTGTCAGTCTGGGGAGGGTCAGTCTGGGGGGGGGGTCCATCGGGGCACTGACCCCCCCGTGCCACCCCCCAGGCCCCCGCCTGGTCAGCAGCCACAGCCTGCGGGAGAGCTCCTCGGTGCTGCTGGACGCCGGGGGACGCCACGACACCGGCGGGGCACCGGCCGCGGCGGGGGGCGCGTCGGTGGCGGCCCCCGGGGTGGGGGTGTCGGCGGCCCCCGCGGGCCCCCCCAAGCCCCCCTCGGACGCCAGCAAAGTGGTGGCCAAAGGGCTGGGGCTCAGCAAGGCCTTCGTGGGCCAGAAGAACTCGTTCAGCGTCGACTGCAGCAAGGCCGGTGCGTGGGGGGGGGGGCCGGGGGGGGGTCTGCTGGCGGGGGGGCTGCTGGGGGGGGGGGGCGGGCGGGTTTTAGGGTGGGTTTTGGGGGTTGTTTTTATGAGGGTCTTTTTGGGGGGGTTGTTTTGGAGAGTTTCTTGAGGGGTGGTTTTTTAGGGGGTAATTTTAGGGGGTGTTTTTTGGGAGGGGCTCAGTTTTAGGGTGCGGTTTCGGGGGGGGGTGTTTGGGGGGGCTGTTTTTAGGGTCTTTTTTTAGGGTGTTTTTTGCAGGTCCCTTTCGTGGGGGGCAGCTTCTCCCTCTCCTCCGTGTCCCCCCTTGGGGCCACCAACCCCCCCCATCCCTTTTGGGGTGACCCCCCCTCACCCCGTCCCTGTCTCCCCCCCCCCAGGTCACAACATGCTGCTGGTGGGGGTGCAGGGCCCCCGCTCGCCCTGCGAGGAGATCGTGGTGAAGCACCTGGGCAACCAGCTCTACAGCGTCGGCTACCTGCTGCGGGAGCGCGGCGACTACGTGCTGGTGGTCAAGTGGGGCGACCAGCACGTGCCCAACAGCCCCTTCCGCCTCTCCGTGCCCTGAGGGGGGGGGGACACACCCCCAAAAATACACCCACCCCCCCACACCGCCGCCACCACCCCCCCAGTGAGCCCCCGTGCGGTGACGGGGAGCGACGCCCCGAGCTACCGCTGCGGGGGGTAAAGCCCCGGTTTGGGGAGACCCCCAATGTGGGAGATGCCCCCACACTGAGGGAGACACCCCCCCCCAATTTGGGGAGACCCACCTCCAGCCTGGGGAGACCTCCCCAGTCTGGGAATACCTCCCCAAATTTGGGCAACCCCCCCACCACCTCTGGGGGACTCATTCCCACCCCCCCCAGGGCTCTTGCTTCGGGGCCCCCCCCTGCACCCGCCACCGCCGCCCCCTCCATCCCTGCCACTCCCCCCCCACACTGCCCCCCACCCCACCCCGGGGCGGGGCCCCCCCTCTCTGCAGCCCCTCCCCCCACCTCCTCTTTTTTTTTTTTTTGTTTTTATTTTATTTTAATTTTTTAACAGGCCTCAACCCCACCCGCACCCCCACAAAACAGGGGTCTGGGGGGGGAACCCCAATAAAAACTCGTTCTGCTTCACCGGGGCTGCCGTCTGGGGGGGCTATGGAGGGGGGTGGTATGGATGGGGGTGGGGGGGGGGGGCGCATCACCTACAGCCGTGGGGCAGAGACCAAGGGGGGTTCCCATAGATGGGAGGGGGGGCACTGATATAGGGGAGCGGGTCACGTGGGAAGCGTCTCTATACATGGGGGGGGTCCCGTGCGCTACGGGGGGAGACCCCCCAACCGCTCCTTTATGCAGATTTATGCAGACTTACCCGCGCGGTATGCAAATGAGACACCGGCTCCGTCCAATCAGCTGCCGGAGAGCGCCGCGAGGAAGGGCGCGTGCGCACAGCCGCCTCCGCCCCCCCCCCCCCCCCCCCCCCCCCCAAATACGACCATGACGTCGCCATCACTCTCTGCGAACGCGCAGACTCTATGGTTAAAGGCGCCTCCCTAGAGGGCCGCGGGCGGACTGCGCCTGCGCAGGACTGGAAGGCGGGAGCTCCGCTTTCCTGATTGGCTGGTTCTCACCTCTACGCTGCGTGGTTGGCCAAAGCGGCGCCGCTGCCTCCACGGCCGCGAAGCGGCGGCGGAGCCTCCGCCACGCTCCGCCGAAACCACCCCCCGCCTCCGCCGCACCCTCACGACCCCGGCCCCGCCCTCTCGGCCAGCCCTCAGCAGCCCCCTCAAAGGGGCGGGGTTTCCCCCAAAAGGCGCAGGGTTTATCTCCAAAAAAAAGGGGTTTACCTCAAAAAATAGCTTACATGTAAGAAGAAGGAGTGTTTTAAGACAAAAGGGGGTTTTGACCTAAAAAAATGGAGATTTATCTCAAATAAGAGGGTTTTACCTCAAAAAGTTAAAAAAAAAACCCGTCTTACCTCAAAAAATGAGGTTTTTACCTCAAAAAAAAGGGTTTTACCTCAAAAAACGGGTATTTAGAGGACAGGGGGTGTTACATCAGGAAGAAGGATTATTTTTAACCCCAGAAAAGGTGGATTTGTCCCTCACCGAGGGGGGGTTTTACCACCAGCGGCTTTTTTACTTCAGGGCGGGGGATTTCACCTCAGAAAAGGGCATGTTTTACCTCAAAAAATGTGAATTTTGCCTCAAAGCTGGTTTTGTCTGAAAAAACGGAGGGTTTTACCTCTAGAAACACGTTTAAAAGAACAATATAAAGATTTCTTTACCTCAGGGCGGGGGGGCTTTTACCTCCGTTTTACATCGGGAAAGAAAGTGGGCTTTACCTCACAAAAAGTTCGGTTTTACGGCACAAAAAGGGGTTTTACGGCACAAAAGAGGGTTTTTCATCCTGGGGCAGAAAATTTTACCTCAAAAAAAAGTGGTTTTTTACCTCAAAAAAACGCAGCTTCCACCTGACGGACCCGCCTGCGCCGCCGAGGGACCCGCTCTGGCACCGGAAGTGCCGCGCGGCCTCAAGCACCGCCCCTTCCTGCCCTCCCATTGGCTGAGCGCGCAGACTGGCCAATGGGGAAGCGCCTCCGCGCGCTGCTCCCGCCCTCCACCTTCCCGCCCGCCCTCCCCGCGCACGCGCAGGGCGATCCCCTCGCTCTTCCCGCTCATTTTTTTGGGGGGGCATCCCGTGCCCCCCCCCAATTCCAACCCCCTTTTTTAGCCTCCAAAGTTTAATAATAATAAAAAAAAATCATAATACAATAAAATAAGCCCCCCTCCCCCCCCCCCAGCCCCCGCTACAAAGAGCCCGAGACTTGTTAGTGTCGGCGGGAAGGGGGGGGGGGCGGGGGTCCCCCCCAAATCCCCCCCCCCCTTTCTCAACCCCCCCCCCAAATCCTATAAAAAACCCGGTGCGGGGGGGGGGAGGGGCTGGCCCTGCTGTGCTGGTTGGGGAACCCCCCACCCCCCCCCCATAAGTTGGAGGGGGGGTCCCTGGATAGCCCCCCCCCAACTAACCCCCCCCCCCGGGGGTTTAACGATATAAAAGAAACCAACTCAAATAATTACAGCACGGGGGGGGGGCACGGGGAGACCCCCCCGTCACCTCTGAGTCCGGGGGGCAGTCGGGGGGGTCCCAGGATTTGGGGGGGGGGGGGAGAAGGCCTCAGTATGGCCCCCCCGGCCCCCCCTCAGTCCTTCCCCACCGTCCATCCGAGCTGGGGGCTCCGCGTCACGAGTCCTGGGGGGGGTGGAGGGGGGGTCCCAAAATTCCATAGGGAGCCCTCCCCACACCTAACCCCCCCCCAACACCTCCTGGGACCCCCCTCACCCCATAACCCCCCCCGAACCTGCTCCTGGGACCCCCCCCACCTAACGTCCCCCCCCAACACCTCCTGGGACCCCCTTCACCCCATAACTCCCCCCGAACCTGCTCCTGGGACCCCCCCCACCTAACCCCCCCCAACACCTCCTGGGACCCCCTTCACCCCATAACCCCCCCAAACCTGCTCCTGGGACCCCCCCCCACCTAACGTCCCCCCCAACACCTCCTGGGACCCCCTTCACCCCATAACCCCCCCGAATCTGCTCCTGGGACCCCCCCCACCTAACCCCCCCCCCAACACCTCCTGGGACCCCCCTCACCCCATAACTCCCCCCCAATCTGCTCCTGGGACCCCCCCCACCCCATAACCCGCCCCATGAACTCTCCAATGCTGCTCCTGGGACCCCCCCTCACCTAACACCCCCCCCAATCTGCTCCTGCGCCCCCCCACCCCCCCCCACTACTCACCCCCGGGGCGTGGGGGCCTGGCGGGGGGCTGTCCCGGGGGGTGCCCCCCGGCTCGGGCCCCCCCCGACTCCTCTTTGGCTCCAGCTCCTCCTTGGCCAGGGGGGGCAGGTCCCCCCGCTCCCCCCGGCGTTTCCGGCGCCGTTCGGGGTCCCGGCCGCGGGCGCGAGGCCCCCGTCGCTCCGCATGCTCCAGCTGGGGGGGACGGGGACATGCGGCCCCGTCAGCGACGGACCCCCCCCCGCCCCGGAGAACTGGGGGCGCTGGGGCCGTTTGGGGGCGGTTGGGGGATGTTTGGGGGGGGGGCCAGGGGGCTCTGGGGCAGTTGGGGGGAGATTTGGGGCAGTTGTGGTGTCCCCAGGGGTGTTTGGGGCAGTTTTGGGGTCCCGGGGGGGCTCTGAGGCAGCTCTGGGGTCCCTGAGGTGGGTTCGGTGGGTCTGGGGGGGGCTCGGGGGTCCCGCGGGTACCTCCAGGAGCAGGCGGAAGAGGCCGAGCGGGGGGGGGGCGGGTGGCCTGCAGCAGCCGCCAGATGCTCTGGGCCTCGTCCAGCGTCACCTCCAGCAGGTCGCCCTCCATCATCAGCTCCTCCAGCGCCCGCCGCGGGCCCTCGGCCAGCTCCAGCGCCGGGCCCTGCAGCCGCGGCAGCGCCGCGCTCAGCCCCTCCAGCTCTGCGGGGAGGGGGCACGCGTGTCACCGCGCGTCGACGCGTGTCACGCCCCGCCCCGCCCACGGGAACCACCGGGACCCGGGGGACGGAGGGAGCTCGGAGGGGGGTCACGGTGGCCCCTGGGGTCACATGGGATCCACTGGGTTCTACACGGGATCCGCCGGGACCTGGTGTGAGGGGCCTGGAGGGATCTCAGAGGAGTCTGGGGGGGTCATGGCGGCCCCTGGGGTCACGTGGGATCCACTGGGCTCAGTCTGGGATCCCAGCAGTCCCACGTTCTCCTGGTACTCGCAAAGGATCCATGGGGATCCACAGGGATCTATGAGGCTCATAAGGGATCCATGGGGATCTAAAGGGTTCACAATGGATCCACGGGGATCTGCGGGGCTCACCAGGGATCTGGGGGGATCCCTGGAGCCTCCCAGTGCCCCTTCTACTGGCGAGGGATCCAGTGGATCCCATGGTGCACGCCCCCCCCCCCCCCCGGTCATGTGGGATCCAGTGGATGCCCCCCTCCCTCCTTCTGCTCCCAGGGGATCCCTGGAGCCCCCCGCCTCCCCCAGCGCCCGCTCACCCGAGGGCAGGGGGTGGGGCTTCTCCGGGCTGGGGGCATCACCGTTCTCCACCGACACCTGGGGGGGGACCCACGGCGTTACGGGGGGGGGGGGGGGGATTGGCCTCCCCCAGCCCCACAACCTGCCCCACAGCCCCAGAACCACCCCCAGACCCCAACCTGCCCCCAGAACCCCCCAACCTGCCCCACCCCCCCAAAACCCTCCAGACCCCCCCAAACCCCCCAGACCCCTCCCAGTGCCTCCCCCAATGGCCCCCCGACCCCAAAGCCCCCCAGAACTCCCCCCAGACCTCCCCCAAACCCCTCCCAGTGCCCCCCCCAGATGCCCCAAAGCCCTCCAGAGCCCCCAAACCCCTCCCAGTGCCTCCCCCAATGCCCCCCCAACCCCAAAGCCCCCCAGAACTCCCCCCAGACCTCCCCCAAACCCCTCCCAGTGCCCCCCCAGATGCCCCAAAGCCCTCCAGACCCCCCAAACCCCCCAAACCCCTCCCAGTGCCTCCCCCAGTGCCCCCCCGACCCCAAAGCCCCCCAGAACTGCCCCAGTGCCCCCCCCCAACCGTGCTGCTCCTTACAGCTGCTCTCCCCCAGGGCCCCGGACCCCCCCCGAACGCCTCCCGGTGCCCCCCCAGTGCCCTGCCAGTCCCCCCCCCACCTTGTGCTGCTCGTTGCGGCTGCTCTCCCGCAGGGCCCCGGCCCCGTCCCCCAGCAGCCGCTGCCTCAGGGCGGCCAAACGCTCGAGGGCCGCGGCCACCTCGGGGGAGGCCAGCAGCCGCCGGGCCCGGTCCTGCCAGGTCATGGCCCGCTCCGTCAGGCACTGCAGGGCTTCGCCTTCGGGCAGACGGACCGGCAGCTTCTGGAGGGCCACCAGTAAGGCCAGGATGGTCTCCAGGCGGGGCCGGCGGGAGCGCTGGCAGAGGGGGCAGAGGAACTTGGCGTCCCACTCCCACCAGGCCGGGGGGGGCTTCTGGGCGGCCAAGCGGGGCCAGGCGACGCAGGAGCCGTGGAACCAGTCGCGGCAGAGCTGGCACTGGAGCATACTGGGAGCGGGGGGCTGGCCGCAGACGCAGGAGGGGGGTCCGGCGGGGCCCGGGAGCGGGGGGGCGGCTTTGTGGGAGTTGGCGCGGCGGAGGCGCAGCATCCCCTCGCGCTCCTTCTGCTCACCCTCCTTGAAGGCCACGATCTGGGGGGGGGGGGGGAATAAATAATGGGGGAAATGGGGGGGGCACAGGGGGGTTGGGGTGAAATGGGGGGGGGAGGATTTAAGGGGTAAAAAAGGGGATTTAACGGTAAAAAGGGGGATTTGGGGGGTAAAACAGCAGGAGGTGGGTGGGGGGTTCCCTGGGAAGGGAGTCTCTGTGGGGAGGTCCCGGGTGGGGGTCTGTCCCTAGGGGGGGTTCCCTGGTGGAGGGGTTCCCTGGGGGGGATTCCCTGGGGGTATCCCCAGGGGTGTCCCTGGGTGGGAGGTTCCCTGGGAGGGGGGTTCCCTGGCAGGGGGAGTTGTCCCAGGGGGTATCCCCAGGGGGGGACGCCCTGTGGGGGAGGTTCCCTGGTGTGGGAAGGTTCCCTGGTGGGTCGTCCCCAGGGGGGATTCCCTGGAGGGATTCCCTGAGGGGGGGCGTGTTATGCCCAGGGGGGTGTCCCCAGGGGGGATTCCCTGGAGGGATTCCCTGAGGGGGGGCGTGTCATGCCCAGGGGGGTGTCCCCATCCCACCCCCCCCTCACCACAGCGCCGGGGTCCCGCAGGTCCTGGGCCGACAGCCCCAGGCTCTCGGCGTCCAGCCGGTAAATCCCCGGCTCCTGCCGCCACTTCAGCCTCTTGCTGCTGTCGGAGCCGGCGTCGGCGCAAGGACACAGCACCTGCGGGGCGGTGACGTCACCGAGGGCCACCGCGGGACCACCACCCCCCGGTCGCCCGCCCGCCCGCCCACCCGGCGTCAGCTCCTCACCCACCTCCAAGAGGGTGTAGCAGGAGTTTTTCTTCAGGAAGGTGCGAGACGCTTTGTCCCGCCAGGAATGGGCCGCCCCCACCTGCAGCTCCAGGTGACGAAGCTCCTCCAGCCGCACCGGCAGGTCCCGGCCCACGGCCACCAGCCCCTCCAGGTCGTCCAGGCAGGGGTAGTGGTCGCCGTTCTGGGGGGGCAAGGGGAGATGCTGGTCCTCAGGGGCGACCCGAACCTCGGCCGGAGCAGCTTGAGGCCGGTTTGGAGTTGGGGGGAGCGAGAAGGTCTCCATGGGGGCTCCTTGGCTCCAGGGAACAGCCCCAGTTCCTCCAGTTGCTCCTCAGATGGTCTCCAGAACCTTCCCCACCTTCTCCAGCCCCTTCCCCGCGTCCTCCAGTGGAGATCGGGGGGGGGGGGGGGGTGGGTTTGGTGGGTTTTGGGAAGGTTTGGTGGGAACAGGGAGGTTTTGGGGGGTTCTGGGGGTGTCTTGGGGGGGTTCTGGAGGGGTTTTGGGGTGGTCTTGGGGCTGACCTGGATCTCCTCAACGTCGGCGATCCAGGCGCGAGCCTTGGCCAGGGCGTCTTTGAGCGCCTGGATGTTGGGCAGCAGCGCCGGGATGTTCTCGGCCTCTTTAATGATGGCGGCTAAAGTGGCCGGGGGGTGCTTCTGCCTGGGGGGGGGGGGGGGGGGGCAGGGAGAGGGGGTCGGGGTGAGGAGACCCCCTGGGACCCCCCCCCAGAGCTCCCCAAAAGGGGCTGGAGCCCCACCAGTTACAGGCCCCACCCTGACGCCTTTCCCCCCCTGCCCAGGAGGGATCATAGACCCCTTTTACCCTCCAGGGTGGGTCCATAGACCCCTGTCCCCACCTCGGCCCCCCACCTTGGCCCAGCCCCAGCCCCTTTCAGCCCCCCCAGCCCCCATGTGGGGCAGCCCCCAGCCCCTTTACCCCACTCCCACCAGTCCTGGGCCCGCCCTGACCCCTTTTACCCCGCCAGGAAGGTCCCTTGACCCCTTTTACCCCCCCAGGGGGGTCCGTAGACCCCTGCCCCCCCCCCTTTCGCGCCCCCCCAGCCCCCTGACCTGGCCTCCAGACACATCTGGGCCTTCTCCTCCCAGCGCTGGGCGATGGTGAGCAGCTCCTGCAGCTCGCCCATGGCCACCTGGACGGCGGGGCTGGGGGCCACGGTGCGGCCGGCCCGCAGGAGCCCTCGCATGACGGGGAGGGGGGCGGGGGCGCGGGGGGAGCGCAGGGTGGCCGTCACCTCCTCCAGCCAGGCCGCCTGGGCTAGCTGCCGCTCCAAGAGGTGGCTCTCGGGGACCTCCACCCCCAGGCGGGCCCCGCGGTCCAGTAGCCCCCGTAACTGGACTGGGGAGGGTGGGGAGGAGGCCAGAGCGTCCCGGGCCTCCGACTGGAAGGACTCCACACGCTCCAGTAAGGCCTGGGCGGGGGGGAAATGGTGTGTGTCCCCCCACCCTCAAATAAGGAGGTGGGGGGCTCTATGGGGGGGGTTGTGGGGGTCTATGGGGAATGTGGGATGGTTGTGGGTGGTCTACGGGGAACGGGGACGGCTGTAGGAGGTGGGGGGGTTTGTGAGGGTCTATGTGGGGTTGTGGGGGGGGGTCCATGGGGGGTTGTGGGGTATTTGTTGGGGGGCGTGGGGGGTCTACAGGAGCTGGGGGTGTTGTGAGGAGCTATACAGCGGCCTGTGGGGTAGTTGGGCGGGGGTTTCTATGGGAGGTGGGGTCTGGGGGGGTCTATGGGGGTCTGGGGGTGGGGGCTCACCTGGACCTCCCCGAGCTGGTGCATGACGCAGGGCAGCTGCTGCATCTGCCGCAGGAAGGAGCGGAGCTGCTCCAGCGTCAGCGCTGGGGCCGGCAGCCTGCGGGGGGACAGGGACAGGGTGACACCTGGGGGGGGACAGCGGGACACCCCCAGAGGGACAGGGGATGGGGACGTGGGTGACAGGAGGACACGGGGGTGCCCAAGGTCCTTTGGGGCCAGGATGGGGCCAGAGAGGACAGGAGGGGGATACTGGGGTGACTGGTGGCTATAGGGGGCAGGATGGGGACTGGGGGGTGACCAGGGTCCTTTGGGGACACAGGGGACAGGAGGGTGACACAGAGGTGCCCAGGGCCCTTTGGGGCCAGGACGGGCTCTATAGGGGCCAGGAGGGGGACACAGGGGTGACTGCGGTCCTTTGGGGACACGGGGGTGGGGATAGCAGGGCAACCCGGGGGGGTGGGGACAGCAGGGCGACCCGGGGGGGTGGGGACAGCAGGGCGACCCGGGGGGGGTGGGGACAGCAGGGCGACCCGGGGGGGTGGCCCCAAGGCCAACCACTGCACCCCCTCAACCACCCAACCCCAGCAGCCGCCCGGCACAACCCTCCGGGTGACCCGGCAGCCCTTGGGGAGGGGCGGGGGGGGACAAAGGGGACCCCAGCGGTGGTGGCGGCGGCAGGCGTCCCCTCACCCAGTCTCCTGGGAGCTGATGAGCCCCAGGGCCTCGGAGACGCAGCGCTCGGCCTGCCCCAGGCAGCCCTTGAGCCGGTGCAGCAGCTCGGTCTCGGGGAACTTGCGCTCGCGAGCCTCCGACTCCAGCGCCCGCAGCTCCTCCAGCGCTGGGGGGGGGCAAGAAGGGGTTAAATCCCTTCCTGACCCCCCTGCCCGCCCCGGGACCCCCCGCCCACCCCCCTCGGGGACTCACTGCGCTTGCGGCCGTCCTCCAGCTCCAGCGCCACGCGGACTTTGTTGGCCCAAGTGTCGAAGGATTCGGCCCGGACCTTCAGCTTGTGGAGCATGGCCGGGAGCTCGTCCAGCGTGTAGCGGTACCTGGGGGGGCGCGGGGGGCCGGGGGGGTCAAGGGGGGGCCGGGAGGATTTGAAAGGGGGGTTGAGGATGATTTGGGGGGGGTTGAGGGGGGTCCAGAGGGTTTTGAGGGGGTTTGGGAGGGTCCGTGGGGAGGGTTGGGAGGGTCCAGGGAAGGGTTCAGGGAGTTTGAGGGGCATCCGTGGGGGGGTCTGGGATGGGTCTGGGGGGTTTGGGGGGATCCGTGGGGGGTTGAGGAGGGTTTGGGAGGTCCAGGGTGGGTTTGGGGGGTTTTGAGCAGTTTTGGTTCAAGGGGAGGGCTGGGGTGGGATTGGCCAAACTGGGGCCATGGGCCGCCCCCCCCCAGGAACCCCAAGCCCCCCCAGGGGTAAACCAAGACCACCAACCCCCCCCCCCCTTTTCCAGCCCCACCACACCCCACAGCCCCCCACAACCAGCCCTAAGCCCCCTCCAACCCCCCAAACCCCCCTGATAGGAGCAGATACCCACCCCAGACCCCCCTCCCTTTTCCAGCCCCTCCACACCCCTCAGCCCCCTAAAACCACCCCCAAGCCCCCTCCAACCCCTCCCAACCACCAAGATAGGGGGGGGATAACCCCCCCAGACCCCCCCAGGAGCCCACCGAGACCCCCAACCCCCCCAAAGCCCCCACTAAACCCCCCCCCAGACCCCCTTTTCCAGCCCCTCCACACCCCTCCGCCCCCTAAACCACCCCCAAGCCCCCTCCAACACCCCCAAGCCCCCCCAGTAGGGGCAGACCCCCCCCCAGACCCCCGCCCCGCGCTCACCGCAGGTACTGCTTGCTGCGGGGGCACTTGCAGAGGTCGTCCATGTGGTAGAGGCAGACCAGCCCCTGCGGGCAGTCGTAGCAGGCCAGGGCCGACAGGAAACACGTCGTCTTGCACTTGTCGCACTGGCGCTCGTCGTCCGGCAGCAGCTCGAAGGCCTCGCGCTCCGCCTCCGTGATCCCCTGCGGGGGGCGAGGGGGCGCCCCGGGGCCGGCCTCAGCCTCGGCAGCCACCCCCGGGGGGGTTCTGGGGCGGGGTTGGGGGGTTTGGAGGGGATTTTGGGGGGGTTCAAGGGGGTTTGGGGAGGTTCAAGGGGGTTTTGGGGGGGTTCAAGGGGGCTTGGAGGGTTTCAAATGGGGATTTGGGGGGGTTCACGGGGGTTTTGGGGGGTTCAAATGGGATTTGGGGGGGGTCAAGGGGGTTTGGGGAGGTTCAAGGGGGTTTTGGGGGGGTTGAAATGGGGATTTGGGGGGTTTCAAATGGGATTTGGGGGCTTCAAGGGGGTTTTGGGGGGTTCAAATGGGGATTTGGGGGGTTCAAAGGGGGATTTGGGGGTTCAAGGGGGATTTGGGGGCTTCAAGGGGGTTTTGGGGGGTTCAAGGGGGTTTCGGGGGGTTCAAGGGGGTTTCGGGGGGTTCAAGGGTGCTACAAGGGGGTTTTGGGGGGTCTCAAATGGGGTTTGGGGGGGCTTGGGGGATATCAAGTGCTTTGGGGGGGTTTGAGGGGCTTTTGGGGCGTTTCACGAGGTTTGGGGAGGGTTCGAGGGGGTTTCAGGGGGTTTGGGGCAGTTTCGAGGAGGGGCTGAGGGGGCTTCTAGGGGTTTCGGGGAGTTTGGGGGGGGGTTGGTGGATCTCAAGGAGCTTTGAGGGCGGTTTGAGCGGGGGTTAGGGGGGTTTCAAGGGGGTCTGGGTGGGTTTCGAGGTGGTTTCGGGGTTTTTTGGGGGACTTTCGGTGGGTCTCAAGGAGGTTTCGGGGGCGGTTTGGGGGTTTTTTGGCGGTCTCGGGGGCGGCGGGGGCACCTTCTCGAGCAGCGCCTTGCGCAGCTTGCGCTCCTCCTGCACCAGCACGAACATCTCCTTGTGGACGGCGGCCGCCAGGTTGAGGTCGAGCTTCTCGGGGCAGGCGGCCATCTTGCAGATCAGCTCCTCGTGGGAGAAGACGCAGTAGCGGCGCAGGCGGCGGTAGTGCTCGATGCACTGGCGGCCTGCCGGCAGCTGGGGGGGGACACGGGGGGTGAGCCCGGGGGGCCGCGCCGGACACCGGGGGGGGCCTTTCCCCAAAATTCTGGAAATTTCCCCCAGATTTTGGAAATTTTCCCCCAAATTCTGGAAATTTCCCCAAAATCTTGGAAATTTTCCCCCAAATTCTGGAAATTTCCCCCAAAATTCTGGAAATTTCCCCCAAATTTTGGAAATTCCCCTGAAATTTTGACAGTGTTCCTCCAAATTATGGAAATTCCCCCAAAATTTTGGAAACTCCCCCCAAATTTTGACAGTGTTCCTCCAAATTATGGAAATTCCCCCAAAATTTTGACAGTTCTCCCCAAAACTTTGACAGTTTCTCCAAAATTCTGGCAATTCTCCCAAAACTTTGGCAGTTTTTCCAATATTTGGGATGCTTTTCTCTAAGGTCTAGAAAACTTTCCCTAAATTTTCGAGAGTTTTTCTTAAAATTCAAAGACTTTTCCCAACATTTTGGAAAGTGTTCCCAAAATTGAAGAATTTTCCCCAAATTTTGAAGAATTTTCCCCAAATTTTGAAGAATTTTCCCCAAATTTTGAAGAATTTTCCCCAAATTTTGAAGAATTTTCCCCAAATTTTGAAGAATTTTCCCCAAATTTTGAAGAATTTCCCCCAAATTTCAAAGATTTCCCCCAAATTTCAAAGATTTCCCCCAAACTTTGAAGAATTTCCCCCAAATTTTGAAGATTTCCCCTAAATTCTGATAATTCCTCCCAAATTTTGAAGATTTCCCCCGAATTCCGATAATTCCACCCAAATTTTGAAGAATTTCCCCCAGATCCCAAAGAACTCTCCCCGGCCCCGCCCGCGGCCCTCACCCAATCAGCGGTGCAGAAGTTGACGGCCTCGGCGAAGTTGTAGCCCTGGTTGAAGCCGCTGTGATAGGCCCGGGGGAAGGTGATGACGAACTCCCCGGCGCACTGGTTGGTCCGGACCACCTGCAACCCGCCCCAGTTGGACCAGTTGGGTTGAAATGGAGCCATTTTGGGGGCGCCGCCCCACCCCCCCCTCCCCCGGGGACACTCACGGGGACGCCGTGGGCCATCAGGGTGTTGGGGTTCATGAGGGTGACGAGCTGGTGGAGGAGGTCGGGCTGGCTCTCGAAAAGCTCCGGCGTCAGCTTCTTCATCACCTCCTCCAGGTGCTCGGCGGCGAAGGAGGGGACCCCGTACCACGTCTTGGGCTCGCCCCTGGGGGGCAGGTCAAGGTCAGGAGGACCCCAAAGACCTTCCTCCCACCCCACATGGTGGTCTGGGGTCACCCTGGGGTGGTCATGGGGTGAGGGCACCTCAAAAAGCTGCTGTTTGGTATCTGCCAGGGGTTGGGGCCACCTCAGAAGCTCCTCACAGGCCCCTTGACCAGCTGCGGCTCCACCCCAGGGGGGTGGATGAGGTCCAGGAGACCCCAAAAAACCTCCTCCAACCCCGTGAATCTTCTTGGGGTTGACCTTGGGGGGTGGTGGCACCTCAAGAACCTCCTCTAGCCCCATGAACCATCTTGGCCATGACCCTGGGTGGGGTGGCCAACATCAGGAGCCCCCCAAACCTCCTCTAGCTCCACGACCCATCTTCAGCTCCACCTCTGGGTGGTGGGACAAGGTCAAGAGCCCCCCAAACCTCCTCTAGCTCCACGACCCATCTTGGCCTTGACCCCGGGTGGGGTGGCCGAGGTCCAGGAGCACCATCCCGCCACCCCCACCCCCCTGCGCGAGCCCCCACCAGTGGAGGTAGTTGATGGAGTAGCTCCAGTGGTCCTCGATGTGCCAGCAGAAGGCGGAGAAGACCATCCCCACGTAGAGCCAGGGCACCTTCATGCCCGAGATGTCGGCGTTGATGTGGCACAGCACCGACTGCTTCAGCACCGGCATCACGTTGAGGTTCCAGCCGCTGCCGGCGTACTCCTGCCCCCGCAGGGCGCCCCCCGCGTCACCGGCCCGGCGGGGACGGCAGCGCCGCGGCGGGGGGCGAGGGGGCGGAATTTTGGGGGGATTTCCCCCAAATTTCAAGGATTTCCCCCCCAAATTTTGGGACTATCTTCCCCCCAATTTCAAGACTTTTTCCCCCAAATTTTTTATTTTTTCCCCCCAAATCTCAATTTTTCCCTCCAAATTTCTATTCCCCCCCCAAATCTCAATTTTCTCCCCCAAATCTCAATTTTCTCCCCCAAATCTCAATTTTCTCCCCCAAATCTCAATTTTCTCCCCCAAATCTCAATTTTCTCCCCCAAATCTCAATTTTCTCCCCCAAATCTCAAACTTTTCCCCCCAAATCTCAAACTTTTCCCCCCAAATCTCAATTTTCTCCCCCAAATCTCAATTTTCTCCCCCAAATCTCAATTTTCTCCCCCCAAATCTCAATTTTCTCCCCCAAATCTCAAATTTTTCCCCCCAAATCTCAAACTTTTCCCCCCAAATCTCAATTTTCTCCCCCAAATCTCAATTTTCTCCCCCAAATCTCAATTTTCTCCCCCCAAATCTCAATTTTCTCCCCCCAAATCTCAATTTTCTCCCCCCCAGATTTCAAATTCCCCCCCCCAAATTTCCATTTCCCCCCCCAGGTTCCCACTTCTCGCCCCGCCCCTCACCTCCTCCTCCGGCGAGAGCTTCCTCTTGCCGTCGCGGACGGGGAAGCCGCTGCCGAACTCCTTGGAGTGGATGTCGGCGCCGTACTCCACCGTCACGTCCTCCTCGATGCTGTTCACCAGCCGCCAGAACTCCTTCTCCACCAGCTCCGTCGGCACCATCTTGGGGGGCAGACGGGGGGTTTGGGGGTGTCGCGGGCGGGGGGTCAGGGCGGGGGGTCGCGGGGCGGGGGGCGCTCACGTGGACGGGCATGTTGAAGTAATCGGCCTTGAAGGCGTCGGCCATCTCGCCGAAGCTCTGCAGCGTGTACTCGCGCGTCGCCTGCTCGAAGCCGAAGGCCTCCGGGGGGCGTTTGCACTCCTGGGGGCGGGGGGGGATGTTGGGGAGGGGGGGTCAGGGTGGGGGTGCTCAGCCCCATGGGTGGGTTGGTGGGGAGGTTCTGGCCCCGTGAAGGAGGGAGGTGGGGACACGAGGGTCCCCAAACCCTAGAGATGGGGGTCCCCAGCCCCACAGACGTAACATGAGGGTCTCCAGTCCCACAGCTGGGGGTCCCAGCCCCACAGACGGGGGTCCCCGAACCCCCAACTAATAGTCGGTCCCTACCCCCCCCCCCCCCCCCCATAACCCACCCCACAACCCTGGGGGGTCTCCAAGACCCCCCCCACCCCCAGTGGAGGGGTCCCATCGCCACGTCCCCCCCCTCACCGCCATGACGCATTTGGGGCAGCGCCAGAGGCCCTTGGGGATCTCGGGCAGGGGGGGCAGCAGGCAGAAGATGTGGTAGTTGTCGTCGCAGCCGTCGCAGAGCAGCAGCTTGTCATCCTCGTCCCCCCGGGCGCAGATCCGGCAGACGTAGGAGTCCACCTGGAACGGGAGCCCATCAGGAACCGCCAGGGAGAGGGGCCGGGGGGCGTGGGGAAGGGGCCGGGGGACGTGGGGAAGGGGCCGGGGGACGTGGGGAAGGGGCCGGGGGACATTGGAGCAGGACCTTGAGCACATGCACAGGGGCTGGAGAACTTCAGAGAAGAATCTCGAGAACATGGAGAAGGGCTTTGAAGACATGGACAAGGGCTGGAGAACGCGGGGAAGGACCTCGAGGACACGGAGAAGGACCTCGAGGACATGGACAGGGGCTGGAGGACACGGAGAAGGGGCTGGAGGACACGGAGAAGGACCTCGAGGACACGGAGAAGGACCTCGAGGACACGGAGAAGGACCTCGAGGACACGGAGAAGGACCTCGAGGACACGGAGAAGGACCTCGAGGACACGGACAGGGGCTGGAGAACACAGGGAAGGACCTTGAGGACATGGAGAAGGACCTCGAGGACACGGAGAAGGACCTCGAGGACATGGACGGGGCTGGAGAACACGGGGAGGGGGCCAGGGAAGGAGAACACGGACCAGGACCTCGAGGACACAGCAAAGCTGGAGAACGTGGACAAGGGGCTGGAGAACGCGTGGAAAGACCTCGAGGACACGGGGAAGGGGCTGGAGAAGGCAGCGAAGGGTCCCCCCGGTGCCGCGCTGACGTCAGCGACGATGTCACCTACGAATTGGCTGCTGCCGTGGCTGCGGCGCAGGCGCATGGTCATCTTGGTGCAGGGCTCGGGGCTGTGGCGCAGCTCGGCCTTGGGCGGCTCCGGCGACGCCGGCGGCTCCGCGGGGGCCACCTCCTCCTTCACCACCACCGTGGGGGGACACTCGGGGCCGTCTTTATCTAGAACCCACCCCAAAATAAATCAGGGGGGGCGGTCCCAGAACGGTGGCGGGCGGGGCGGGGGGGTGTCACCCACCCTTTTTGCGCAACGTCTTGTCCTTGGCCACCAGCCCCAGCCCCAACATCTTGGGGCCGGCGCCGTAGATCTGGAGCTTCTTCAGCTCTGGGTTCTTCTCGATGTCCTCCTCGGTGGGTTCCGGCTGCGGGGGGGGGGGGGGGGGGGGGGGGGACACAGGGTGAGATTTGGGGGGCTCTGGGGCGGTTGGAGGAGTTTCTGGGGGGTTCTGGAGGATCTTTGGAGGCTTCAGGGGGTGGGTTGGAGGTTTGGGGGAGCTCTAGAACCTTGGGGGGCTCTAGAACCTTTGGGGGCGGTTGGAGGTTTCAAGAGCTTTTTAGAGGTTTTGGGGGGTCAGGAGAGTTTTACGGAGGTTTTGGGGGGGGGTCGGAGATTTTGGAGCTTTCACAGGGCTTTTTTAAAGATTTTTGGAGGAATTTTCAGCAATTTTGGGCCATTTCCTGATGGTTTTCGGGGAGTTTTTTGAGTTCTCAGCGGGGGTTGGGGGGGACACGGAGCTCTGGGGTTTGGGTTGGTTTTTTTTTTTTACAGTTTTTGAGATTTTAAAGTTTTTGGGTTTGATTTTTTTTTTAGCATTTTGGGGTTTTTTTGGAGTAGACGGTGGGTTTTCTTTGGAGTTTTCGGGCATTTCTCGGCGCTTTTGGACAATTCTTTAAATTTGGGGACTTAATTTTGGGGCCTTGTTTCGTCTCATTGGGGGGCTGGGCATTTTTTGGTGTCGTTGTGGCACTTTGGGGCCTTTTTTTGGCGCTTTCAGGCGTTTCTGGTTTTAAGCTTTGAGACTTTTTTTAGTTTTGGGGTTTTTTTTACTTTCCGGAGTTTCTTGGTGTTTTCGGGCAGATTTTTTTTTAAAGTTTTGGTGATTTTTTCAGGTCTGAGAGGGGTTTTTTTGCCATTTTGGGGGCACTTTTTTGGGCCATTTCGGGGCGGTTTCGGGCCACTTTGGGGCGGTGCTTTTCGGGGCCGTTGAGGGCCATTTTCAGTCCGTTTTTCCCCATTTTGTGGGGTTTTTTGCTACTTTAAGGGGTTTTTTACCGTTTTGAGGGTTTTTTCCCCGGTTCTGGGGGGCTCACCTCCTGCTGCAGCCTCTTGGCCCGCCGCCCGTAGCTGTTGAACTTGGAGGGCTGCACCGACTGCCGCAGCGGGATGCTGTGGGGCTTGTACTCCCGGTCCTTCTCCTCGCTCTCGAAGGGCCGCGCCGTGCACTGCTGAAACCCCCCGAAACCCCCCAAAATCACCATCCCCTCCCCCCAGCCCGGTTGAACCGCCCGCCCAGTCCCTCCCAGTCGCCTCACCACCAGGTTGGCGCCGGACTGGTACATCTCGTAGGGGTAGATGATGCGCTCGTAGTGGGCGCGGAGCAGGGAGCCGATGTTCTTCCCCGAGGGGTACGCCAGGCGCTGGGCGACGCGGGCCCAGCGCCGGTCCTTGCAGATGGCCTCGTACCCCCCCTCCTCCATCACCACCTGCGGCGGGGGCGGAAAGACGTGAGACACCCCCAAACCGGTATCACCGGTGTGACCAGTACCCCCACCCCCAGCGCACCTTGCTGAGGCTGTAGAGGTCGAGGATGCGGCGCTCGACGTTGGGGATCTTGAGGGAGGAGCCCTGGATCTCCCAGAACTTCGCGATCTGGTCCAGGTAGTTCAGCTTCACCCGCGTCTGCGCCTGGGGGGGGAAACGGGGAGGAAGGGGTTAAAAAGGGGGGGTTTAAACAGGGGACGAAGGGGTTAAAAACGGGGGTGCGGGAAAAAAGGGGAGGAAGGAGTGGAAAAAGGGGGGATAAAACAGGGGAGGAAAGGGTTAAAAGGGGGGGTTGAAAGAAGGGGGGAAGGGGGTGAAAGGGTTAAAAAGGGGGGGGGAGGTCTGGAACCCCCCCACATCTCCTGGGGGGATGAGGAGGGGGTGGTTGGGGGGGGTCTCACCTCCAGCTCGTTGAGGCGCTGGATGCGGGGGGTGAAGCGGAAGTTGTCGACCTCGACAGCGAACGGGGGCTGCCAGTCCTGGGGGGGAGGAGGGAAAAAAAAGGGGGGGTGTCACCCTGTGGCAGACCCCCCCCCTTTATATAGGGACCCCCAAGTTGAGGGGGGGTGGGGAGAGGGGGGGCGGGGCAAACATGGTGACGCCACCGGGGAAGCCCTCGCCAAGGTGGGGGGGGTGTCACATCATCCTGTCCCCCCCCCCCAAAACACCAGGGCACTGGGACCCCCCCCAAATTGAAGGACCCCGACATGCCGCAAACAAACCCATGGCGGTGGGGGGGGGGGGTGTGATGAAGATGAGGGCAGGGGCTCAGCCCCTCAATTTGCTACCCCCCACCAGCTGCTTTCAGGGGATGCCCCCCCCCATTTCTCAAAGTGTGGGGGGGGCGGTGCTAAACTTGGGGACCCCCCCCCCCGACCTCTGCTTGGGCGCCCCCCCCCATCGCTCGCCAGACAAAGGCTCGGCGCTGGCAGCCATATTGGCCGGGGCTCTGTTGTTGTTGTGAGGGCCGGCGGGGGGGGACACACACACACAAACCCACCCCCCACCAAAGACACACACACACCCCCCACCCCCAAAAAATCCCTGGGGGGCAGCTCTGCCCCCTCGCCCACCCCGCCCCCGGGGGTCCGGACTAGGGATCCCCTCCAAAATCCAGCCCCCTGGTGATGACCCCCCCGCCCAGCCCGTGGGTACCCCCAGGGCACGGGGGGGTATTTACACCACGGGAGGGGAGCATTTACCCCCCCCCCAAGCAGGTGGGGTTTTACACCCCCAAAGCCAAGGGGGCACAGACCCCAAAACCTCAGGTATTTACCCCAAAACAAGGGGGTGTTTAACCCCCCCGGGGTACTTCCCGCCCCCCCTCCAGACACAGGAGTGTGGGTGCATTTAGCTGGGGGGGCTATTACACTCCGGGGGGGTAATTAACCCCCTAAAGGGGAAGTTGCCCCCCTCCAGGGCAATTAAACCTCCTAAATATGCTTATACCCCCCCACGGGGGGCAACTGCCCCCCCTCAATGGGAAGTTACCCCCCCCCAGGGGGCAATTAAACCCCCCAATGAGAAGTGCCCCCCATGGGGCACTTACTCCCTAACTGGGAAGAATGCCCCCCAGAGGGGCAATTACCCTCCCCAACAGGAAACTACCCCCACCTGGGGGGCAATTAAACTCCCTAAATAGGAATTAAGCCCCTTTGGGGAGGGGGAAATTAACCCCCCCGAATGGGAATTTACCCCCCATGGGGGCAATTAATGCCCTAAATAGCGGGGGGTGTAATTACCTCCACCCTGGGGGGCAATTACCCCCCCGGAGACTATCAAACACCCTGAATAAGAAATTGCCCCCCCAGAGGGAAAGCAACTAACCCCCCTCAATGATAAATTAACCCCCCTGGGGGCAATTAACCCCCCCCAACTCCCCGGGGGGGGGGCGGGGCATCCCCCCCCCCCCCAAATACTCACGGCGGGGGGTCGGATCTTGCAGATGCCGCTTTTCTCGGCGATGGGGCGGATCTTGGCGATGTAGCCCAGGGGGTCGCTGAATTCGGCCCAACTGGGCTCGAAGACGGGGCATTCCGGGGGGGGTAAAAAGTCCTCGGGGGGCTCCAGGTCACCGGGCCCCCCTAACCAGGGCGACCCCCAGTCGCCTCGTTGTTCCCCAGCGCTCGGAGGAGCCCGGGGCGGGGGCTCCCCCCCACCGCGGGGACCTCCGAAGGGTCGGCGGGCCTTGTCCTCAGCGCCCGGGCGATCCCCGCTGCGGGCTCCCCGCTCCTCGGGGGTCTTGCGGGGGCTTCGCTCCTCAGCCGGGGGGCGCCCCCCGGGACCCCTGCCGGGGCCTTTGGCCCGCGGTTCCCCCCCCGCCCCGCTTTTGGGGGGGCGAGGGGTGGCGGCGGCTCTGTCCTCCCCCCCGGCCTTAGGGGGGCGGGGGGGGGCCGGCTCTCCGGTGGGCTCCGTCCCCCCCCATTCCCCGCCGCGGCCTCGCTTGGCCTCTTCGTCCCCTTCCTCCTCCTCAGGAGGAGGAGGTGGGGGGGTGCCCCAAGGCGGGGACCCCCCCGGGGCGGGCCCCCACTCGGCCCAACCGCCCCCTCCGCGCTGCTGCTGCTGCTCCCCCTCTTCCATCCTCCCCACCCAGGAAAAAGGGGAAGGGGCGGGGGGTTCCCTCGCTACCCACGGGGGGGAACCCCCTCAGGGGGCCATGAAGGCCCCCGCCACCGCCCCCCCCCCCACAGGCCCTCGAGCCGCCCCCTCACAGGCCTCCGGGCCGGCCCCCCCACCTCCCCAAACCTCAGGGAAAGGGTGGGGGGGGAAAAACCCCAGAGCACCCGGGGAGCCTCCCCCGACCTCCTCCGCCGCTTCCCCTCCGGCCCCGCCGCCGATTTCCCGCGGTAAACGGCCAGCACCGACCCCGCGATCCGCCCGCCTCAAGGCCGAGGCCTGCCCGGTCCCCCCGGCCGGGCCGCCGCCGCCATCTTGGGTTCCCTCCTCCTCCTCCCGCTCCCCCGCCCCGCTCCCCCGCGCACGCAGCCACTGCGCACGCGCGCGCGTCGTCGGGGCTGCCCCTCGCGGAACGCGTCTCCTTCCGCCGCCCCAAAGGAGTGCGACGCCGCTGCGGCGGGACGGAAAGGGCGCGGAAAGGGATAGGGGACGACCCCCCTTCCCACGACACCCCCGCCACCAGCTCGGCGACGGCCGGCGGGAGGCGGCGCGGCGGGAGGAACGGAGGAGAAATAGTCCGCAGGCTCCGCCCCTCCTCCCCGCGGCGGAGGGATCTCGGCCGCCGGCTGCGCCTCCGCGGCTGGGTCAAGCGGTGGAGCCGGCGCTTCTTGCGCACGTTTAAAGGGGCTCAGCGCGCATGCGCCGCGCCGCGGGGTTCAGGGGCGGGGCCACGGCGAGAGCGAGCCGCGGGGCCCCGCCCAGAGGGGGCGGGGCCATGCGGAGCTCCGCCCCCTGCGCCGCGCCTTCGCGGCCGCTCCCGCCGCACCCGGCGGCTCCTGTAGCGCCGTTAGGGCCCGGTTGGGGCCTCCACAGCCCCCAGGCCCCGGTAGGCCCTATAGGCCCATTATGGGCCCTGTAGCCCCTCTATAGCCCCTATAGCCCCAGGCCCCCCCCCACGACCCCTATAGCCCCCTCTTACCCCTCCCTGCCCCCTCCAACCTTATACCTCCACCCCTATAGCACCTATAGGTGCCCCCCCCACCCTCTAGAACCCCTACGTGTGCCCCCCCCAGCCCCTATAGCACCTATAGGTGCCCCCCCCCACCCTCTAGAACCCCTACGTGTGCCCCCCCCAGCTCCTATAGCACCTATAGGTGCCCCTCCCACCCTCTACAACACCTATGGGTGCCCCCCCCCACCCTCTACAACACCTATAGGTGCCCCCCCCAACACCTATGGATGCCCCCCCAGCTCCTATAGCACCTATAGGTGCCCCCCCCACCCTCTACAACACCTATAGGCGCCCCTCCCAGCCCCTACAGCGCCTGTAGGTGCCCTCCCCCATAAAAAGCAAGGGGGCGCAGGCGGGTGACACGCCAAGGGTCCCTTTATGAAGCGTCACCTATACAGACCCCTATATACAGCCCCCGGCGCGGGCGCATGCGGGCCCGGACGCCTGGGACACCCCCCCCCTCTGGGTGGGGGTGGGGGCACCCAGACACCTGGGACCCCCCCCCCGGGTGGGGGGGGCACCCAAGTATCGGGGGGGGCAGAAAGGGGGAGGTTTGGGGGGGGTTAAAGTGCCATGTGACATTCAGCCTGAGCCAGGGGAGGGGGTTTGGGGGGGAGGGTATCCTTGACCCCCCCCCCAGGATGGCGAGGTGGGAGGGGGTCTGGGTGCCCCCCACCCTTGTGGGGGTGAGGCGCGAGTAGCCAAACACGAGCCACGTGCAGGGAATTGGGGGGGGGGGGATGGTTATGGGGGGGTTGTACAAAAATCCATCGCTGCCACGAGCTGTGTCCGTTCTCTGCCGGGGGGGTTCAGACCACGGTGCTGATGCGGTTCCCCCCCGCCTTGGGTTTGGGGGGGCCCTGCCCGGTTTGGGCCAAGGGCGAAGTGGGGCCGGCGGGAGAGTGGGGGCTGAGGGGGGTGTGGGGCGAGGGGGGGGGCAAGGGGGGGTAAGAAGGGTGTGGGGGGATGGGCGAGTGGGGGGGTCCGTGGTGGTGGTGATGATGGTGATGGTGGTGATGGGGGGGGACGACCCCCCCGCCACCGCCCACGCCGCCGCCGCCCCCCCGCAGGACCCCCCCCCACCGCCGCCGCCGCCGCCGCAGGGCCCCCCCCGCCCCCCCCGAAAACGAAGTGCTTGGCGGGGGCGGGGGGCGGCGGGGGGTGGTGGTGAGGGGGGGGGCCGGGGGGGTAGCCGTGGGGCAGCCCGTGGTGGGGGGGCGCGGGGCTGTAGAGAGGGAGGGGGGACAAAGGCTGGCGGGGGGGGCCGGGGGGGACCCCCCCTCTTTTGCCGGGGCGGTGGAGGGTGTAATGGGGGTGGGGGGGAGGGAACCCCCCCCCGGGGGGTCCGTGCTGCTGGGGGGGGGCCGATAAGGGGGGTTGGGGACCCCCGTGGAAGCGGGGGGGGGCGCCGGCGGCGATGGCGGGGAGGGGCGGGGGGGGCGCGGGGCGAGCGGGCGGGGGGGGTTGTTGGGGGTACGGGGGCGGGGGGGGCGGCGGGGGGCCGGGGCCCCCCCCGGTGCCCCCCGGCCCGCCGCCCCCCCCCGGCCCGTGGCAGTACTGGGCGTGCAGGGCCTGGAGCTTGGAGGGACCCTCGGGGGGCGGGGGGGGCGCGGGGGCGGGGTGGTGGTGGTGGGAGGAAGAGGCCGAGGAAGAGGAGGCCGAGGCCGAGGTGGGACCCCCGGCTCCGGGGGGCGGTGGTCCGGGGGGGCCTTTTCCCCGCCGGCTGCCGAAGAGGGACCCCAGGAAGGACGAGGAGTTGGAGACGGGGCGGGGGGGGGGCGGCTTGTAGCCCTCCGGGGCCCCCCCCGGCCCCCCCGGAGCCCCCCGGGCCTGGGGCCGGGGGCTGCTGATGATGGAGCCCTGTGGGGGGGCGGGGTCAGCCCGGGGACACGCCCCCCAGGGCAGCAGGACACGCCCCCCGGCACCTGGAGTGCAGGGGATGGCTCCGCCCCCTGGAGATAGCGCCGCCCCCGAGAGAGCCCCGTCCCCAACAAGCCACGCCCCTTAGAGTCAGCTCCACCCTCTCCTTGGACAAGCCCCGCCCTCTCCTCGGTGAGGCCCCGCCCCCTAGCCCCAGCCTCCCCACCCCATTGGCAGACAAGGCCAACAACGGCGGGATGGGCCCCGCCCCCTGGGGCAAACAAGCCCCGCCCCTTCCCCGGCATTGCTCCACCCCCTGAAGCAACCCCCTCCCCTTCCCCAGGTCAGCCCAACCCATGGGAACGGCCACACCCCTTTCCCAGCCAAGCCCCGCCCCTGAACCAAGCCCCACCCCTTAGCAACCAAGCCCCGCCCCTCGTGCAAGCCCCGCCCCCTCTCCCTTGAGCACTAGGAAGGGGGGCAGGGATTGGATGGGCGGGGCTTTTAGGGGCGGGGCTTAAAGGAGGGGGTGTGGGGGTGTGGCTCGAGGGGGCGTGGCTCGAGGGGGCGTGGCCGCTCACCTCGATGGTGCTGTCCAGGGAGCCCACGCTGTTGCGCCGGCCCCGCTTGCCTGGGGGCGGGGGGGGGGGGTGTGGCATTGAGGGGGGGGCATGGGGGGTGTGGCCTCAGGGGGCACCGCCCCCTTCGAGACCCCAAACACCCCCCGGGACACCCCTAAACCCCTCCCAGCTGCCTCCCAGCCCCCCTCGGGACCCCCAACCGCCCCACCAGCCCCGCCGTCCTCCCTGAGACCCCAAATGACCCCCCCAGGGTCCCTAATCCCCCCCCTCAGACACCCCAAAGACCCCCCAGGACACCCCTAAACCCCCTCCCAGTTGCCCCCAGCCCCCCCAGGACCCTCCAACTCCCCCCAAGACCCCAAAAGACCCCCCCCAGAGACCCCAAATACGCCCCCGGGCCCCCCCAGCTCCCCCTGAGACCCCCAACGCCCCCCCCTAGATACCCCCAATAACCCCCAGAACACCCCCAGGACCCCCTCCCAGCTGCTCCCAGCCCCCCCCAGCCCCCCCCGGCCCCCCCTCACCGCCGTCCGAGAGGTCCCGCAGGGAGCTGCTCAGGGCGCTGCGCTTGAGCCCCCCCTCGCCCCCCCCGAAGGGCTCGTCCAGGCTGCTGCGGCTCAGCCCGTTGAGGGGGGGCCCCCCCCCGCCCCGCGGCCCCGACACCCCCTTCTGCTTCTCCAGCTCCGGGGGGGGGGGGGGGTGGTCCCAGTTAGACCAGTGCACCCCCCCCCAGGGAGCCCCGGGGGAAATGGGGCTGGGTCATGGTCAGCCCAGTGCTCCCAGTGCTCCCAGTGCCCCTTAAAGTGTGCCCAGGGCGCCTCCCAGTGCCCCTCCCAGTGCCCCTTCCAGTGCTCCCAGTGCCCTTTCCAGTGCTCCCAGTGCCCATCCCAGTGCTCCCAGTGCTCCCAGTGCCCATTTTACTGCTCCCAGTACTTGTCCCAGTGCCCCCAGTGCCCCTCCCAGTGCTCCCAGTGCCCCCCCATCACTTCCAGCACCCCCCCCCAGTGCTCCCAGTGCTCCTAGTGCCCATTTCAGCACTCCCAGTGCCTCTCCCAGTGCTCCCAGTGACCATCCCAGTGCTCCCAGTACCCCTCCCAGTGCTCCCCGTGCCCCTTCCAGTGTCCCCAAAGCCCCTTCCAGTGCTCCCAGTGCTCTCAGTGCCCCTCTCAGTACCCCTCGCAGTTCTCCCAGTGCCCATCCCAGCGCTCCCATCACCTGTCCCAGTGCTCCCAGTGCTCCCAGCTCCCCTCCCAGTGCTCCCAGTGACGATCCCAGTGCTCCCAGTACCCCTCCCAGTGCTCCCAGTGACTAATCCCAGGGCTCCCAGTACCCCCCCCCAGTGCTCCCAGTACCCCTCCCAGTGCTCCCAGTACCCGTCCCAGTGCTCCCCGTGCCCATTTCAGCGCTCCCAGTGCCCCCCCCGTCACCCCCAGCTCCCCTCCCAGTGCTCCCAGTGCTCCCAGTGCCCGGGGGGGCAGCTCACCCTCCAGCCGGTACTTCTCCATCTCCTGCACCTCGGCCAGGGACTCCCGCAGGTCGCTGGCGAAGCGCAGCCGGTCCTGGGGGCTGGGGGCGTTGAAGACGATCAGCAGCTTCCGCTCCCCCCCCGGCGCCGCCGACAGCAGCTTGATCCCGAACTGGTAATCTGGGCGGGGGGCAAAGGTCACGGGGGCAAAGGTCAGGGGGGCAAAGGTCGGGGGGAGGAGGACAAAGGGGGCGGGGAGGGAGGGGGTGTCCCCAGGGGAGGTGCTTGGGGAGGTGGGGGAGTGTCGGGGGGGGGGGCGTGGCCAGTGGGGTGACGTCACAGGGTGACGTCACGGGGCGGCCAATGGGGTGACGTCACGGGGTGACGTCACGGGGCGGCCAATGGGGTGACGTCACGGGGTGACGTCACGGGGCGGCCAGTGGGGGACACTCTGTGGTGGATACCGTGGGCCGGAGGGGCCAGGGGTGGCCCTGGGGCACCATGGAGGTGCTGGGACCAGCCATGGGGCGGCCGTGGGGCGGCCGTGGGGCGGCTGTGGGCAGCTGTGGGGCGGCCGTGGGGCGGCCGTGGGGCTCACAGGCGTTCTGGAAGAGCTGCATGTGCATCTCGACGAGGGGGAAGCTCTGGCGGAAGCTGTAGGTCACCAGGATCTTCTTCTTCTGGAAGATCTTCGTCACCTGCCGGAGCCACCGGGTCACCGGGGGGCGGGGACAGGCACGCCCGGCCTTGGCTCCGCCCCCCTCGGCGCGGCCCCGCCCCCCCCAGCTCACCACCAGCAGGTCGTTGAAGAGGAAGACCTCGCGCTGGTGCAGGCCCAGGCGCTGGGGCCGGTTGGGGTCGGGGACCTCGTAGAGCTGGCAGCAACACACCAGGCGCCGGTGGGGCAGGGACAGCACCTGGGGGGGGTGGGCGGGGCTCAGCGGGGGGGCGGGGCCTCTGTGGGACGCACCCACCCACCCTCCAGGCCCGCCCGTTGATGGGGATGGCGCTTTGGTGTCGGGTTGTGCCATTGGGGGCGGCATCTAGAGCGTTTCCCCATGGGTCACCTAGAACAGGTCCCATTGGATCACCTAGAACGTCCTTCATGGGGCACCTAGAACACCCTCCTGTAGGTCCCCTAGACCACCCCTCATTGGATCACCTAGAATGTCTTCCATGGGTCCCCTAGACCGTCCCTCATTGGATCAGCTAGAACATGCCTCCATAGAGTCACCTAGAACATGCCTCCATAGGTCATCTAGACCCAGACATCACCTTCACCACTGCTCATAGGGTCACCCAGACCACCACCACCCCCCGCCATAGGGTCACCTAGAACCCATCCCATCTCCCCTAGGGTCACCTAGAACCTGCCCCCGCTCCTCGAACAAACCCACGGCT
>CM020062.1:1036794-1101281 GCA_009769605.1 Bucorvus abyssinicus
TAGGACTCCCAGTCCACCCAGAGCCCCATAACCCCCCGGTTTGGGGCCCCTAGTCCCACCAGTCCCCCATACTGGGACTCCCAGTCCCCTAAACTGGGCCTCCCGGTCCTCCCAGAGGCCCCCAGACCCCCAGTTTGGGACCCCCACTCCCTCATACGGGGCCTCCCAGTCCTCCCAGTACCCACCTGAGCTTCCTGCTCAGCACCTGGCTCCAGCTCCCGGGCGCGGCGCAGAGATCGACGGCTCGGCTCACCCCTGAGGCCGCACCGTTACCGGGCGCCTGGGGCCGCCCGCGCCCGGTTCCCTCCCGGTCCCTCCCAGTAAGGCCCCAGTACCCTGGAAGAGGTTGAAGCGCTGGTCGAGCTGCAGCAGCTTGAAGGCGCTGCGGGCGCGCCAGCCCTCCTCCTTGGCCAGCCGGTAGTAGATGTCGCGCTTGTCCTTGGACGAGCGGCCCATGGCGGCGGCTCCCGAGGGGTCTGGAGGGGCTCTATAGGTCCCGCCAGGCGCGCCGGGCCATTCTAGAGGGGAAAATCCGCGATGCGCATGCGCGCGAGCGCGTTGGCGGGGTATGCGCACGCGCGAAGCGATACGCATGTGCGTGTACACTTCCCGGCGCGCCGGACGATGTGCGCATGCGCTGCACGACGCTGCTGTGCTCCGTAGACGGGGGCGCCATGTGCCGTACAAAGTGCGCGTGCGCCGTGGGCTCCCCACCGCCAAGCCACTGCGGCGCGCGTGCGCCGTAGAACGCGGCGCCGCGCTTGCGCGAACCCCTCACTCCCCCGCGCGCGCCCCCCACCCCTCGCCTCGCCGCCTTTCGCCGCCGCAGCTGCCGCGTTACCGGAGAAGCGATTCCCGGTCGCTGCCGGCAGCCGCAAGAACCGGTGGAAGCGGGAAGAGGCCCCGGGAGAAGGAGCGGCGGTGAGTGAGGGGAGCGGCGGGGCAGGGAGGGGCCGGTGGGGGTTTTTCCCGCCTTTGTGTACCGCGCGTGCGCCAAGCGGGGAGCCCTGAGGGCAGGGCGCGCGCGCAAGGTCTTTGCCGCCTTTCCCCGCTGCGCGGTGCATGCTGGGAGCTGTAGTCCCCTATGGAGGAGCATATCGGGGCATAGGGACCCCCCCGACACCCCATCGGGCCCTATAGGGGCCTTCCCGCCATTCTATAGGCGCGACAGAGCCGCCGGAGCCGGTAAAGCGTGAAAAAAGTCCCTTTATTTTCCGATATATCGCCCCAAAATAGCTGCACGGGAGGGGGGGGTGTGTGTCTCAGGGGGAAACTGAGGCACAGGCGGTTCAAGGCACTCGCGAAGGGGCTGTAGGGGGGCAACCCCCATCCCTTAAGGGATCCCCAGGCCTCCGGGTCCCCCCCCCCAATAACTTAAGGCCGGTGCCGCCCCTCGGGTGGGGGGGCAGTTTTGGGGTGTTTCAGGGGGGGTTGGGGGGGTTCAGACGCCGTCCGGGGATTCTGGGCGGGGACACAAAGGAGAGGGGGCGGCGTTAGGAACCCCAAGTGCCCCCCCATGAGGCGGCAACCCCCTCCCGGTGCTCCCAGTTCCCCTCGCAGGGCAGCACCCCCCCATCCCAGTCACCCCCCTAAGCCACCCCCCATCCCAGTCCTCCCAGTTCTCCCCATAGACCACCCACCCACCCCAGTCACCGCCATAGGCCACGACCCCCATCCCAGTCCCTCCTCCAGGGCAGCCCAGCCCTCCCTGTCCCCCTCCCAGTGCTCCCAGTACACACCAGTAGCGGTGGCGGTGTGGCCCTGCCGCGTGGGCAGGGTGATGAAGGCGTCGTAGCCCAGCAGGAGCCCGGCCAGGAGCCCAAAAACCTGGCGGGGGGACGGGATGGGGGGAGTCAGAGACACCCCCCTGCACCCACAACCCCCCCCCCAGACCCTCCTGTACCCCCAGACCCCTCCCTGCATCCTCAAACCCCACCCAGACACCCCCTTGCACCCCCCCACGACACCCCCAGGACCTCCCACCCCTCTAGACCCCCCCTGGCCCCCCTCACCCCTCCTGCAGTGCCGGCGCCGTCACGGTGCCCGATGAGGACGATGAGGGAGGTGATGAGGAAGAGGAGGCACCCGATGATGCAGCGGATGAAATCCTGAGGGGGAAAGAGGGTGACCCCCCTACACCCCCAGGGACACCCACCCACACCCCCAGGAACACCCTGCCCCAAAGCAACACCCCAGGGACCTCCCCCACACCCCCAGGGACACCCCCCCTGTGAGGAACCCAGGAGTCGGGGACCCCCCAATTTCACCCCCGGGGAACCGCTAAAGCCCCCCAACCCTCCCCAAATCATCCCTGAGCCCCCCCCAGCGCCCCCAACCCCCCCAAAGACCCCCCAGTGCCCCCCAACACCCTCTGAGCCCCCCAAGTGCCCCCCAAAGACCCCCCAGTGCCCCCCAAGTGCCCCCCAAAACCCTTCTCACCTCCCCAAACACCCCCGAACCCCTCCTCGCTCCCCCAGTTGCCCCCCCAACCCCCCATCAGTGCCCCCCCGCCCCACTCACGGTCCAGCCCCAGTGCACCAGGGCGAGCCGGGGGGCCAGCCCGCAACCCCACAGCACCAGGATGAAGGCGGCGAAGACCAGTTCGCAGATGGCCAGGCCCGTGTAGCCGGGGGTGCGCGAGGCCCCGTAGCACACCAGCGCCAGCACGCACAGCCCCTGGGGAGCCACACCTATAGTGTCTATAGGGCACGGGGCCCCCTGCTACCCCCCCCCCATAGGGCCCTGGGGGTGCCTATAGGGCCAAGGGGGGAGCACCCAACCCCTTACAACCCCCCCATAGGGCCCTGAGGGTGCCTATAGGGCCCTGGTGGTGTCTATAGGGCCTGGGGGGGGGAGCCGTCAGCCCCTTACATCCCCGCCATAGGGCCTGGTGGTGCCTACATGGGGCTGATGGTACCTGTAGGAGTTGTATACATTCTGTAGTGTTCCCTATACATCTGTGGGGGTTCCAGAGCTTACCATAGGATCTCTATAGGACCCCTGTGACCTGTGCTGTATTGGGAAGATTCTGGAAATGCTCTATAAAATCCTCACAGCTCTCCTTATACACTTGCCCTATAGAACCGCTATAGCACTCCCTATGCACCTCCCATCGTGTCCCTTAGAGCCACAGGCTGCTATAGGGCTCCTTATAGCCCTGCGGGGCTCCTATAGATACCCCTATAGAGCTCTCTGTAGCCCCCTATAGGGCTCCCACAGCGCCCCCTATAGACCCCCCATAGGCCTCTGCGGGGGTCCCTATAGGGTCCCCATAACGTCCCCTATAGGCTCTTCACAACGCCCCCTATAGGGCCCCTATAACGCTCCCTACAGGGCGCCCATAGGAGTCTCTATAGGACCCAGACAACGCCCCGGCGGGCTCCGCCCCCACAGGCCCCGCCTCCCCGCCGGCTCGGCCCCGCCCACCCCCGCGTGGGCGGTGGGACAAAGCGCCACTGTGGGGCGCGCCGAGGGCGGGGCCGTCGCCGCGGCAACGGTCGCCACGGCAACGGCACAACGGCGCGCCCCACCCACCCCTCGCCCCTTAAAAGGGCGAAGGCGGCGGTTGGGTAGGGCCCACCTGGCGTCTTAAAGGAGCAACTGCGCGGATTCCCTTAAAGGGCCAGTGCCCCGCCCCGGGGCTGGCGCAATAACGGTTGGCACGGCAGGACCCAGGCGGGCGGGCACCGCCCGGCACCCCACCCCCACCCCCCGGGGAAAGGGCATCTGCGTGCTGCCCCCCCCCATTTCAAACCATGGCTCTGCGCCAATCAGGGAGCGGATTCCACCCTCTGGCCCCGCCCTCCTTAACCCTTTCGCTGCCGCCTGTTTCCTCAGGGCGTTGCCCTTCCACGCGCCCGAAGGGAATTTGGGGGGGGGGGTGGGTGTGAAAGCGAGGTGGGGGGGGCTGGAACCGGGCACTGGGTCCCCCTCGGGGCGGTGGGGAGAGGGGCTGTGAAATGGAGGGGGATGGGGGCACCCCCCGTGGGTCCCCGGTGCACCAGCACGTGTTGGCGGGAAGCCTGGGCATTCCCCCCCCCCAAAATGGGGACCGAGGCGTTCCTGGTGACCCCCTAAAATGGGGACACTCCCCCTCACATGGGGCCCCAGAGGCACCCAACACCCCCCCCCCCTTGGGGCCGCAGCTCTTCTGGTCCCCCCCTCCCGAGTCCTCCCTCTCGGGGGTCTCCCGTGCCCGGCCCCCCGGGGTCTCCCGCGCCCCCCTCGGCTCCTCACGATCTCTCCGATGAGCACCAGCCCCTTGCGGCTGCGGCTGAAGGCGAGGCAGCTGCGGGGGCCGCTCTGGGTCCCGCTGGACTCCATGGCGGGCGCGGTACCGGCCGAGGGGGGGCGGCCCGGGGGAGCGGGGCCCGGCGCGGCGGGGCGGGACCGGGCGGCGGCGGCGGCCACGCGATTGGGCGGTGCGGGAGGGAGGGGCGGGGTTAGGCAGCGGGGGAAGCCCCCGAGAAGGCGGCGAGGGGTGCCCGGGGTGGGCGGGGCTTCGGCGAAGGGGCGGGGTTTCGGATGGGGAAGCCCCTTGTGATTGGCGGGGAGAACGGAGCGCGTGAGGGGGAAACCCCAAGCGGACGCGGCGGGGGTCCCGAGGGGGCGGGGCTTGGAGAGGGCGGGGTTTAGGGCGCGGGAAAACCCCTAGCGATTGGGGCGGGGGTCCCCGGGGGCGGGGTTTAGTGCGGGGAATCCCTTCGCGATTGGGGCGGGGGTCCCGGGGGGCGGGGCTTGGAGGGGGCGGTGTTTAGGGCACGGGAAAACCCCTAGCGGTTGGGGCGGGGGTCCCCAGGGGCGGGGTTTAGGACAGGGGAAGCCCGCTGTGATTGGCGGGGAGGCGGAGCTTAGCGCGGGGAAACCCCGTTAGCTACGGCTAAGGGGGGGGTCCTGGGGGTCCTGGCTTGGAGGTGGGCGGGGCCTGGCGCGGGGTGTGTGCGAGGGAACTGGGCTCTGGGGGGGGCCTGGGGAGCGCCAGAGGAGCCGGGGGGGGTGTCTCGGGGGGGTTCCCAGGGGTGCCCCCCCTCCCCGAGCTGCCGGGGGGGCTCTCCCGGTTTGGGGGTGACTCACGGGCAGGATGTGGGCAGGCCCCGCCCTACCGGATGCTTCGTTCCGGGGGGGGTGGGAAATGACTCAGGGAGGTGCCGAGTGTGTGTGGGGGGGGAACCACCTTTATTGAGCCCCCACCCCCCAAAAAAAGGGGGGGGCAACAACGACCCCAAAAATGAGGTGGACCCCCCCACGGGGTGCGGGGGGGTATTGCATAGCTTGAAGGGTGCCACCCCTCCCCAAAATGGGGGGGGCACCCAGTGACCCCCCCACCCCGCAGGCACTGGGAGAACTGGGGGGGGTCACAGCAGCCCCCCCTCAAACCGCTGGTTTTTTTGGGGGGGGCAACACGTGGCTCTACCATCACCTTGTATCTGGATGAAAGGGCAAAAAGGGGGGGTGGCAATTGGGGGGGGCTGCACCCCTAATTGCCTCCCCTCTCCCCCCCACCAGCACCCACCGGGGGAGTCGCGGCGTCCCACGAGGCAGAAGCAGGGCTCACCCCGGGGGGAGGTGCTGACCCACAGGGCCAGGACCCCCCCCCTCACCGGGGGGGGTGGGGGGGGCCCTGTGTGTGGGGACACACACGTTAAGGGGGGGGGGACAACACCTCCCCCCCAAATGGGCAGGACCCCCCCCCAGGGGTAACCCCTATTCCGGGGGGTGGAATCGGGGGTATTTGGGGCTGTATCACTGTGTTGGGGGGGGGCTCTGAGGGGGGGGTCGCTGGGCTGTACCACTATATGGGGGGGGGGGGGCTCTGGGGTGTCTGGAGGGGGCACTGGAGTGTACCATTATATTGGGGGGGTCTGGGCTGTACCATTGGGGGGGCCTCTGTCTGTTCCATTACACTGGGGGGGTCCTGGGCTGTCCCATTAGATTGAGGGGGGGTCTGGGCTGTCCCATTGTACTGGGGGGGGGGTCGCTGTCCTGGGGGGGCTCTCACCGTGGCCCCGGCGCAGCAGCAGGCGCAGGCGACTGCCCCCCCCCCGGATGCGGGCCAGGGCCTGGGCGTGGGTCATGCCGGCCGTGGGGGCCCCGTTGATGGCCAGGAGCTGGTCCCTCACCTGTGGCCCCCCCACCCCCCCCATCAGGGACCCCCCCCCAAAAAATAACAGACCTGCCGACCCCTCCAGACCCCCCCATCACCCCCCCAGGACCCCCCATGGGCCCCCCCAGAGATCCCTTTGCCCTCCAGGACCCCCCCCGGACCCACATAGGCCCCCCAGCCCCCCCCCGAGACCTCTTTCCTCCCCCAGACCCCCAATTCCCCCCTGAGACTTCTCTTGGCCCCCCCATACCCCCCCAAGCCCCCCCCATAACTCCCCAGGACCCTCTTGGCCCCCCCAGCCCACCCATACCCCCCCCATTACCCCCTATAACCCCTCCATACCCACCCCGTTACGCCCCCAGCCCACCCATACCCCCCCAGTACCCCCCCCCCGCCCCGTACCTGGATGCGGCCGCAGCGCTGGGCCGGCCCGCCCTCGCGCAGCCCCCCCACGTAGACCCCCGTGTTGAGGTCGCGGCCCCCCCCCAGGCTGAAGCCGAAGCCCCGCGGCCCCCGGGGCAGCTCCACTGCGAAGGGGGGCGACCCCCCCCACGCCTGCGCACCCTGGGGCTCCCAGTTACCTCCCAGTTATCTCCCAGTTACCCCAGCACCCCCCCAGTTCTCGCAGTGCCCCCCTCAGTGCTTTCACTGACCCTCCCAGTTACCCCAGCTCCTCCCAGTTACCCCCGGACCCCCCCCAAATTGTTCCCAGGTCCCCTCCCAGTCCCTCCCAATGCTCCCAGTTACTCCCAGTTCCCCTCAGTACCCCCCAGTGCTCCCAGTACCCCTCCCAGCTTCCCCAATCCCCCTTCCAGTCTCCCCCAGTGCTCCCAGTCTCCTCCCCCACTGGCCGCAGCCCCCTCCAATGCTCCCAGTTGCCCCCGACCCCCCTCCCAGTTGCTCCCAGTTCCCCTCCCAGCTCTCCCCAATCCCTCTCCCAGTGTCCCCAGTTGCTCCCAGTCCCTACCTGCGGCCAGGCCGGGCCGTACCCTGGCTCCCCCCCAGCGCTTCCCTCCTCCACGTCGATGTCAACTGGGGAGGCGACACAGGGGAAGGGTGTCCCCCGTGCCTCCCAGAGGCTCCCAGTATACCCCAGTATCCACCCAGTGTTCTCCAGTGCTCTCCAAGTGCTCCCAATTCTCTTACCAGTGTCCTCCATCCTGCTCCCAGTGTCCCCAGTGCCCTCCCAGTGCCTCCAATTCCCCCCCAGTGCTCCCAGTGCCCTCCCACTGTACTCCCAGTGCTCCCAGTCCCCTCCCAGTGCTCCCAGTGCCCTCCCACTGTACTCCCAGTGCTCCCAGTCCCCCTCACCAGCAGGCAGGAGGTCACAGGGTTCGGGGCCGACGAAGCTGGTGACGGCCACGGGCTCGGGGGGGGCCCCGGGGCCTGGGGGGGAGGTGGGCAGGGGGCTGCACCAGTGCTCCCAGTTACCCTCCCAATCCCTCCCAGTGCCCCTAATCCCCCTCCCAGTGCCTCCCAGTGCCCCTAGTCCTTCTCCCAGTCCTTCCAATACCCCTCCCAGTCCCTCCCAGTGCCCCCAATGACCCTCTCAGTGTCCCCAATTGCCCTCCCAGTCCCACCCAGTGCCCCCAGTTGCCCCTCCCAGTACCTCCCAGTGCTTCTAATCCCACTCCCAGTCCCTGCCAGTCCTTCCCAGTGCCTTCAATACCCCTCCCAGTCCCTCCCAGTGCCCCCCCGACCCACCCAGCCTGCGGAGCAGCAGGACGAGATCCCCGTCGGGCGGCTGCCGGCTCTGGGGGGGTCCCCGCTGCCCCCCCCCGACGTCCCCCCAGTTCCCCCTCCCCCACGGGGGGGGGCCAGGGGGGGCGGCGGCGGGTGGGGGGTTGGGGCGGCTGTAGCGCAGGACGCAGGCGCCCCCCACCACCACCACCACGCTCACTGGGGAGGGCAATGGGACCAGTTGGGGGAGGGGGGGGCACGTGTCTCACAACTGGGATTTTCCCCCTCCCAGGTGACAGACCAACCCCCGCCTTGACGAGCTGGGGACCCCCCCCAAGGTGATGCACCCCCCCCCGAAGACAAGGGACCGCCCCCAACAGGTAATGGACCCCCCTAATAGGGCAGGAAACCCCCCAAATGTCAGGAACCCCCCCAATATGGCAGGAACCCCCCCAAATGGTGGGAAACCCCCCCAAAAGGGTGGGACCCTCCCCAAATGGTGCCCCCTCCACTCACCACTGGGGGCTGGGGGCACCTCTGGGGGCGGCATCTAGGGGCGCTCAGCCCCCCCCGAGGGGTGTTGGGGGGGGGCTACGCCTAGGGGGGAGGATCCCAGTGTGCTCCCAGTGCTCCCAGTATCCCCCAGCAGTGGCCCCACTATCCCGCCAGTGCTCCCAGTTCCCCTCAGTGCCCCCCCCCAGTGCTCCCAGTATCCCGCCCAGTGCTCCCAGTGACCTCCACCCCCTTCACAGTGCTTCCAGTTAACCCCACCGCGTCCCAGTATCCCCCCCCACTGCTCCCAGTTAGCCCCACCACATCCCAGTATCCCCCCCCGTGCTCCCAGTTAGCCCCACCTCATCCCAGTATCCCACCCCCAGTGCTCCCAGTTAGCCCCACAGCATCCCAGTATCCCTCCCCGTGCTCCTAGTGCCCTCCACCCCCATCCCAGTGCTCCCAGTTAGCCCCACCGCATCCCAGTATCCCCCCCAGTGCTCCCAGTCCGTCCCTCCCCTCCCCTCGGGTACCAGCCGCGGGGTCGCCACGGCAACGGGCGCGAGGCCGGCGGGCGCCAGGCGAGCGGCGGGCCGGGGCTGACTGGCGGGCGGCTCCGCCAATCAGCGGCCGCACCGCCGGGAGAGGGCGGGGAATGGGGAAGCGGGGAACAAGGGAAGGGCGGAAGTGGTGCGCAAAGCCTCCTGGGAGTCGTGGTCCGGAGGTGACGCAACCATTTCCCACAGAGCTCCGCGGCGAGGCGGAAAGATGGCGGCGAGCAGCGGCGCTGAAGCCGGAGCGGCGGCGGCGGGCCCGGTCTCATTCGGGTTCAGCCGGAAAGCGGAGCGGCGGCGGGTGCTGGCGGCCAGGCCCTGCGCGGAGTCCGGCGGCGGGGACGACGACGGCGGCGGCGACACCGAGTTCCTGACGGCGGTGGAGGGGCGCGAGCTGCTGAGGTGCGCGATGCGCATACGCGGGCCACGGAGGAGGCGGGGGGGGCCCAAAGCGCGCCATGCGCAGGCGCGGGGGGAGTCAGCCGGTGCCGCTGCACATGCGCAGTGGCTGGTGTCGGTTTGAGCGCGGAAATGGTTTGGGGCGGGGCCTCCGTGAAAGGGCCGCGTGGGGGCGTGGCTTCTGCGCGGGGGCGTCGCTTGAAGCCGACTCTCCATTTGAGGGTGTGGCCTCAGTGGGGGCGTGGTTAGAGGCAGGAGCGCTCCATGTGTGGTGGCGTTAAGGGGCGTGGTTCGAGGCGGGGGCGTGGCTAAGGCGCTGGCTCCTCCCCCAGCACGCGCCCGGCCCCGCCCCCTCCGAAGGAGCTGGTCATCCCCCTGCTTCCCAGCCGCCGCTGGAAGGCTCCGCCCCGCGGAAACACAGACCACACCCCCTCGCCGGACCGTGCCCCCTCCCCAGACCACGCCCCCAGCACAGGCTCCGCCCATTCGCCCCCCTCCCCGGAGGGTGTCCTTTCAGTGGAGGCCCAGGCGGTTCAGGAGCTGCTGCAGGGTGAGTGATATGGGGGTGTCTGGGGGGGGTCCCCGGAGGGTTCAGGGCTCCCAGGGGGATCTGGGGTGTGTGGGGGGATGTCCGAGCCCCCCCCCCACCTCACTGACCCCCCCATAGAGGCGCGGCAGAGCCAGGAGCAGAGCGAGGGGCCCACCGGCCCCCCCATGTCCATCCCACTTCGGCCGCAGGACGGAGCCCCCCGGCCCCAACCTCAGCCAGTGAGTGACCCCCTTAACTGACACACCCCCCCACCGGGACCCCCCAACTGACCCCCCCAGGACCCCCAAACTGACACCCACCCCCGGCATCCCAACAGCCCCCCAGGGACCCCAAACTGACCACCCCTGGCACCCCAAACTGACCACCTCTGGGACCCCAACACCCTACCTGGACCCCCCAACTGACCCCCCCTGGAGACCCTGAACTGACCCTCTGGGGGCACCCAACCTGACCCCCTCTGGGACCCCAACACCTCCCTTGGGACCCCCCGAGTGCCCCCCCTCAGGCCCCTAATTCCCACCTCCAACCCCACAACTCCCTCTTTCCGCCCCCCCAGCACCTCCTAATTGCCCCCCTAGGACCCTCCAACTCCCCGTATCCCCACAACTCCCCTCTCGCCCCTCCCAGGGTCCCCAGGACTACCAGGCGGTGCCGGTGGCCGCCTTCGGGCTGGCCCTGCTGCGGGGGATGGGCTGGCGGCAGGGTGAGGGCATCGGCCGCACCTTCAAACGGTGAGAGATCCCCCCACATCTGGGGGGGGGCAGGTACCACCCTAAGCCCTCCCCACCCTCCCGGGGGGGATCGGGGCTCATGGTGTCTCCCCCCGCAGCGTGGTGAAGCCGCTGGAGCATCGGCTGCGGCCGCGGGGGTTGGGCTTGGGGGCGGAGCTGGGCCCCCCCGCCCCGGGACCCCCCCCCTAAAGCCGTGGACCACCCCAAAGCCGGGGTGGGTGAGGAAAGCACCGAGGTGGGGGCGCTGCTGGCAGTGGGAGCCGCCGTCCGCATCGAGGCTGGGCCCCACCGGGGCATGGAGGGGAAGGTGAGGCCTCGCAGTCACTCCCAGTATGCCCAGTATGGAGCTGGGGGGCTGTACTGGCAACATTAACAGCCCCCCCCCCCCATTTTGTTCCCCCCACCAAGGTGGAGGGGCTGGACCCTGAGACCGCCCGGGCCTTGGTGCGGCTGGACCTGGGGGGGCAAGTGGTGACCGTCAGCCAGCACAGCCTGCGGGCCGGTGAGTGACCCAGTGCCTCCCAGTTAACTCCCAGTAACCCCCTGTTACCCCACAGTAACCCCCAACTACTCCCAGTAACCTCCAGTTACCCCCAGAGGGCCTCCTGTGACCCCCCTAGCATTGATTCTGCCTCACCCCCCCAGCAGTGAGTGTCCCAGTGACCCCCAGCTACCCCCCAGTTATCTCCCAGTAATCCCCAGGGCCTCTTGTAGCCCCCACACCATTGATTCTGCACCCCCCGCCAAGAGCGACTGTCCCAGTGCCTCCCAGTAACCACCAGTTACCTCCCAGTAACACCCCAGTGCCCTGATCCCAACCCCGCCAGGCTGCAACGAGTCTCCCAGTATCCCCCAGTGCTTCCCAGTATCTCCCAGTTTCCCCTGCAGGCCGCTCCAGCAGGAAGGGGGCTGAGGAGGAGCCGGACTCGAGGGAGGCCAAGAGGAAAGAGCCCCCCCGCAGCGAGAGGTGAGGAGGGGGGACACACCTATAGCACTATAGGGGGAGCTGGGACCCCTATAGAGGTTTGGGGGGGGTCTGGGATCCTTACAGCACTATGGCAGGGGCCATAACCCCTATATAGCGCTGTGGGGGGGTCCAGAACCCTGCCCCCCCATAACCCGTGTCCCTGTTCCCCCCCCCCCCGCCCAGGTCCCCGAAGCGGCTCTGCCCCGCCCCCCCCGCGCCCCCCTCGTGGCTGCGGCGGCAGCTGCGGGTGCGCTGTGTCGACCCCCACTTCCGGGCCGGACGTTTCTACAACTGCAAGGTGGGGGCTCACCCCTCCCCCCCACCCCCGAGACCCCCCGAAATCGGGGTGGTCCCCAAACCCCCCCATAACCCCCCCATAACCCCCCCAGATGGTGGTGGAGGACATGGCGACCCCCGATACCTGCGTCTGCCGGACGGACGACGGGCAACTGGTGGAGGGTGAGACTGGGACCAGTATGGGGGGGTCATGGGGGGTGTGTCCCCTCCATGACCACCCCGACCCCATGACCCCCCCCAGGCCTGCGGGCGGCCATGTTGGAGACCGTCATCCCGCGGGGCAGCGGCGATCGCGTCATGGTGGTGCTGGGCGAGGACAAGGGGCGGGTGAGTGCGGCCCCCACCAACATGGCGGCTCGTGGCGGGGGGTGGTTTGGGGACCCCCCACCCAAATGAGCGTGTTTTTTCCCCTCCTCCCCCCAAGGTGGGCCGGATCCTGGAGCGGGAGCCGGGGCGGAGCCGGGCGCTGGTGCAGCTGGAGGGGGACGCGGGTGGCAGAGTGGTGCCACTGGACTACGACGCTATCTGCCATTACGTGGGGCGGCACGAAGACGACTGAGACCCGCCCTGGCCCCAGAACCCCCTCCCCAAAAACCACCTACCAGCTTCCAACGTGGCCGCCCAAAGCTAGTTGCCAGCTTCCAACATGGCCGCTGCGGCGTCAGGGAAATAAATGGTGCCGAAAGATCCTCCCACTGCCCTTGTTGTCCCCGGGTGGGGTAAAAGGGTCCCCCTCGCTTCATGACCCGCTCATTGAAGCCACAACGGTGCCAGTTTCAAACATGGCTGCGCGCTTGCCAGCTTCCAAGATGGCGGTGGCGGTGGTTGCTATGGCTCACGGCGACCGCTGCCGCCCGCTCCCAAGATGGCGCCGCTCGCCGTGCGCCCTCACCCAAGATGGCGCGGCGCCAGGTAGCGGCCACCGCCCTTTCCCAAAATGGCGCCGCCGGGCCCTCACCCAATATGGCGCGTTGCCTAGCAACGCCGCCTCACTCCCGCCCGACTTCCGGCCGTTGCTAGGAAGTGTGGGGGCGGGCCTCACGCGACCGGAAGTTTACTCTAGGCTGCCCGCTCCTGAGGGGACTCGATGGTTTAGCGGCTTCGCGGTGTTTTCGCGCCGGTACCGGGGGCTGGGGGGTCCAAGCGCCGCCGGGGGGGGGTTTGGGGGGTCCCGGGGAAGGTGTTGGGGGCGCAGGGACCCCCTTGTAACGCCTTGTTCCCCCGTTGCCAGCGGCTCCGCTGCCGCCGCCATGGCGCAGGCCCGCGGGGTGAACAGCGTCCGCTTCAACCAGGACCAGAGTGAGTGCGGGACCCCCCGGGACCCCCCCGGGGCCCCCCCTGGACCCCCCGAGCTCCCCCCAATCATCCCGCCCCCTCCCCGTTTCCAGGCTGTTTCGCCGTGGCGATGGACTCCGGGGTGCGGATCTTCAACGTGGAGCCGCTGATGGAAAAGGGGCATTTGGGTGAGGCGGGGGAGGGCCAGGGCCCCCCCCCTTCCCGGGGTATCAGGGTCCCCCCCCGCGATTGGGAGGGGTTTGGGGGGGTCTTTAGGCCTGAAGAAGGGGGTTGGGGGGGTCTATGGGGCGGTTTGGGGGTTCCCCAGTGCTGGGGAGGGGGGTCTGGGGGGGAGGGGTGTCTTTAGGCCGGGGGGTCCGGTTGGGGGGGGGTATTTGAGGGGATTCCTAGGCCGGGAGGGGCCAGTTTGGGGGTTGTTTGGGGGTCTCTAGGCGTGTGAGTGTGGGTGTTTGGGGGTCCCTAGGCCTGGGGGGGTCATTTTTTGGGGTGTGGGGGGTATTTTAGTGGGTCCTTAGGCCGGGGGGGGGGGCGGTTTGGGGGTTGTTTGGGGGTGTCTCTAGGCCTGGAGGGGGCAGTTTGGGGGGGTATTTTTGTCCCACCCCAGCCCAGGGAGGGGGTTTCAGTAGCAGCCATTTGGGGGGGTGGGGCGGTCACCATTTCATGACCTCAGCCCCCCCCAATCCCCCCTTTACACCACCCTGAGGCCTTGGGGGGGTCACTAAACATTTGAGGGGGGTCTCTAAAATAGGGGGGGGTCCCTCACCCCCTCTGTGTCCCCCCCGCCCCAGACGCGGAGCAAGTGGGGAGCGTGGGGCTGGTGGAGATGCTGAACCGCTCCAACCTGCTGGCCATCGTGGGGGGCGGCAGCAACCCCAAGTTCCCCGACGTCTCCGGTGAGACCCCCAGAATGGGGGGGGTCCTAAAATATGAGGGGGTCCTTAAAATATGGGGTATGTGTGTTCAGAATATAGGGGGGGGTCCCTAAAAAGTGTGGGGGGGGTTGGTGGGAGCCACCCAAAGTTCCCTGATGCCTCCAGCGAGGCCCCAAAAAACCTTGGGGTGGTCCCTAAAATGGGGGGATGTCCCTAACATGTGGGGGGTCCTTAAAATATTGGGGAGCCCTTAAAGAATGGGGGGGTCCCTATCACCCCCCCATCCCCCCCCTTTCCCAGTGCGGGTCCAGGAGCCACCTCACGTTCCTTGGCATCTCCAGTGGGGGGTCTCTAAAATTTTGGTGGAGTCCCTTAAAATATGAGGGGGGGTCCTAGAAATGGGGGGGGTCCTGAAATTATAGGAGTGGTCCTTAAAGTATGGGCGGGGTTGTCTGGGAGCCACCCCAAGTTCCCCGATGCCTCCTGTGAGCCCCCAAAACCCTTGGGGGGTCCCTAAAATGGGGTGGGGGCTGTCCCTAACGCCCCCCCCCTTCTCCCAGTGCTGATCTGGGACGATGCCCGCGAGGGGAAGGACAAACTGGTGCTGGAGTTCACCTTCCCCCGGCCCGTCCTGGCCGTGCGGCTGCGGAACGATAAGTGAGGGGGGGTCCCCGGGCTGGGGGGTGTCCCCGGGCTGGGGGGGGGGTGTCCCCGGGCTGGGGGGGGTGTCCCCGGGCTGGGGGGGTGTCCCCGGGCTGGGGGGGGGTGTCCCCGGGCGGGGGGGGGGGGGGGGTGGCCCCGGGCTGGGGGGGTGTCCCCGGGCTGGGGGGGGGGGTGTCCCCGGGCTGGGGGGGGGGGGGTCCCCGGGCTGGGAGGAGTGTCCCCGGGCTGGGGGGGGGTGTCCCCGGGCTGGGGGGGTCCCGGGCTGAGGGTGCCGGTGCCCCCCAGGCTGGTGGTGGTGCTGCGGAGCCGCCTGTACGTGTTCTCCTTCCCCCACAACCCGCGGAAACTGTTCGAGTTCGAGACGCGGGAGAACCCGCGGGGTGAGGGCGGGGCCGGAAGGGGCGAACCGGAAGTGCTGGGGAGTGGGGCGGGACCGGAAGTGCATGGGGAATGAAGTGGGGCGGGCAGGGAAGGGGGGGGAGAAGGGGGGGGAGAAGGGGGGGGAGAAGGGGGAGGGCAGGGGGGGGGACAGAAATGGGGAGGCACAAAAAGAAGGGGGGGAACCCCCAAATTGGGGAGAAAACCCAAAATGGGGGGGGATTCTTAAAATGGGGGAAAAATAACCCTTAAAATGGGGGGGGGGGCACCGCAGAGAATGGGGGAAGAAAACCCATAATTGGGAAAAACCCAACAAAATGGGGGGGAAAAAGTCCCAAATTGGGGGAAAAAACCCAAAAATAGGGAAAAAACCCGAATGGGGCAAAAAAAAACCCAATGGGGGGGGTGGGGCGTGGCCCTCCCGGCCCGCGGGGCCGCCATTGGCGGGCGGAGTCACGTGAGGGGGCTTCCATTGGTGGGCGGAGTCACGTGAGGGCCGGCCCCGCCCCCCGCAGGTGTCTGCGATCTGTGCCCCAGCCCCGAGCGGCCGCTGCTGGTGTTCCCCGGGCACAAGTGCGGGAGCCTCCAGCTGGTGGTACTGGGGCATACTGGGAAGGGATGGAGGGGGACTGGGAGGCGATGGGCGGGACTGGGGGATACTGGGAGGGACTGGGAAGATAGAGCAGGTGTTGAGGGTTACTGGGATGTACTGGGAGAGGGGTCACAGGGTGATTTAATGGGTGGGGGGCTTACTGGGGGGGGGTCTGTGTGCTGGGATCTGCTGGGGAGGGTTACTGGGAGGCTCTGGGTGATACTGGTGCGTGCTGGGAGGGTACTGGGAGAATAAAGCAGGTGTTGAGGGTTACTGGGAGGCACTGGTGTGTACTGGGAGGGGGTCACAGGGCAGTTTGATGGGCAGGGGGGTTACTGGCAGGGTCTGTAAGTAGGGAGGTGCTGGGGGTTATTGGGAGGTACTGGGTGCTACTGGTGCATATTGGGAGATACTGGGAAGATAAAGCAGGTGGTCAGGGTCACTGGGGCATATTGGGAGATACTGGGTGCTACTGGGAGGGGCTCCCAGTGCAGTTTGAAGGGAGAGGGGTGTTACTGGGGAGGGAGTGTGCGTGCAGCGGTGGGTTACTGGGAGGCCCTGGGTGATACTGGTGTGCACTGGTTTATACTGGTGTGTACTGGTGCGCCCCGGCAGGACCTGGGCAGCGCGCAGCCCGGCAGCTCGTCGGCCCCCGTCACCATCAACGCCCACCAGAGCGAGGTGGGGGCGGCCGCCCTGAGCCCCACCGGGGCGCTGGTGGCCTCGGCCTCGGCCCGCGGGACCCTCATCCGCCTGTTCTGCAGCCGCAGCCGCGGGCGGCTGCTGGAGCTGCGCCGGGGCGCCGACCCCGCCACCCTCTACTGGTACTGGGGGGGACTGGGCGGCACTGGGAGGGGTTAGGAGAGACTGGGGTTGGACTGGGAGGGAGTAGGGGGGGACTTGTGGGGCCCTGGGAGAGACTGGGAGGGGATTGGGAGGGACTGGGGGGTACTAGGGGGTACTGAGGGGGGAGTGGAAGAGACTGGGGGGCACTGGGAGGGACGGGCAGACTGGGAGGGGGAGCGGGAGGGACTGGGAGAGAGTGGGGGGAGACTGGGAAAGACTGGGGGGACTTGGGTGGGGTCTGGGGCGGAGTCGGGTGGGACTGGTTTGGACTGGTTCGGGCTGGGGGGGTGTGAACTGGTGCTGACTGGTGCCCCCCTGCCCCAGCCTGTCCTTCAGCCCCGACTCGTCGTTCCTCTGCGCCGCCAGCGACAAGGGGACGGGGCACGTCTTCGCCCTGCGGGACACGCGCCTGAACCGCCGCTCCGCGTGAGGGGGCACCGGGGGGGGCGGCACCGGAGGCGGGGCGGCACCGGAGGGGGGGCACCGCGGGGGGGCGAGGGAGAAGATGGGTGGACATCCGGGGTGGGGGGGGTAACACACCCGTGGACACGCCCCCTGCATGAGTGGGGACCCCCCCGGCATGGGAACACCCCTCCCCCATGGTTGAGACCTCCCCCGTGTCTGGCCCCACCCCCTCCCCCCCCCCCCGGATCTGACCCCCCGCATGTGTGACGCCCCCCGGGTGGGTGCGACCCCCCCCCCCCCGCTGTGTAAAACCTCTCGTGTGTGTCTGACCCCCCCGCCAACCCCCTACGTGTGACCTCCCCTGTGTGTCGGGCCCCCCCCCCCCCCATGTCCCCTCCTCGCTCTAACCCCCCCGTGTCCCCCCCCCCGGCTCTAACCCCCCCGTGTCCCCCCCCCCAGGCTGGCCCGCGTGGGGAAGGTGGGCCCGGTGCTGGGCCCCTACGTGGAGTCCCAGTGGTCCTTGGCCACCTTCCCGCTGCCGGCCGAGCCCCCGGCCCTCTGCGCCTTCGGCCGCGCCGGCCGCAGCCCCAGCTCCGTCGTGGGTGAGTGGGGACCCCCCCCGACCCCCCCCGGGCCGAGAACCCCCCGAATTCACCCCAAAACTCACCCCCCCCCCCCGCAGCCGTCTGCCTGGACGGCACCTTCCACAAGTTCGTCTTCAGCCCCGACGGCAACTGCAACCGCGAGGCCTTCGACGTCTTCCTCGACATCTGCGATGACGAGGACTTCTGACCCCCCCGGGACCCCCCAACACCCAAACCCACCCCTGGAATCTCAACCGTGACCTTTATTTTGTCTCCGTTGTTACAAACGGGTAAAAACGGGGGTAAAAACAGGGGAGGAGGGGCTTAAAAATTGGGGGTCCCCCCCCCACGTGGTTGTGCCTCAGTTTCCCCCTCTCTCTGCCCCGCTCACCCCCAGCCCCGGGTCCGGCCCAGCCTGGAGCCCAGGGAGGAGTGTTGAGGGGGGGGGCTCTGGGGGTGCTGGTGATGGGGGGGGGGGTTGGCACCTGCGTAGCCCTTTAAGGGGGGTCGGGGGGGGGGGTGGAGGGGGTCAGATGGAGGGGGAGGGGGGGTCAGCACCAAACTTGAGGCGGTGGAGGAGGGTCTTGGCAGGGATCAGCACCTGGGGGGGGCACAAGGGGGTCAGCCCAGTATCACCCCCCCCCCCCCCTTCCCCAGTGGTTCCCTTCCCAGTCTGCCCCTCTCCCCATTCCCAGTTACCCTCCCCTTCCACCCCCCCCCCCCTTCTGCCCCACCCCCCCCCCTCTTCCCACTCTACCCCAGTGCCCCCCATCCCCATTCCCCGCCCCCATCCCGGTGCCCCCCGTGCCCCCACTCACGGGGTGGTGGACGTACCCCCCGCAGGGGTAGCACCAGGCCGACAGGTCCCGCAGGCTCAGCACCAGGGGGTGGCCCGCGGCCCCCCCATGGGCCAGCATGTGCCCCCCCACGTAGCGCCCGCACAGCACCTGGGGGGGGGATGGGCGTCACTGGGGGGCTCGGGGCAGTTGGAGAGATTTGGGGGGGAATTCGGGGCTGGGGAGTAGGGGTTGGGGGGGGGGACTAGGGGGATCCAGGGGGGCATTAGGAGGTTTGGAGGGGGGGTTGGGGGGCAGATTTGGGGGGTCTGAGGGGTGGTTGGTGGATGGGGGGGGCATTAGGGGGTCGGGGGGGTTGGAGGATGTGGGGGGCTCTGGGGGGAGCCCCGGGCTGTTCTCCCGGGGGCCGATGCGGGGCTCCGGCTCCCACCTGGTGGCAGCTCAGGCACAGCCAGTTCTCGCGGCGGCTCCCGCAGGCCCCGCAGGGCGGAGCCCCCTCCAGGCCCCGCCCCCCGGCGGGCAGCGGCGCCACCGCGCCCAGGTGGGGACAGTCCGGCAGCGGCGTCACCGCGAACAGCGCCCCCTGCGGCGGGGAGGACGGGACGGGATGGGCGGGTCGGAGGGGCGCAAACCACGCCCACCCGGCGCACAACTACTCCCACTCCAGCCCACGCCCACACGAAGTCAGGCCATTCATCAACCACGCCCACTCCCAAGCCACGCCCACGCCCCTTCTCACCTCCTCCAGCTCCTCCTCCCAGCACGGGGGGGGCGAGGGCGGGGCCGTCGCCCCTTCCAAGGGGGCGGGGTCTGGCGGAGGCTCCGCCCCCTGCGCGGCAGCAGCCCCGCCCCCGGGGGGGTCGCCCAGCCGGAGCTCGTCCAGGCGCAGGACGGCGGCCAGGGGCGGGGCCGGGACGTCACCACCGTGGGGTGGGACGTCATCGGTGCCCGCCCCGGGCGGGGGCTCAGCCGGGGGCACTGGGCGGGGCGGGGGTGGGTAGATTAAGGGAGGGGTCCCATGAGGGACCCCGTGGGGGAGTCCCTGTGGAGTGGGCCCGGGGTCCCCATCGGGGTTGGAGGGAGCTCCCAGGGTGGGGGGGTCCTGGGGGGGGGACACGATCCCAAGGGGGTTCCCAGGGGTGGGAGGGGCTCCTGGGGGGGGGTGTGTACAGGGGAGGGTCCCAGGGAGTCCGGGGTGGGTCTCGGGGGGTCCCAGGGGATCCCGGGGATCTGGGGAGGTCCCAGGGGGGTCCCGGGGGGCAGCGGGGGCTCACCGTGGGGCAGGCGCAGGCAGGCCCAGGCCGGGCGCTGGGCGCGGAGGGTCCTGCCCAGCGCCACCAGCGCCGCTGGCTGGGGGGGGCCGGGCGGGGGCAGCGCGGGGGGGGCCCCCAGCAGCACCCGCAGACACTGCCCAACCCCCTCTGCCGTCACCCCCAGGTTGTAGCCGCCCTGCGGGGACACCCCAACCCCCCCGGTCAGGGACCCCCAAACACAACCCCAACCCCTCACCCCCCCCCCCCCCCCCCAGACCCCTCCAGGGACCTCAAATCCCTGAACAGGGACCCCAGACCCCCCAAACCCACCCTAACATCCCCCCCTGCCCAATTAGAGACCCCCAGACTGACCCAGGGACCCCCCTTCCCTCACCCATGGGCACCCCAGACCCCCCCCCAACACCCGGATTCCCATCCCAGACTCCCCCCAGACCCCCCAATTCCCCCCCAGGACCCCCCCTGCCCCACTCACCTCCAGCAGCAGCACCAGCCGCCCCCCTGCCAGCCCCCCCAGCAGGTGGGTCATGAGGCCGAAGGTCTGGGGGGACACCAGGCACCCCCCCAGCGGGTCCCCCCGCCCCGCATCGAACCCGGCCGACACCAGCACCAGCTGCGGGGCGAACTGGGAGGCGATGGGGGGGGGAGCGGGTCAGGGAGGGGGTCCTGCACCACCACCCCCTCACCCCCTGAGCCCCCCCCCCCCGCCCCCGCTGACCTGGCAGGCGACCGGCAGCACCAGGCCCGTCATGGCCGCCAGGTACTCGGGGTCGCCGGCGCGGGGCCCCCCCCAGCCCACGTTGAGGGTGAAGCCCAGGCCGCGGCCCTTCCCCCGGCGGCGTGGGGACCCCCCGGACCCCCCCGGGAAGAAGGAGCCGTCGTGGCGGTGCAGGGAGATGTACAGCACGCTGCGAGGGGGGCGAGGGGGGGTAAGGGAGGGGAGACACCCACAGGGGGACCCCCAGCACCCAGGGGACCCCCCCAGCACCCAAAATACCCATAGGACCCCTCCCAGCACCCAAAATACTCGTAAGACCTCCCCCCCAAGACCCGTAAGAGCTCCAGGCCCCGCACCCCCAGCACCCCTAACCCCCCCGCCCCGAGCACCCACAGACCACCCCAGGACCCCAGCACCCAAAACACCCACAGTACACACCCCCTCCCCCCCCCAGCACCCATAGGAACCCCCGCAACCATCTTCACCCCCCCAGCCAGCACCCACCACCCCCTCAGCACCCACAGAGCTCCCCCAGCACCCACAGAGCCCCCCCAGCACCCACCGCCCCCCCACCCACCTGGGGTCCTCCTCGAAGATCTCCTGGGTGCCGTTCCCGTGATGAACGTCCCAGTCCAAGATCAGCACCCTGCTGGGGGGGGGGGGGCGGGGTCAGTGCTGAGGGGGGGGGCCGGGCTCCACCTACCCCCCCCCCCGGTACCTGAGAGCTCCCTCCCGGTATACCCCGCCCCGTTTCCGGTTCCGCCCCCCTCGTACCGGAAGGGAGTCCCCCGTTTCCGGTCGTCCCCCCCTCCCCGTTTCCGGTGCCTCCCGCCGTACCGGAGGGCCCCTCCCGCCCGCGCCTGCGCGTGCCGCGCCGCCACCGCCGCGTTGTTGAAGAGGCAGAAGCCGCCGGCGGCGCCGGCCCGCGCGTGGTGCCCCGGGGGGCGGATCACGGCCAGCGCCGAGCGCACCTGCGGGGGGGGGGGGACACGGAGTGGGGCCGCTGGGGGGCGCCGCCAGGGCCCGGGGAGCCCCGGGAACGGCCCCGAGAGCCCATAGAACACCTGTAGAGACCTATAGAGACCCTATAGAGCCCCGGAGAATCCCTACAGAGACCTTATAGAGCCCCGTGACCACCCCATAGAACCCCCAGACCCATAGAAACACCCTATAGACCCTGTAACACCCCACAGAGCCCCATAGAGCCCCTATAGACCCTGTAACACCCCACAGAGCCCCATAGAGCCCCTATAGACCCTGTAACACCCCACAGACCGACAGAAACATCCTACAGAGCCCCATAAACAACCCCCAGACCCAAATAATCACTCTACAGAGCCCAAGAACCCCCCAGACCATGACAAGTGCCCCATAACCACACCCATAACCCCCCCATAGAGCCCCATAACCACCCCATAACTCTCCATAGACACCCCCAGCCCACCATAATCACCCTATAGAGCCCCATAAACCACCCCATAGATCCCCATACCCCCCCACAGAGCCTCATACCTCCCCACCCCCCCACCCCCCCAGTGCCCCCGTGCCCACCTGCCCCCCCAGCACGGCGCTGGCCGCGGCGCAGGCGCCGCCGGCCGCCAGCCGGGCGCTGGCGTAGGAGCGGGGGCAGAGGAAGAGCGAGCGGTAGCGCCCGGCCAGCGCCCGCAGCTCCCGCGGCCGCAGCCCCGCCGAGGCCGCCAGCGCCGCCACGTGGGCACGCCTGGGGTGGGGGGGGAAACGACACCCCTGTCAAGGACCCCCACGGCACCCCCCCAGGACCTCTATGGCACCCACGTGTGCCCCCCCACACCCATGGGGCCACCCATGGGACCCATACCCCAGGTGCCCCCCACACCCATAGGGCTCACGGGACCCCCTCCATGGCCCCCCCCCCCCAGGCCCGCAGGACCCACAGGAACCGCCCCCATGAGACCCCTGTGTGCCCCCCCACCCGTGGGGCCCACGTGACCACCCCCATGGCACCCACAGGTGCCCCCCACACCTATAGAGCTCACAGGACACCCCCCCAATGGCATCCATAAGTGTCCCCTATGCCCACGGGACCCCCCCCACCCCACAGGACTCACTGCACCAGCCCCCCCACAGGACGCCCCCGTGTACCCCCCCGTGTCAGGCTCACGTGTGGCAGGCGTGGAGCTGGGCCGGGCGAGCAGGCCGGGCGGGCAGGCGCAGGCAGCGCTGGGCCAGCCCCAGCTCCCGCAGCCGGTCCAGGACGCGCCTCACCCGCTGCGGGGCCTCGGGGTGCTGGCTGCGCCCCCCCCCCCCAAAAAAAAACCACGTGTGGGTGCTATGTAAACCCCCCCCCGACACACCCCACCCTCAGGGGAACACCCCATCCATGGGAACCCCCCGCCAATGGGACCCCCCCCGCACTTGGGGACCCCCAAACCCCATGCTTTGGGGATCAGGGTGGCCAAACCCCCCTCCAAGGGAGGGCAGCTGCCCCCCAACCCCCCCAGGAGGGATGTGCGTGCCCCCCACCCACCTCAGAAGGGAGACAGCCTGCCCAAACCCCTCAAACACCCCCAAACCTCTCCTAGACCCCCCCAAATACCCCCCAAACCCTACCCAGTCCCTCCCAGACCCCCCCAGTCCCCACCAACTCCCCCCAAACCCTTCTTAGACCCCTCCGAACGCCCTCGCCCCCCTCAAGACCTGTCCCACGGGTTGTAGTGCTCTTCCATCCTCTCGTCGTACAACAGCCCCGTGCGGGCCGCAGGACTGGGCCAAGTCTGCGGCTCTTCCTCCTCCTCCTCCTCCTCCTCCTCCTCCAGCTCCGGGGGGGTCCCGGGGAGCTCCTCATCCTTCTCCTCACCCTCCTCTTCCTCCTCTTCCTCCTCCTCCTCCTCTCCCTCAGGCTCTGTGAGGCGGTAGCCTCAGGGAGGGCCGATGCTCCCCCGACCCCCGGGAACGCACAAAAACCGGCGGCCCAGCAACTCTGCCCGCTTTCCGGGGTCTCCTCGCTGTGTCTGAGGGGCTTTGGGGGGTCCCTGAGGCTCGGGGGGGGGTCGCTGGAGCCCCCCAAAAGCTGGGGAGCTCCGCTGAGGGCAGCCAAGATGGCGGCCGCGGCGGCGGCGCGAGCTCCGTAGCAACCAAGATGGCCGCCTAGCAACGGCGCAAGGTTACCTGGCAACCCCGCAGGCGCCGCGCTAACCCTGCCGGCCGGCGCGCAAGATGGCCGCCCTAGCAACCAAGATGGCCGCCTAACAACCAGCGCGGCTCCCTAGCAACGCGGCCTAGCGGCTCCCCCAAAGCCTCCCCTCGAGTGTCGGGGCTTGCCCCGGGAGGTTTCTGGGGGGTCCCGGGGACTCACCGGGGCAGCGCAGGCAGCTCCAGTACTGCCGGTGGATGGCCAGGGCACGGGCCACGCTGGCCAGGCCGCTGCGGGGGCAGCGAGGGGTGTGTTAAGGGGGGGTTGGGGGGACACCCCCAAACCGCCCTTGACACCCCGACCCCTGCCTGACCACCCCCAGACCCCCCCCAAAGGTCCCCGAGACCCCAAATGTCCCCAGAAGCTCAGTCAGTCCCCCCCAAGAGCCCCCCAACCCCCCCCAGACCCCCAAACACCCCATACACCCCTATAGCCCCCTATAGTCCCCTATAGTCCCCCGAATCCCCCCATAGACCCCTATAGCCCCCACAGTCCCCCTATAGACACCCTGAACACCCCATACCTCCCTATAGACACCCTCAAACACCCCCCCAGAACCCTACAGCCCCTCCCAAACCCCCATATAGACCCCTATAGCCCCCCCAAACACCCCTATAGACCCCCCCAACACCTCACACCCACCCCCCCAGCCCCCTATAGCCCCTATAGGCTCACCTGGGGGTGGGGGTGATGGGCCCGGGGGGGTCCCCGGGGTCCCCCAGCAGGGTGCGCAGGACGGCGCCCAGCCCCCCCGCCAGCGCCCCTGGCGCCCACCCCCCCTATGGGAGAGATGGGGGGGACCCTATGGACTCCATACTGCCCGGGGCGGGGGGAGCCCCTGCAGCACCCCGGAACCCCCCGGAACCCCATTCCAGCTCCTCTAGAGACCCCTAGAACCCCTATAGGATCCCTATATAGACTCTATACAGACCCCTAGAACCCCTATAGGAATCGCTATATAGACTCTATACAGACCCCTAGAACCCCTATAGGATCCCTATATAGACTCTATACAGACCCCTAGAACCCCTATAGGAATCGCTATATAGACTCTATACAGATCCCTAGAACCCCTATAGGAATCCCTATATAGACTCTATACAGACCCCTAAAACCCCTATAGGAATCGCTATATAGACTCTATACAGACCCCTAGAACCCCTATAGGATCCCTATATAGACTCTATACAGACCCCTAAAACCCCTATAGGACTCGCTATATAGACTCTATACAGACCCCTAGAACCCCTATACGAATCGCTATATAGACTCTATACAGACCCCTAAGACCCCTATAGGAATCCCTATATAGACTCTATACAGACCCCTAGAACCCCTATAGGAATCGCTATATAGACTCTATACAGACCCCTAGAACCCCCATAGGAATCGCTATATAGACTCTATACAGACCCCTAAGACCCCTATAGGAATCGCTATATAGACTCTATACAAACCCCTAAAACCCCTATAGGAATCGCTATATAGACTCTATACAGACCCCTAAAACCCCTACAGGAATCGCTATATACACTCTATACAGACCCCTAGAACCCCTATAGGATCCCCTATAGGAACCTCTATAGGAGCTCCTAGAGGGACTTCTGAAGTGCTCTCTGGAGATCTCCAGAACCTCTATAGGATCCTCTACAGAAACCCTCTAGAGCTTCCATAGACTGCCCTATAGAATTGTCTAGCTATAGAGATCCCTATGGACAGCCTATAGAGTCTCCTATAGGAACCTGTACACTGTGCCCTATAAACACCCTTATAACTTCTATAGAGACCCCACATAGCTCCTATAGTACCCCTTATAGCACCCCTATATGTTCCCACCCCCTCATCCCCTATAGCACCTATAGACCCCCCCATGGGCTCACAAGGCACCTAAAGGTCCCCTCAGCCCCATACGGTTCCCATAATGCCCTGGGGGAACCTATACGGCACCTATAGCTCCTAAGATAGAGCCTATAGTCCCTATACCACCTGCCCGCAGCCCCTCCCACCCCACAGGGCCCCTACAGATGGTCCCTATAGCCCCTATACTGCCTGCCCGTGGCCCCTCCCACCCCACAGGACCCCGAGAGATCCCACAGCCGCCCCTATAGCCCCTATAGCCCCTATAGGGTCCTACCTCCAGGGCAAGCAGCAGGCGGCCCCCCGCCAGCGCCGACAGCAGGTGGGTCATGAGGGCGAAGCCCACGGGCGTCACCCCTATATGGTCCTGTGGGGGGGACCTATAGCATGGGGAGGGGGCACAGACCCCCCTATAGACCCCCCTAATGCCCCGTATAGCCCGTGTCCCCCCTGTCGTGTCCCCTATATTGTCTGTGTCAGCATATAGCACCCGCAACCTCCCTATAGCCCCCCCAATCTATAGGGGACCCTGGGCTGCGCCATACGGCCCCGGAGAGGCCTCCAGGGGCCCTATAGCACCCGAGAGCAGCCCCTATAGCAGCCTGGGGGCGCCATATGCCCCCTCTACCCCCCTAAGGCCCCTATATGGCCCATAAATCCCCCCCCAAGTCCCCTATACAACCCCTCCAACTGCCCCTATAGGTCCCCTATACCCTCCCAAAGCCCCCATATGTCCCCTATACATCCTCCAGCCTCCTATAGGTTCCCCATATGTCCCCTATGCCCCCGCCAAACCCCCTGGACATCCCCTAAAACCTCCCCATAGTCCCCTATAGGTCCTCTATAACCGCCCAGCCCCCTATAGGTCCCCCATGTGGTGGCACTGAGGTACCGCAGCCCCTGCCCCACCCAAGGGGGGGTCGGGGGCCCCTACACCCCCCCCAGACCCCACCCCCCATACTGGTCTATAGGTGCCTATAGGTACCTCAGGGTCTCCCACGGCGGCGTCGAAGCCGGCAGCGACCAGGACGAGCTGGGGCTGGAACTGCCGGCGGGGGGTGTCAGTGCCGGACCCCCCCGGGACCCCCAACCCCACCCCGGGACCCCCCCCGGAGACCCCCAAACCCCTTCAGAGACCCCCCAAGCTCCCCCAGGACCCCTCAGGGACCCCCCAACCCCCCCCCCCAGGGACCCTCTAACCCCCCCTAGAGCCCCCGAAAGCCCCCTGGACCCCCCCCAAAGCCCTCAACCTCCCCCCTGGGGTCCCCCAAGGAACCCCCTGGGACCCCCCAGTCCCACCTCTGGACCCCCCCGGACCCCCCCGTGCCCCCGACCCCACCTGGAAGGCGATGGGCAGCAGGAGGTGGAAGAAGGCGGCGGCGTAGTCACCGTCCGTCCTGCCGGGCTGGGGGGGCAGAGCCTATAGACCCCTACGGACACCCTATGGACCCCCTACAGACACCCTACGGACACCCTACAGACACCCTACGGACACCCTACAGACACCCTATGGACACCCTATAGATCTCCTATGGACACTCTATAGACCCCCTATGGACACCCTATAGGCGCCCCCAACCCTATAGAGATTTCTCAGCTCCTATAGAGACCCCCCCAGCCCCTAACACCCAGCCCCTACAAAGACAATCCCAGCACCTAGAGACCCTATAGATGCCCCCCAAATCCCACAGAGATCCCTATAGCCCCCCCCAGCCCCTACAGACACCCCAACCCCTTATACAGGCCCCTAGAGATCCCCCTCAGCTCCTATAAAGACCCCCCCAACCCCTATATAGACCCCTATAGAGCCCCCCCAGCTTCTATAGAGACCTTGTAGACCCCATAGAGACCCTATGGAGACCCTATAGACCCCCCAGCCCCTCTAGAAAGCCCTATAGCCCCCTCCAGCCCCTGTACAGACACCCCAGCCCCTATAGAAAGCCCTATAGCACCCCTAGCCCCTATATAGACCCTTCCCGAGCCCTATAGCTCCCCCCAGCCCCTATAGCCCCCCCGGCCCCTATGGATCCCGTACCTGCTCCCAGCGCACCTCCACGGTGAAGCCTGCGGCCCGGCCGGTGCCGGGGGACGGGGGGGGGTCCTGGCCGCGGTGCAGCCCGAAGTACAGCACCCTGCGGGGGGGGCGTTAGGGGGCTCCCAGTGCCCCCCAGTGCCCTCCCAGTGGCCCCCCAGTGCCCCCAGTACCCACCCCGGGTCATCCTGGAAGAGGCGGGGAATGGCCCGGCCGGGCTGGACGCACCAATCCACGATGAGGATGCTGGGGGGGGGCGGAGCCGGGGGGATGGGGGGGGGGCTGGGAGCCCCAACACCCCCCCACCCCCCCCCAAACACCCCCAGCCTGGGGGTGCCCCCCAAAACCCCGCCCAGTCCCCCCAGTTTCCCCCCCAGCTCCCCTCAAAAAGGTCCCCAGGGGTTTGCCCCCCCCGTTCGACCTCCCCCAGCCTGGGGGTCCTCCCCCGATGCCCCTCATCACCCCAGGGGTCTCGCCTTGACCTCCCCCCACCCCCAGGGTCTACCTCCAAACACCCCCCCACCCCCGGGGGTCCCCCATCTGACCCACCCACCCCCCGGGGTTGCCCACCCCCTCCAGGGGTCTTTCCCTCCCACCCCCCCCAGGGGTCTTTCCCCCCCCCTCACCCTCAGGGGCCCCCCCCCCCATCCCCGGGGGTCTCTCCCACCCCCGGGGGTCCTCCCGGTCCCCCCCCTGCTCACCGTTGCCCCTCCTGGTGCCGCTGGGCTGCCCGGGCAGCCACCGCCAGGCTGTTGAAGGCGCCGGCGCCGTCCGGCCCCTCCTGGCGCCCGGGGGGGCTGGGGGGGACAGCGGAGCCTATAGCGACCCTGCGCACACCCTATGGAGCCCCCCAGAGCCCCTGTAGGGACCCTATAGAGACCCTACAGACCCCCAGAGAGCCCCTATAGAGACCCTATAGAGCCCCTACAGAGTCCCCACAGAATTCCTATGGAAATACTATAAAGATTCTATAGATTCCTATAGAGACCCCATAGAGACCCTACAGAACTTCTGTGGAACCTCCATAGAGACCCCACAGGCACCCTATAGAATCCTCAAAACCCCTATAAGCTCCCTATAGAGCTCCTATCGAGCTCTTACAGAGTCCATATAGAGCTCCATGGTTCTATCCCCCCCACCCTTATAGGCTCTATAGCACCCTTAAGGCCCCCACAGCTCCCTGCAGCATCCTATAGGCCCTATAGAGCAATCAAGGCCCCCATAGCACCCCCAGACCCGCCCCCACCAGCCTCTATAGCACCCACAGGGCCCCTATAGGAGCCAGAAAAGAGACCCGGGCAGCCTCTGGGGAGCCAATAGCCTGCCTGTAGCTATAGAAGTAACACGTATAGAACATATACGTTCCCCGCCAACACCCCCAGGGCCTTTACAACACCCCCAGCCCCGCCCCCCCATAAAAATAGTTCCTATAGAATCTGTATGTTCTCTGTAGCATTTCAAGAGAAACCTCCAGACCCCCCAGGAATGGATCTATAGGATCTTGGGGAGGAGGGGGGGTGCCCTGGGGGGTCAGTGGGTGCCCAGTGGGGTCAGGGGGTGCGCGGGTCCCCTATAGAGTCCATAGGGACCATACCGCAGCAGCGCCAGCCCGTTGCGCAAGCCCTGGGGGGGGATGTGGGTGCCCAGGGCAGGGTTGGGGTGCCTGGGGGGGTCAGTGCGCTCCCGGGGAGGGGTCAGGGGGTGCTGGGGGGGGGGTCAGTGGGTGCCTATAGGGTCCATAGGGCCGTACCGCAGCAGCGCCAGCCCGTTGCGCAGGTCCCCGCTCAGCACCTTCCCCAGCAGCGCCAGCAGCGACCCCGCGGCCAGGCGGGAGCGGCAGCGGGACGGGGACGGGGAGCGGGACCCCCCCTGGGGAGCAGCCGGTGTGGGGGGGGGCAGAGCACCCCCAGACACCCCAAAAACACCCAAACCCCACCCAAAACTGCCCCAGACCACCCTGAAACTGCCCGACACCACCCAAACCCACCCCAAAACCCTGAAACCACCAAAAAACCGCCCCAAAAATCACCCCAACCCCACCCCAAACCCCCTGAAACCACCAAAAAACACCCCAGACCACCCTGAAACACCCCAAATCCACCCCATAACATCCCGAACGACCCCAAAACCATCCAAACCCCCCAACCTCCCCCCGAAAAAGCCCCAAATCACCCCAAAACCCCCAAACCCTCCAAAGCACCCCAGAAGGCCCCGAAAAGCCCCAAATACCCCCAAATCTCCCCCCAAGTCCCCCCCCCTCCAATCGGGGTCCGGGCACTCACCGGGGGGTCTGCAGAGGGCCCCCCGGGGGGCTGCGGCTCTGTCTGGGTGATGACCGTGGGGCTGGGGACCCCCAGAAATGTCCTCAGGGACCCTCGAGGGACCTCCTGGGGACCCCCAACCCCCCCAAACCCCTCAGGGACCTCTGAGACCCCCCCCAGGACCCCCAAGCCCCCATCAAGGACCCCAAGACCCCATGGGGACTCCCAAATCCCCCTCACGGCCCCCCCAAGCCCCTTCACGGACCCCCCAAGCCCCCTCACGGACCCCCTGAACCCCCCCAGGACCCTTGATCCCTCCCCCCAGACCCACAAAAGCCCCCCAGACCCCCAAAATGTTCCCCGAGAACCCCCAAACCAGCCTCAGACCCCCAAAATATCCCCCTGGGATGCCCAAACCTCACCCCAGGACCCCCCAAACCTCCACCCAGACCCTCCCAAAAGCCCCCCCCAGGACCCCCAACCCCCCCAGGACCCTCAACCCCCCAACCAGGACCCCCCAAAAGCCCCCCCCAGACCCCCCCACCTGTGCACCAGCAGCAGCTCCTCGTCGGTTGCCGGGCGGCACTGGGGACCAGAGGGGACATGAGGGATCCAGACACCTGGGGGGGTCCCAGGGGTCGGGGGGGGGGGGGTCCCCAGGGTCTGGGGGGGATTCAGGGGGGGGTCCTGAGCACCCACCTCAACGCGGACGCAGCGCTGCACCAGTCCCAGTTCCTCCAGTGCCGCCCAGGCGGCCGCCAGCGATTCGGAGCCCTCATGGGTGCTGGCGGGGGGGGAAGGGGGGGATAAGGGCATCCAGGGGTGCGGGGTGCGGTGGGGGTGTCCAAGAGGACTGGGGGGGTCCCAGGGGTGCAGGGAGGGGGTGTCAGGCTGTACCTTTCATCAGCGAATCTTTGGTCATAGACCAGTCCCGTCCCAGTGGGTTCCACTGGCTCTGCCCCCAGGTCCTGGGAGAAGGGGGGGGGGGTGTCGGGGGGGGGTGTCAGAGGGGGGGTATCCGCACCCTTAAGGGACCTCCCCCACCTCCTGAGGGACCCAGGTTTTGGGGTGCCCCCCACCCTAAAGGGACCCCTCCCCCTCCCGGGGGGTCCCAGGTTTTAGAGTGCCCCCCCACCTCCCAGGGGTCCGAGATTTTGGGGTGACCCCCACCCTAAAGGGACCCCCCCCACACCTCCCAGGGGTCTCCGGTTCTGGGGTCCCCCCCCATCTCCTGGGGGGTCCCAGGTTTCAGGGTGTCCCATCTCCCAGGGTGGTCCCAGGTTTTGGGGGTCCCCCCCATCTCCCGGGGGTCCCCCCCCATCTCCCAGGGTGGTCTCAGGTTCCGTGGGTGTCCCCCACCCCGGCGCCGCCTACCAGCCGTTCTAGCTCCGCCTCCAGCCCCTCCTGCCGGCTCCGGGCCCGGCCCCGTCGTTTGGCCTCCGGGAGCCCCCCCCGCTGCGGGGGGGCACGTCGCCCCGCCCGGCCCTGGGCGGAGCCAAGTTAGCCCCGCCCATTCCTGCCTCAGACCCCGCCCCGCCTCCCCGAAGCCACGCCCACCCCCCACCTGACCACGTCCCCCACGCGGCTCCGCCCTACCGCACCCTCACACCTCCTCAAAGCCCCGCCCACTTCGCTGGCCCCGCCCCTTCTCACCATAGCAGCCGGGGGCGGGGCTTTAGCGGCGCGCGGGGGGGGGCATCGCAAGGAGGGGCCTGGGGGGGGCAACGGGTTAAGGGGAGTCGAGGGGAAAACGGGGAGAAATGGCGGGGGGGGAACCGGGGAGGACGGGGGGGCAATGGGGGGGGCGGGGGAGGGGGTAACGGGGGGCGGGTGGGACGCGGCGGCGGAGGGTGCGGGACACCGGGGCCTGCGGCGGTGAGGAGAGGGGCCGGGGGGTGCTCTATGAGGCCGGGGAAGGGTCCATGGGGCCGCGGGGGGCGGATCGGGAGGGCCCGGGGGCGGCTCCATGGGGCCGAGAGGGTTTCGGGAAGGCCCGGGGGCGGCTCCATGGGGCCGGGGGATAGAATCGGGAGGGTCCGAGGGCGGGCGGGGGACGGCGGGGCCCGGCGGGGTGGAACCGGGAGCGGCCGCGCTCACCTGCAGCCCAACCGGCGCTGGCGCCGGGCGCACGGCAATTACGTCACGGGCGTGTCCACGCAAGAGGCGTGGCGACGCAAAGGAGGTCGCGACGCGAGAGGCGGTGCGACGCGACTCGGGGGCCGGCCCTAACCGAGCGCTAGGCCTATTTTCACGCTGGGCGTGGCTTCACGCTGGGCGGAGACACGCTACGCGCCACCTTACGGCGCCGCCATCTTGGCTGTACCCAATAGAGTGCGGTTGGGGCGGGTTTAAATCCACATTTTTGGGGTTCCCCCCCCAAAACAACGCCCCCGGGGGGGGTCTGAACCCGCCCCCCCGACCCTCACACCCCCCCCCAAATAACGAGGCCTGAGCTCCACTTTGATACTAAACTGTAATGGGGGGTCTCAGCTCTGCCCCCCCCCCAATTAGAGCTGGGGGGTGAGGCCGGGGGGGGCCCCGGCGGCGGGGGGGGGTCCCGCAGCGTAACCGCCCCCCCCGGCCCCCCCCAGGAAGGCGGCGGGGGCGGGGGCGGCGCTGGGGAAGGGCAGGAGGTGCCCGGAGAGGACGAGGGGACCGAGGGCGAAGAGGGCGGCCGGGTCCTCGGGGGGGGCGTGTTGTTGGGGGGGGGGCGGCGGCGGAGGGAGGGGGGGGGATGGCACCCCCGCCCCCCACCGTCACGGCCTCCGGGACCCCCCCGGGGGCGCCGCTGCCCCCCCCCGGGCGCCGTTTCTTGCCCTTGCCCGTGACCTTGCGGTTGCGGGTCTGGATCCCGTCCTTGCGCATCGTCAGCGGGCGGTTCACCTGGGGGGGGGGGCAACTGGGTGAACTGGGAGGACTGGGAGGGACTGGGAGGGGACTGGGCACCCCCACGGTGACGCTGTGCTCCCTCCATCACCAGTGACACCCGGGGGGGGCACAATCCCCTCCCAAACCTGCTCCCCCCCCACCATGGAAACCTGAGAGGTTTGGGGGGGTCTGGGGGGTCCTGGGGGGGTCCCAGAGGGTGAGGGGGCGTGGAGGGGATCCAGGGTTTTTGGGGGGGGTTGGGGTCCCGGGGGGGTTTGGGGGTCCCGGGTGGGTCTGGGTTTTTCTGGGGGGGTCCCAGGGGTCCGGGGGGTCCCTCACGCGGTGCAGTTTCCAGTAGAGCCCGCAGGCGTTGCAGACAGGGTCGCTATGGGCGGTCTGGGGGGTCCCGGGGGTTTGGGGGTCCCGGGGGGGGGTCTGGGTTTTTCTGGGGGGGTCCCGGGGGTCCCTCACGCGGTGCAGTTTCCAGTAGAGCCCGCAGGCGTTGCAGACAGGGTCGCTATGGGCGGTCTGGGGGGTCCCGGGGGTTTGGGGGTCCCGGGGGGGGGGTCTGGGTTTTTCTGGGGGGGTCCCGGGGGTCCCTCACGCGGTGCAGTTTCCAGTAGAGCCCGCAGGCGTTGCAGACGGGGTCCCCGTGGGGGCTGCGGCGCCAGAGCGTGGTGGTGCCGGTCTGGCAGTTGCTGCAGACGGTGCCGGCGCGCTTGGAGACCATCTGGGGGGGGGTCGGGGGGGGTCACGGGGGTCAGGGGGGGACATCCCCCATGACAGGGGGATTCCCCCCCCAAGTCAGGGGAGTGAGGGGGGGTTATGGGGGGGGACATAGGGGGATTTGGGGGGGAAATGGGGGAGTTTAGGGGGTCTTGGGGGGGGTGGGGGGCATATGGGGGGGTTCAGGGGGGGCTTTGGGGTTTCAGGGGGCACTGGGGTGAATTTGGGGTGATTTCTGGGCTCACCAGGTGTTTCTTGGGGCGGATGAGGGGCACTGGGGTGATTTCAGGGTGATTTCAGGGTGATTTCAGGGTGATTTCAGGGTGATTCTGGGGCTCACCAGGCGTTTCTTGGGGTGGATGAGGGGCACTGGGGTGATTTCAGGGTGATTTTGGGGTGATTCTGGGGCTCACCAGGCGTTTCTTGGGGCGGATGAGGGGCACTGGGGTGATTTCAGGGTGATTTCAGGGTGATTTCAGGGTGATTCTGGGGCTCACCAGGCGTTTCTTGGGGCGGATGAGGGGCACTGGGGTGATTTCAGGGTGATTTCGGGGTGATTCTGGGGCTCACCAGGCGTTTCTTGGGGAGGATGAGGGGCACTGGGGTGATTTCAGGGTGATTTCAGGGTGATTTCAGGGTGATTCTGGGGCTCACCAGGCGTTTCTTGGGGCGGATGAGGGGCACTGGGGTGATTTCGGGTGATTTCGGGGTGATTCTGGGGCTCACCAGGCGTTTCTTGGGGCGGATGAGGGGCACTGGGGTGATTTCAGGGTGATTTCGGGTGATTTCGGGGTGATTCTGGGGCTCACCAGGCGTTTCTTGGGGCGGATGAGGGGCACTGGGGTGATTTCAGGGTGATTTCGGGTGATTTCGGGGTGATTCTGGGGCTCACCAGGCGTTTCTTGGGCCGGATGAGGGGCCGGTTGTGCCCGTTGAGGCGGTGGTACAGCCCGCAGGCGTTGCACAGGTAATGGCCCGTCCCGTCCCGCCGCCACAGCGGTGTCGCCGTCGCCCCGCAGTTCACGCACTCCCGCGCCTCTGCCCAGGAGAAACCAGTACGGACCGGTATGGACCAGTACGGACCGTCTGAACACCCACACGGACCACCCTGAAACGCTGGACACCCCGGTGCACGCCCAAGTGTGCGCCCATAGACCACGCACTCCCGTGCCTCTACCCAGTATAACCCAGTACAGGCCCTATCAACCAGTACAGACCAGTACCACTCAGTACAAACCCATACAAACCATCACAGACCAGTATAACCCAAGATACATCCCTACAGACTGCCCTGAGGCAGTACAGACCCCACAATGTGCACCCGCAAGTCACACACTCTGCCCAGTACAAACCAGTATAAACCAGTACGGGCAACTATGGGACAACATGAGCCAGTACACCACCAGTACAAACCAGTGCCGATCAGCATAAGTTAATACACCGCACCAGCTGCCCCAGTGTACGTCCGTAATTCATACGCTCTGACCAGTATCCAGCAACGTAACCTCGTATACGCCCCTGTACGGCCCAGTATAAACCAATACACCGCCCAGTATAAACCACCACACGTTCCAGTACATACCCCCGCTTCACACACTTGCACAACTCTGCCCAGTACAGACCAGTTCATGTCCCAATATCCATCCCCAGCTCATACGCGCCCCAGTCTGTAACCACTATAGACCAGTACGGACCAGTATACACCAGTACGGCCCTCCCAGTGTATACCAGTACGAACTGGTGTGCCCCAATATGCCACAGTAAGCAAGCCCAGTCCCTTCCACTGTCCTCCCAGTCCACCCCAGTGCCCCCCAGTCCCTCCCAGCAGGACTCACCGCAGGGTGGGGGGGCACTGGAGGGCAGGAGGGCCCCCGGGGGGGGCGGGGGGGGGCTGCCCCGGGGGGGCTGCAGCAGCTCCAGGAACCGGGGGGGCTCCGGGGTGGGGGGGGCGGCCCAGGGGGAGGCCCCCAAGGCCCCCCCGTCAGCCCAGGGGACCAGCGGGAGGCGGCCTGGGGGGGGGGACACGGGTGAGGGGGGGACGGGGGGGAACTGGGACAGGGTGGGGGGGTACTGGGATTGGGGGGTACTGGGGGACAGGCTGGAGGGGTACTGGGGATAACAGGGGGAACAAGGTGGGGGGGTACTGGGGACAAGGGGGATACTGGGACAAGGGGGGGACAGGGGTGACGTGGGGGGGTGCTGGGGGGGAAATGGGGGGGTTACTGGGGGGGTACTGGGGATGATGGGGGGACAAGGTGGGAGTATTAGGCTGGGGGGGCAGTTGGGATGGGGGGGCACTGGGAATGGGGCAGGGACAAGGCGGGGGGCACTTGGGATGGGGGGGTACTGGGAATGAGGGGGGTACTGGGAACAAGGGGGGCACTTGGGGGGAAATGGGGGGTCATTGGGGACAAGGGGGGGCAGTTGGGTTGGGGGGCACAGGGGACAAGGCGGGGTTACTGGGGGGTGTGTACCTGGCGGGGGGTAGGGGGTCAGCAGCCCCCCCCCGTCCAGCCCGTCGGCCCCCCCCAGCCCCAGAAAGGTTCCGGCCTCTTCCGGAAAAGGGGGGACAGGGGGGACTCCGTCCGGGCCCCCCCCCAGCGCCACGAACTCCATGGGGGGGGCGGCAGTGGGAGCCTGTGGGGAGAGACCCCCCACCCCAATATCAGCACCCGGGGGGGGCCAAACCCTGGGAGGGGCCCAAACCCCACGGGGGGGGTCCCCAAAACCCCGGGGGGGTCCCCAAAACCCCATGGGTGGGTTGTGGGGGGGTGTCGTGGGGGAGTGTCATGGGGGGGTGTCATGGGGGTGGCCATGGGGGGGGTCACTGACCTGGAGCCGACGTGTGTCCCCGCGGGTCGGACAGACGGACGCGGCGGGGGAGGGGTGGGGCCCCGCCCTTAGGGTTGTGGGGGGGGCGGGGCACTGGGAGCCCACCCCTGCGGTCAACCCAACCCCCCCCTACAAAAAAAAATTATGGGGGGCGTGGTGGGGTGCCCCCCCGATGTCTGGGTGCCAAGGGGGGAACAAAGCGGGGGGTAAATGAGGGGAGGGGTAAATGGGGAGGGGGTGTCTGTGGGTGCTGGGAGGGGGCAGTGGGACACCTGGGTCAGTGGGTGCCCCCCCCAGTCTGTGGGTGCCCCCCCAGCTCTACGGGTGCCCCCCCCACTCTATAGATACTCCCTCTTTCTCTATGGGTGCCCCCCCACTATGGGTGCCCCCCCAGCTCTATGGGTGCCCCCCCCACCTCTATGGGTGGCCCCTAGTCTATGGGTGCCCCCCCCGGGTGCCCCCCCGCGGTAACGGCCCCGGGGCTGGCGGGTGCTGATAAGGTTTATCTGATCCCGGGGCTGCCGGCGGTTGGGTGGGGCGGGGGGGGGGGGGGGGAGGAGGGGCAGGGCGGGGCGCCCCACCCCCTCCAGCACCCACAGACCCAGGCGGCCGCCCCCTCCCCCCCCCGAACCGTCCCCCTTATCGGGGCGACCAGAGTGGGGACCCCCCCCACTGCCCCCCCCATGGGGGAAATGGGGGTGGGATGGGGGAGGGGCCAAAATGGGGGGTGGGGCCAAAATTGGGGCATTTGGGACCAAAATTGGGGCATTTTCAGCTGAAAATTCAGTTTTTTGGCACCAAAATCGGAAGTTTCAGCTCAAAATGGGCGATTTTCGGCCCAAAATTCCAGGTTCTCGGCCCGAAATTCACTTGTTTGGCACCAGAACGGATTTTCAACCCGAAATTCACTTTTTTCCCAACCCAAACCGGGAAGTTTCAAACCGAACTGGCCCCAAACTGGGAAGTTCAGCTTAAAACGAGGCTTCTCAGCCCCAAATCCAGGATTTTTAGTTCCTGATTCCGCATTTTCCATGTAAATTCTGACTTTTCAGTGCAAAATTCCCAACTGCTGTCCCAAGTTTCAATCTTCCGCCCCAGATTTCCCATTTCCGCCCCCCGGTGTCCCCCCAGCCCCAAACCCGGCGCTTTTCCCCCCAGCAGGCGCTGCCCCCCCCTCACCTGCCCGCCGGGCTCTTTTCAGCCCCCGCCGGTGCCGCCTCCGTCCTGGGGGGGGGTCAGGGTGCTGGGGGGGGTCAGGGTGCTGGGAGGGGGGTCAGGGTGCTGGGAGGGGGGTCAGGGTGCTGGGAGGGGGCAGGGCGGGCAATAGGGGCGTGTCCAGGTCGAAGGGGGGGAGGGGCCGGGACCCCCCCGGGGGTGGGGGAGGGGTCAGCTCCAGAGGTCCAAAGAAATAGGGGTGCAGCAGCGCCTGGGGGAGGACGGGGGGGGTTAGTGGGTGCCCCCCCCCCAAACAACTGGGTGCCCCCCCTCAACTGAGTGTTTCTGGGAGCCCACCCGGGGTGCACTGGGTGCCCCCTCCAAACTCCTAGATGCACCCCCCCGCCCCACTGGGTGCCCCCCCCATGCTGCTGGGTGCCCCTGGGTGCCCCCCCCAACCAGTGGGACCCTCCCTGCCCTGCTGGGTCCCCCCCTGCCCCCCTGGGTGCCCCCGCCCACCCCTTTGGGTGCCCCTGGCTGCTCCCTCCAACCCCTTTGGGTGCCCCTCCACCTCTCTGGGTGCCCCACCCCACCCCATGGGTGCCCCCCCCGTCCTGCTGGGTACCCCTCGGTGCCCCCCACCCCCAGTGGGTCCCCCCCTGCCACAGTGGGTGCCCCTGGGTGCCTCCGCCCGCCCCTTTGGGTGCCCCTGGCTGCTCCCTCCAACCCCTTTGGGTGCCCCCCCACCCCTCTGGGCGCCCCCCTGCCTCTCTGGGTGCCCACCTGGCCCCGCTGGGTTCCCCCCCTGCCCCACTGGGTGCCCCTGGCTGCTCCCCCAACCCCTTTGGGTGCCCCCCCCACCCCAGTGGGTGCCCGCCCCCCCGTGGGTGCCGACCTGGGGGGCGCGGATGCGGCGCCCCGAGGGGTAGCGCAGGAAGCGCCGCAGCAGGTCCAGGGCCTCGGGGCCGGCCTCGGGCACCAGCTGCTGCAGCGGGGCCGGCGCCTGCCGCCCGAAGCGCACCTTGGGGTAGTCGGGCAGCCCCGGCAGCTCCTGCCCAGTAAGCGTCAGCAGGCACCAGTAAGCACCAGTACGCACAGGTAAGCGCCGGGCACACTCCCCAGTACCCATCAGGATCACCCAGTGCCAGGAGCCCCCCAGTGCCACCTAGGAGCCCCCAGTAACCCCTAACGCTCCCTAGAACCATCCCAATAAGCCCCAATTCATTGGAGTGACCTCCTAATAACTCCCAGTACGTCCCAGTAACTGTTAGTGTGTTCCAGTAGTCCCCAGTACCTCCCAGGAGATCCCTGGTATCTTTCAGGAGATCTGCAGTAACACCAAATCCTCCCCACAACCACCCCAGTAAATACCAGTGCACTTGAGTGGACTTCTGGCAAGTCCAAGTACGTCCCAGTAACCACTAGTATCTCCCAGTAACCACCAGTATCTCCCAATGCTCCCCCAGTAACCACCAGTATCTCCCAGCGCTCTTCTAGTGCTCTCCCAGTGCACTTCCAGTCCCACCCAGTGCCTTTCCCACTGCCCTCCATCGCCTTTTCCCCCCTCCCATCTGCCCCCCTTGCCCCCCACCTCCCCCCCACCCTTCCCCAGCCCACCCCAATCCTTCCCACTGCTCCCAGTACCGGCCAGGCGCGGGGGCTGGGGGTGCCCAGGGCCCGCAGGACGCAGCAGAGCTGCTCGATGTCGCTCTCCCCCGGGAACAGCGGCGACAGGTTCAGCAGCTCCCCAAAAATGCAGCCCACGGCCCTGGGGGGGGGAAACATCTGCAGGGACCCAACATCTGGTGGGGCCCCAAGAAGTGGGGGGACCCCAACATCTGGGGGGATCTAGGGGGGTGGGGATGGGAGCCCTCCTGGCCAGCAGGGGGCAGCATTCGGTTGGTGGGGGGGGGCACCCAGGACACCCTAGGGAGGCACCCATGGGGACCCAGGGTTTGGGGGGGCACTCAGGACCCTTTGGCGGGCACTGAGTTGAGGGGGGGCACCCAGAGCACCCTGGGCGGGCACCCATGGGGACCCAGGGTCTGGGGCGAGCACCAAGCTGCCCCTTGGGGCACCCAGGACACCCTGAGGGTTTGGGGGGCATCACCCATTTGCCCATGGGGGCACCCAGAGCACCCCGGGGGGGCACCCAGTTGAGTGGAGGGGCACCCACTTGCCCACAGGGACACCCAGACTGCCTAGGGGGGCACCCACAGTGACCCAGTTACCCCTGAGGCCACCCAGACCCCCCAGAGGGACACCCATGGGTGCTGCCCCCACCACTCACCACATGTCGACGCCCTCATCGTAGTGCCGGGCCCCGTAGAGCAGCTCGGGGGCTCGATACCACCTATAGCACCGCGGAGGGGGGGTGTCACCGGGAGGGGGGGGCACCCATGGGTGCTCGGGGGTGTGGGTGGCACCCATGGGTGCTGGGGGGGTACCTGGTGGCCACCTGGTGGCTGTAGGGGCGCCCGCAGGGGGGGCCCAGCACTCGGGCCAGCCCGAAATCCGCCAGCTTGAGGCGCCCGGCCCCGTCCAGCAGCAGGTTGGCGGGTTTCAGGTCCTGTGGACCAGTATGTCCCAGTGACACCCAGTACACCCTAGGGTACCTCCAGTACCGCCAAGGGACCCCTGGACCTCCCTGGACTGGGACCAGTGTCCTGCTGCAACTGGAGCCTGGGGGCTCCTGGCTCTCCCTGGACACCTGAGGCCCCTTGCCAGTGACCGCCCAGTGCTCCCCAGTGACTCCCAGTCACCCTTAGACCTCCCCATACTGGAACCAGCATCCTCTTCCAACTGGATTCCATCCCAGACCTTGGGGCCACCCTCAAATTCCTGACCCCCCACCCCCCACCTTGGGGTGCCCCCCCACCATGCCCCGCCCCCCTACCTTGGGGTCCAGCCCCCCCCACCTTGGGGTGCCCCCCCATCTCAGGGACCACCCCCCCACCTTGGGGTCTACCCCCCTCACATCAGGCCCCCCCTCTTAGGGTGCCCCCCCTCCGCCCCCAAGCACCTTGGATTCTCCCCCCCCCCCCCCCCCGGTGCCCCCCGGTGCCCCCCCCCTCACACGGTGCAGGATGCGCTGCCGGTGGCAGTGCCCCACCCCCCGCAGGGTCATGGCCAGCAGCGCCCGCACGCGGGGGGGGGGCAGGGGGGCGGGGGCTGCCCGCAGCAGCCCCCCCAGGTCCCCCACCAGGAAGTCGAAGGCCAGGACGACGGCAGGGCCCTGGGCGAAGGCGGCCCGCAGCCGCACCACCTGGAGGTGGGGGGCTCCCAGTGACTACCAGTGCCACCCAGGAGCCCCCCAGTAGCCCCCCAATAACGCTGAACGCTCCCCAGAACCGTCCCAGTGAGACACAGTACATTGAATGGGCTTCCCAGTATCTCCCAAAAAACACCAGTATCTGCCAGCAGCACCCAGTATCATCCCAAAGCCCCCCAGTGCCACCCAGAAGACCCCCAGGACCACCCCCAGTGCTTGTCCGTAAATCCCCCTAAACCACAATGCATTGAAGCGGTCTCCCAGTAACCCCCAGCATTTCTCAGGACCCTCCGGTAACCCTAAACGCTTCCTAATACCGTCCCAGTACATCCCAGTATATTGAAGTGGTTTCTCAGTGTCTCCCCACAGTCACCTGTGTCTCCCAGCAGCCCCCCAGGATCACCCCAGTAACCCCAAGCGCCCCCCCAGAACCACCCCAGTAACCTTCAGGGCATTTGTGTGACCTCCCAGTACATCCCAGTACCCCCCAGTAAGGTCCCACTCACGTGTGGGTGCTCCTCGATCTCCCTCAAGGCCTTGATCTCCCGCAGGGTCTGGGCGGGGACGCCCCCCTCGGGGCGCCTCAGGGGCACCTTCTTGAGGGCCACCAGCTCCCCTGTCTGGGGGGGGGGACACATGGGTGCTGGGGGGGACACATGGGTGCGGGGGGCGACCCCCAGAGTCCCCCCAAAAGGACCCGGATGTGCGGGCGGCCACCCGCCCCCCCCTCAGGCCCCAAAGGCCTTACAGGCCGCGCCCCCCCCCCCCACCTCAGGGGGCTCCGAATCCCCCCAAAACGGACCCCCCGCCCCCTCCTCCAGCCCCACCTCTCTGTCCTTGGCCTTGAAGACGACGCCATGGGCGCCCTCCCCGATACGGCCCAGTATGATGTACTGGTCCATACTGGAACCGCTTGGGAGAAACAAGCGGGAAGGAGCGGGGTGTTGTGGGAAGCGGGAGGACTCGACCCCCGACCCACAATGCACCGCGGGGCGCCCTCCCACCCCGCCCCTCAGGTACCTGGCGGGAGCGCCACGCCCCTGACAACGCAGCCACGCCCCTAGCAACGCAGCGCCGCTGCCTGGCAACAGCGCCCCGCCCCTGGCAACGCAGCACCGCTGCCCGTCAACCGCGCCCCGCCCCTAGCAACGCAGCGCTGCTGCCTGGCAACAGCGCCCCGCCCATAGCAACTGCGTCCCCGCCCCCTGTCCCGTCATCCCTCGCGCCCCGGCAACCACTTCCCGCCCTTAGCAACGGCGGCCCCGTCCTCCGCCGCCATTTGGCCGCGCCGCTTTCTGATTGGTCCGTGGTTCTGCGCGGGGAGGGAGAGCGGGCTCTGATTGGTCGACGAGTAGGCCCCGCCTATTTCTCCCTCAGACCGGCGGCGTCGCTTCTTTCCCCCGCCTCGGAGGCAGCGGCGGCGGCGCCGGGCGAGGTGGGGGCCGGGGGCGGGGGGTTCCGGGCCCGAGGGCGTTGCTCTAGGCCCGGGAGGTGGTCCCCGGGACCACCGGCCCAGCCCCCGGGTTCCTCCCCAGGATGGCGGCGCTGCCGCCGCGGGAGTTCGCGGCCCAGGTGCTGCCCGGCTGCGTGATCCCGACGGCGCGGCAGGGCCTGGCCCAGCTCTGGCCGCTGCTGCTGCTCTGCCTCGGGGCCCGGCTGCTGAACCGGCTGCGTGAGTGGGGCGGGGGCGAGGGGGCGGCCCTTGGGAGGGGGCATCAAGGGGGGCACCCGGGAGCTTTGGAGGGGCCCGAGGCATCGAGGGGGGCATCCAGGCATGGGGGGGGCACTCAGTTATTGGGGGGGTCATGGGGGGGCACCCAGGGGTTTGAGAGGGCTCTGGGTCATCGGGTGGGGGAGTCCCAGATGTTGGGGGGGGGCACTCAGAGGGTTGGGGGGGGGTCTGGAGTGTTGGGTGAGGGGCCCTCCGGGGTCTGGGGGGGTCCCAGACGTTGGGTGGGGGGCACTCAGGGGTCTAGGGTGGTCCCAGACATTGGGTGGGGGGCACTCAGGGTGTTGGGGGGGTTGTGGGTGGCACCCAGGGGGTTGGTGGGTCACGGGCAGCACCCAGGGATTTGCAGGGGCTCTGGCTCCCTGGGTGGGGGGCACCCAGGAGTCCAGAAGGAGGACCCCAGCTGCTGGGTGCCCCCCCCACTGACCGCCCCCTCCGCAGCGCTGCCGCGGGGCGGGAAGCACGCTGGGGCAGCGGCCGGGGGGCTCCTGGCCCTGCACCACTTCTTCGGGGCACAGGCGCTGTGGGTGGCCCTACTGAGCGGGCTCTGCACCCTCACCCTGCGCCTCAGCCGCCGGCGGGCCCAGCGCGGGCTCTGCCTGGCCCTGGCCGCCCTCAGCTACCTCCTCATGGGGTACGGGGGGCACGAGGCGGCCCTGGGAGGGACTGGGATGGGCTGGGAGGGGGTTTTTGGGGGCTGGGAGGGGGTTTGGAGGCACTGGAGTTGACTGGGAGAGCACTGGAAGGCGGTTGGGGGGAGTTTGAGGGGGCTAAGATGGTGATTTGGGGTACTGGGAGGGGGTTTGAGGTGGCTGGGCGGGGGTTTGGAGGCCCTGGAGGTGACTGGGGGACACTAGAGGTAACTGGGGGGAACTGGGAGCCCTGGTGTGAAACTACGGGGGGGTCACCAAGCTGAACTGGGAGTAACTGGGAGCCCACCCCCCACCTCAGGGAGCTGCACATGGTGGACACAGTCACCTGGCACAAGATGCGAGGTGAGACCCCTCTGAGCCCCCCCAGCCCCTGCAACCCCCACCCCAATACCCTCAACCCCCCCGAGCCTCTCCCATCCCTGGGGGCGGGTGAAAAAGGGGGGGTGCCCCCTTTTGGGGTGCCCCCCCTGACTGGAGGGGGGTTCAGGGGCGCAGATGGTGGTGGCCATGAAAGCTGTTTCCTTGGGCTTCGACCTGGACCGGAGGGGGCCCGGGGGGGGCCCAGGGGGAGACCCCAGCCCCGCCCAGGTGTTGGGGTACCTCTGCTCCCCCGGCACCGTCATCTTCGGGCCCTGGGAGCCCTTCGGGGCCTATCTGCGGGCTGTCGAGGGCCCCCCCCTGGTACGGGGGTGTCTAGGAGGGGTCTGGGGGTGTGTCTGGGTGATTTGGGGGTGTTTGGGGGGATTGGGGGGAACAAAGGGGGATTTAGGGGGTTTGGGGGGATTTGGGGGTCAATGGGAGAGTCTGGGGGATTTTGGGGAATATTAAGCGGGTGTGGGGGGTGATGGGGTGGTAAGAGGGGTTTGGGGGGGTCAGGGGGGGCTTGGGGGATATTGGGGGGGTCATGGAGGGTTTGGGGAGGTAGTGGGAGGTTACTGGGGGGGTATTGGGGGGACATGAGAGGTTTCGGGGGGTCTGGAGGGGATGGGAGGGGGTTTGGGGGGCTGGGAGGCGTATGGGGGGGCTTGGTTGGCTTTGATGGATGGGGAGGATTTGGGGGGGTCTGGGAGCAATTTGGGGGTGATGGGGTGGGCCAAGAGAGTTTGAACAGGATCTGGGAGGGGGTTAGGGGGGATTTGGGGGTGACAGGGAGCTGAGCGGGGCTCGGGGAGGTCTCTGGGGGTTTGGGGTTGCCCCCAGCTGTGGGGGTGCCCCCCCTGTCCCACCCCCCAGAGCGCGGCCTGGGCCCGGAAGGGGCTGCGCAGCCTGGGGCTGGCCCTGCTCTGCCTGCTGGGTTCCACTTGCCTGGCCCCCTTCCTCTTCTCCTGCTTGCTGCCGCTCTACGGGACCCCCGCCCTGCACCGGTGAGACCCCCGGGACGTGCCCAGGACCCCCCAAACCCCACTGACCCCCCACAAATCTCCTCCGAGACCCCCAACCCCTCCTGGCCCCCTTCCTCTCCTGCCGCTCTATGGGGCCTGTGAGACCACCAAACCCCCCCCGGGACCCCCCAAACCCCCTTGTGCTCCCCCCAGGACCGCAACCCCCTCCAGGACCCCCAAACTTCCCCCACTGACTTGTCTCTCTCTCCCCTCCCACATTGGCCCAGGAGCGTCTTCGCTAGGTGAGGGGGGGTGGGGGGTCAGGAGGGGTCGAGGGGGTATATGGGGGGCATGGGGGGGATGTGAGGGGGCTTGGGGGGGTGGGGGGGTTGAGGGGGGTCTAGAGGGGCACAGCGGGGGTTTTGGGGGGGACACAAGGGGGTCTGGGGGGGCACGGCGGGTTTGGGGGATACAGGATGTGGTTGGGAGGGACGTGGGGGTATTTGGGGGTTTTGGGGGGGACATGGGGGGATTTGGGGGGGGACAGGGAGGGGTTGGGTGGCACATGGAGGTATTTTGGGTGGGGAACAACACGGGGGTGCGACAAGGGGGGGTCATCTCCATGTGTGTGCCCCCCCCGCAGGTGGCTCCGTGCCTACGAGAGCGCCCTCTCCTTCCACCTCAGCAACTTCTTCGTGGCCTTCCTGTCCGAGGCCACCGCCACGCTGGCCGGCTCCGGCGCCTCCCAGTGCCACGACAACCTGCGCTGGTGGGCACTGGGAACCCCCGGGACAGCCCCCTGCCCCCCCACCCCGGGCACCCCCCGGTGATGTCACGCACCCCACCCCCCCACCGCAGGGACCTGACGGTGTCGCGGCCGCTGCGGGTGGAGCTGCCCCGGTCCATGGCCGACGTCGTCACCAACTGGAACCTGCCCATGTCGCGCTGGCTGCACACCTGTGAGACTGGGGGGCACTGGGAGGGACTGGGAGGGGACGGGGCGGGGGGACTGGGAAGGCTGGCACTGGTTTAACTGGTGCCGCTCGGGTACCAGACGTGTTCCAGACCGCCCGGCGACTGGGGACCTTCGCGGCCGTGCTGGGCACCTACGCGGCCAGCGCCCTCCTCCACGTGAGACCCTTGGGACCCCCCTGGGACCCCCTGACCCACCCCAAACCCCCCAGGACCCCCCAAACCCCCCCTGACCCCCCACGCCCCTCCCCAGGGCCTGAGCTTCCACCTGGCCGCCGTCCTCCTCTCCCTCGGCCTCATCACCTACGCAGAGCATGGTCAGCGCCGGCCCTTTAAGGGAGGGGGTGGGGCCACGGGGAGGGGCGGGGCCAGTGGGAAAGGGGTGGGGTCAAGGGAATGGGGCAGGAGTGTGGAGGGGTGGGGAGGTGGGCGGGGCCTGGGGAGGTGGGTGGGGTTGGGAGGAGGATGTGGGAGGGGCTAAACGTGTTGTGAGTGGAGCCATGAGCATGTGGGTGGGGCCTGGGTGGCTCTGGGTGGGGCTTAATGGGGCTGTGGGTGGAGCCTGAGGTGTGGGTGTGGTTACATGGGCAGTGGGTGGGGCCACGTGGGGCGGTGGGTGGAGCCTAGCGGGCATGGGTGGGGCTGTGAGCAGATCCTGGGGGTGTGGGCATGGCCAAGCAGGGGTGGGCGGGCCCTCGAGGGGGTGGGTGGGCGTGTCCCGCCGCTGACCCCGCCCCCTGCCGCAGCGCTGCGGAGGCGCCTGGCGGCCATCTTGGACGCCTGCGTCCTGTCCAAGCGCTGCCCCCCCGGCTGCCCCCACCGCCACAAGCAGGTGAGCGCGGGGGGTGGGTGGGTGGTGGTGGGCGGGGCTTAGTGGGGTGGTGGGCGGGGCTGAGTGCATACGGCCCCGCCCACCCGGCTTGGCCCTGCCCCCCCCGCAGGCGCTGTGGGTGCGGGGGCTGAACGGGGCGCTGGGCGCTGTTGCCCTCTTCCACCTGGTGTATCTGGGGGCGCTCTTCGACGGGGAGGGCGAGGAGGGGCTGGAGGAGCAGGTGGGTGCCGAACCCCCCCCCGGGACACCCGCAGAAACCCCCCGGGACCACCCAAACCCCCAGGGACACCCCGGGACACCCTGAAACAACCTGGGACACCCCGAGGCCCCCCCTAAACCCCCCAAACCCCCCGGGACATGTCAGAACCCCCACACAACCCCCTGAAAGCCCCGAACCCCCTCGACCCCCGCTGAACCCTCCTGGAAGCCCCAACCCCCCCCCCCAAACTCCCAACCCCTCTAAACCCTCCAGTTCACCCCCAAAACCCCCCCAATTTACCCCCAAATTCCCCCCGATTTGCTCCAGAAACCCCCAACCCCCCCAGTTCACCCCAAAACACTCAAAAAAAAGCCCCCAAATCCCCCGATTTACCCCCAGTTCCCCCTCGTTTGCCCCAAGACCCCCCAATTCACCCCAAAAATCCCCCCGACGCCATTTTGTGTGTGTCATGCTCGGCCCCCCCCCCCAGGGCTACGGGATGTCGCACACCATCCGGAAGTGGTCGGAGCTGAACTGGGCCAGTCACTGGGTGACGCTGGGCTGCTGGGTGCTCGCCTGCCTCCTGCGCTGACTGGGAGCACTGGGAGGGGGGACTGGGAGCACTGGGAGGTGGCGGGGGGCGGGGAGCCACAAAGAGCGGCCGCTCTTTCCTCCTCCTCCCGCCCCGGGCCCTTCTAGCCTGCCAGGAGGCGCCTCTCTATGGTGGGGAGCGGGCGGAAGTGACGTCAGCGGGTGGTCGCAGACCAATAAAAGCGCGGGTTGGTGGTTCGCCATCGCTCTTTGCGCGCCGGCCAATGGGAGGGAGGGGGGCGGAGCCTCCGCGCACGCCCCGCCCCTTACAGCGCCTTCAGGCCCGAAATCGCCCGAAAAATCGCGTTAAACGCGGCGGGGGGGGGGGTGGGTGGGGCCTCTACAGGGGTCGGAGACCCGGGGGGGCAGAGGGGGCGTGTCTACAGTGCCTGGGGGGGTCCATACGGTCCCTACGGGGCCCCGGAAGTGGGGGGAGGGGGCGGGGCTTGCTGACGTCAGTGGCCCTTGTCCTTGGCGGGAAACCTGCAAGAGAGAGAGAGGCTGAGGGGGCCCTATGGGGGCTATAGGGCCCGGGGGGTGCTCTACGGGGCCTGCACGCGCTCGGGAGGGCCCTATAGATCCTACAGGGCACCGGGGGGTGTCATGTGGCTCCTGTATGGCCCCAGGGTGGTCCCCATCGGCTCCCAGGAAGGTCCCTATGGGCTCTATATGGCCCAAGAAGGTCCCTATGGGTTCTATATGGCCCGGGGGGGGTCTCTGGTACCTGGGGAGGGTCTTGACAGTGCCCAGAGTGACCTTACGGCAGCTGCGGGGGTCCCTGTGGATTCTCGACAGCCCCAGGGGGGGCCCTAGGGAGTCTCTTCACCCCCAGGCCAGTCCCTATGGTCCCTACACGCTCTCAGAGCAGTCCCTATGGCTGCCATACATGCTGGGGGAGTCCCTATGGATTCCCTATGGCTCCCAGAAGGGTCCCTGTGGGTTCTGTATGGCCCCGGGTGGGTCCCTATGGATTCCCTATGGCTCCCAGAAGGGTCCCTATGGGTTCTATATGGCCCCGCATGGGTCCCTGTGGGTTCTGTATGGCCCCAGGTGGGTCCCTATGGATTCCCTACGGCTCCCAGAAGGGTCCCTATGGGTTCTATATGGCCCCGCATGGGTCCCTGTGGGTTCTGTATGGCCCCGGGTGGGTCCCTATGGGTTCTGTATGGCCCCTGGGGCTCCCTATGGGTTCTATATGGCCCCTGGGGCTCCCTATGGGTTCTATATGGCCCTGGGTGGGTCCCTATGGGTTCTGTATGGCCCCGGGTGGGTCCCTATGGGTTCTATATGGCCCCAGGTGGGTCCCTATGGGTTCTGTATGGCCCCTGGGGCTCCCTATGGGTTCTATATGGCCCCTGGGGCTCCCTATGGGTTCTATATGGCCCCTGGGGCTCCCTATGGGTTCTATATGGCCCCGGGTGGGTCCCTCTGGGTTCTGTATGGCCCCGAGGGGTCCCTACGGCTCCCGCAGGTCCCGGGGGGGTGGGTGGGGGGTGTTAGTGGGTGAGCGCACGCGGCCGTTAACCAAACCCGCCTTTATTGGCCCCGAGTCGCCGCCCCTCCCCCCCTATAAAATCTGTACATTCGGCCCCACCCCCCCCGGGGGGGGAGGGGGAGGGGTGTGGGGGGGCAGGTCCCCATCCCCACCAACGAGCCTCGTTAACCCCCTCGGCACCCAACGGGCCTCGACGAGCCCCTGGGGGACCCCGTGACCTCGTCAACCCATCGGGGCCCTCACGACCTAACGACCCCCCAGCTGCTAACGAGCCTTAATGAGTCCCCCCTGCCCCCCCCCCCCCGGCTGTTAACCAGCCTTAACGAGTCCCCCAGCTGTTAACCAGCCTTAACGAGTCCCCCATGATCTCAGGACACCTAACGAGTCCCACCACCATCTAACGAGCCTTAACGAGTCCCACCACCATGTACGACCCTTCTGCCCCACCAGCAGGTGATGAGCCCTAACGAGCCCCTCGTGACCCAACGACCTCCACCAGGTCCCCGGTGACCTCAGGAACCTTAACGACCCCCACCAGCTCCGAACAAAGCCCCGCGGGTCCCCCGCGACCTAACGACCCCCCCAGGACCTGCACCACCTGCCGAGCCTTAACGAGTCCCACCACCATCTGACGAACCTTAACGAACCACCAGCACCCAACGACCCCCCGCAAGTCCCTCAGGAGTTAATGATCCTTCATTAGTCTCGCCAGCTCCTAACGAACCCTCCCGGGTCCCACCACCACCTGACGAACCCTCGCGGGTCCCTCAGGACCCTCCGCGGGTCCCTCCTCACCCAATGCCCCAGCCGGGGGAGTCCCACCACCTCCTGCCCCCTCCCCCACCACATCAGCACCTTTTCCCGCCCCCTCCCCTCCCCCCCCCCACCGAGGGGCATCGGGGGGCGGGGGCTGGGCCAAGGGCGGTCCTGTCCGTGACCCCCCCATCCCCACCCACCCCCTCCCCCACCTCACGCCGCCGTCACTGACTTGCCGCCCCCGTCCTGCTGCTGCTGCTGCTGCTGCTGCCCCGCCCCGGGGCCAGCGGCCGCCCCGCCCTGGTGGCCGCGGGGCCGCCCGTAGAGGTAGACGGCGGCCAGGACCATGGCGGTGCCGGCCAGGAAGGGCCCGCGGGGCCGGAAGCCGAAGAGGTGGACGGAGGCGACGGTGGAGGCCAGGATGGACAAGGCCGTGGCGAAGCCCTTCAGGATGTTGTCGGCGTAACGGACCACCACGGCCACCAGGAGCCCCCCGGCCGCCTGGTTGACCACCACGGCCCAGACGGCCGGGCTGTAGCCATAGAAGAAGCCCAAGGCGGCCACGGCGGAGCCCTCGGCGGCCACCATGGCTGCCAGCCCCACGGCCGTGCCCACGGCGCCCAGCTGGACGTTGCGCAGCCAGATGGAGCCGCCCGTGGTCTTGAGGAGCCGCTCGAAGTAGACGCCGGCGAAGCCGGAGGAGAGGCAGGAGGCGGCCACAGCCGCCAGCCCCACGGCGTAGCTCTGGGGGGGGGTCTGGGGGGAGGCCGGGGAGGCCCCCGGGGGCGGCTCCGGGGGCGCGCGGACCTGCTCGGCCTGCACCAGGGCCACCCCCGCGAAGAGGAGGGCGAGGGAGAACCACTGCAGGCGGGAGAGGGAGGTGCCCAGCAGCAGCACCGAGAACAGGGCGGTGGTCAGGATCTTCAGCTGGTAGGTCACCTGCGGGGGGGGGGGCGGGGGGTCAGCGCTGGCGGGGACAGGGGGGCAGGGACACCCCCCACAGGGATGGGGACACCCCCACGGGGCGAGGGACATGGGGATGGGGCCACCACGGGGTGAGGAGCTTCATCATGGAGACCCCACCACAGAGAGGAAGACACGGGGACACCCCCATGGGGACACCACCGTGGGGAGGAGACCATGGAGGTGTCACCATGGGGACAGGGTCACCCCCACGGGGATGGGGACGTGGGGACAGGGCCACCACCCCCATGTCATGGATGTGGCCACTATGGGGCCAACGAGATCGTGATTGGGACATGCGGCCACCATGACACCCAGGGGCGGGGACGTGGAGTCCCCCCTGTGTCGCTGTGTCCCCAGAGGTCCCCAAAGGGCCCCCAATGTCCCCAAGGTCCCACCTGGAAGGTGGCCGCGGGCAGGTTGGAGATGGCCACGTACTGGAGGTTGTTCTGGAGGGTGTAGATGAGGGAGGGGACGGCCAGGCGCAGCGTGTCCCCCAGGTGTCCCAGCACCGCCTCCTGCAGCGTCAGCGCCGTCTGCCGCAGGCTGCCTGGGGGGAACACCGCGTCACCCGGGGGGGGACACGGAGGCGGACACAGTGGTGGGGGACACCCAACTGTCCCCAACGCACCAAGGAGGAGGAGGATCTCCAGGTGCCCCCGTGTCCCCCCCCCCACACCCCGGGGGTCCCTCACCGTGGGGCTGGGGGGAGAAGGGGAACAGGGGAAAGCAGGGGCGGAAGGAGGAGGAAGAGGGAGAAAAAGAGGAGGCAGAAGGTCTCCCTGTGCCCCCCCCTCACCGCGGTGCTGGAACAGGAGGAGGAGGAGGCAGGCGCCGCCCTTCATGGCCTCGGCCAGCACGACGGCGGTGCTGGGCAGGAAGCGGGCGCCGGGCTGGGTGCGGACGTAGCGGATGCTCAGCACCAGGGAGGCGTTCTGCAGCACCAGCACCCCCAGTGAGCCGTACTTCACCCGGCGGGAGGCTGCGGGGCGGGGGTGGCGGGGTCAGGAACACGGACACGGACACACCCACGGACACACCCATGGACACACCCATGGACACACCCACGGACCCAGCAGCTCCCGCCCCAGCCCCCCCCCGGCTGCCGTACTTCACCCACCAGGACGCTGGGGGGTGCGTTGAGGGGTGTGTCAGGGCCGCGCCCACGGACACGCCCACGGACAGACCCACAGAACCCCCCAGCAGCTCCTGCCCCAGCCCCAGGGCTCTGCCCTACAGCCCCCCCCCGCCCCTCCCCGGCCTAGAGCCCCCAGCCCCCCCCGATCTGCCCTAGAGACCCCCCAGCCCCCCCCATCGCCCCCCAGCCCCCCTTAGTCCACCCTCCAGCCCCACCCCCAGCCCCTCGCCCTGTCCCACCGCCCACCCCCAGCTCCTCCGGTAACCCCCGCGGCCCCTCCCGCACCCATCCCCGGTCTATCCCACACACACCCCACCGCCGCCCCTGACCTGCCGCCGGCCCCGACTGGCCGCCGCCGCCCGCTCCCTCCGCTGCCATGGTGGCACCAGCTCCGTTACGCCGCGGCACTTCCGCATTGTGCGTCACATCCGCTTCCGGCCACGGAGCGGCAGCACCGCCCAGCGCGAGGGCGGGGCCACAGAGGGCGAGCGGGCGGGCGGGATAGAGAGGAGCCCTCTGGAGGACCGGGGGGAGGTCTCCGGCGCGGCGCATGCGCGGCCGCCACCAATCTCCGCCCCGCTCGTTACGGCCCACCCCCTTCGGCCAGCCCGCCCAATCAGCGCTCGTCTGGCTGCCTTCCCGCCACACTCCTGAGGGCGGCCCCGCCTCCTTCAACCCGCCGTCCAATCCCCGATCACCCCGCATCCTCCTCCTCCCTCCCGCCCAATCCTGGCCGCGCCCCCTCCCACGCCCCGCCTAATTCCCGACCCTCCTCATTCCGCCCAATCCCCGCCTGCCCCGCCTCGTTTGCCCCCGTCCCGCCCAATCCCCGCCCGCCCTCTCCACCCAGTCCGCGCTCTTCTTCTTGGCCCCCGCCCCCTTCCCCTCCACCACCCAATCACCGCCCCCCTCCCCGCTCCCTCTCTCCTCCAATAGCGGCGCGGCCTCACTTCTGGCCCCGCCCCTTCTCACCCGGCTCACCCAAGATGGCGGCGCTGGCGGCGGGCGGCCCCGCGGCCGCGCCGGGCCCCGGCGGGTACCGGCCCTTCGAGCCGGCGGCGCTGGGGCTGGACCCGGGCTGGCGCCTCACGGGCTACGGGGAGCTCCGCGGCTGAGGCTGCAAAGTCCCGCAGGAGACGCTGCTCCGGCTCCTGGCGGGACTCGGCCCGCAGCGGCCGCTCGGCGGGGACGGGCCCGGGCCCGGGCCCGGGGGGGAGCCCGCAGGAACGAGCCCGGCGCTGGGTGAGGGCGCGGCCGCGGCCGGGGTGGGACAGGGAGGGGACATGGGGGGGGTACAGGGAGGGTACCTGGCGGGGGGACGTGGGGACATGGCGGGGGGGGGGCAAAGGTCGGGAGGAGCGGCCGGGGCAAAGGGCGGGGGGCGGGGAGAGGGAGGAGGAGGAGCGGGGGGTGAAGAAGAAAGGGAGGAAGGTGAGGAGGAAGGTGAGGAGGAAGGTGAGGAACAAGAGGAAAGATGAAAAGAAGAAAAAGAGAGAAGGAGGAAGATTAAGGAGAGAAAGAAGAGGAGAAGAAGGAGCGGGAGGAGAAGGATGAAATTGAGGACAAGAGTGGAAAAAAAGAGCAAGAGAAAGAAGAGAAGGCGGAGGGAGGAGGAGGAGGAGGAGGAGGAGGGGGTGGGGATGATGATGAAGCTGATGATGGGATGAAGATCCCCCCCCCGCCAGGCATCGGGCTGGACTCGTGCGTCATCCCGCTGCGCCACGGGGGGCTCTCGCTGGTGCAGACCACGGACTTCTTCTACCCGCTGGTGGAGGATCCCTACATGATGGTACCGGCGCCCCCCCAGGACCCCCCGCCCCCCCGGGGGGCTCCCCTACCTGATGGTACCCCACACCCCCCCGGGACACCCCCAGCGACTCTCTGACCCCCCCCGGGGGATCCCCTCCATGATGGGACCCCCCCCACCCTGCGACCACCTGGGGACCCCCCCCTCGGGACCCCCAAAACCCCTGGGGACCCCCAGACCCACCCTGGAACCCCCCTCAAGACCCCCAAAACCCCTCCTCATGGCCCCCCCCCCGGCCCCAAATCCCCTCAGGACCCCCCTGGGACCCCACCCCCATTGCCCCCCCCCGCCCCGTGTCCCCCCCCCCAGGGCCGCATCGCCTGCGCCAACGTGCTGAGCGACCTGTACGCGATGGGCATCACCGAGTGCGACAACCTGCTGATGCTGCTGAGCGTCAGCCAGCGCATGAGCGAGGAGGTGGGGGGCCGGCACCCCCCGCGGGATGGGGGGGGCACCTAAAATGGGGTGGGAGGTACCCAGGAGTGGGCGGGGGGCAGTTAAAAGGGGGAGGTGGCTTAAAAATGGGGGGGGGGGGCATCTAAAAGTGGGTGAGCGGCACCCAAAAATGGGGGGGGGGGGCCTAAATGGGGGGGGGCACCCGGAAGTGGCTGTTGGGCCCAACTTGGGGGGGGGGGGGGAGGCACCTAAAAGGGGGGGGTCCCTCATAGAGATGGGCGGGGGGTGTCAAAGTGGGGGGGGGGGCACCCAAGAGTGGTTGCGAGGGACCCAGAAGTGGCTCTTAAAAATGGGTGGGGGGTGCCCAGCCCTGGGCGGGGTGTGTCCCCCCGTGGCGGGGGGGTGTCCGCCCCCCGCGGTGACCCCCGCGCGCCCCCCCCCAGGAGCGGGACAAGGTGATGCCGCTGATCATCCAGGGCTTCCGGGACGCGGCGGAGGACGGGGGCACCTCGGTGACGGGGGGGCAGACGGTGCTGAACCCCTGGGTGATCGTGGGGGGCGTGGCCAGCGCCGTTTGCCAGCCCAGCGAGTTCATCATGTGAGTGGGCGGGGCCGGGGGGGACCAATGGGGCGGCTTCCCGCTCTAACGGGGCGCGGCGCCCCCCGCAGGCCGGACAGCGCGGTGCCCGGCGACGTGCTGGTGCTGACCAAGCCCCTGGGGACGCAGGTGGCCGTGAGCGCCCACCTCTGGCTGGATAACGTGAGTGGGGGCACTGGGAGCTCACGGGGTCATACTGGGAGGTCATGGGGTCAGACGGGGAGGTCACGGGGTCAGACGGGGAGGTCACGGGGTCATACTGGCAGCCAGGAGTCACCTGTGGGGTCACCAAAAGGACCAAGAACCACCCTGGGGTCCCCAGGAGGAGCCAAACTGGGAGGTCACAGGGTCAGACTGGGAGGTGATGGGGTCAAACTGGGAGCCAAGAGCCACCCTGGGGTCACGAGGAGAAGGCAAACTGGGAGATCATGGGGTCAAACTGGGAAGTTATGGGGTCGTACTGGCAGCCAAGAGTCACCTGTGGGGTCACCAAGGGGACCAAGAACCACCCTGGGGTCACCAGGAGGAGCCTAACTGGGAGGTCATGGAGGTCATGGGGTCACACTGGGAGCTGGAGGAGCCAAATGGGGAGGTCATGGGGTCACACTGGGAGAGCATGGGGTCATGCTGGGAGCTGGAGGAGCCAAACTGGGAGCAAGAGCCACCTCAGCTGTTCTCCAAAGGACGAAGCTCCACCACGGGGGTCCCTGAGCCCCCCTGGGGGTCCCTGACCCCTGCCCACTGCCCCTGAGGGCCCCAAGAGCCCCCCGGCGGTCCCTGACCCCCCGCTGTCCCCGCAGCCCGAGCGCTGGAACAAGATCAAGCTGGTGGTGACGCGGGAGGAGGTGGAGCTGGCCTACCAGGAGGCCATGTTCAGCATGGCCACCCTCAACCGCACCGGTGTGTCCGGCGGGACAGGGGCGTCGGGGGGGGGACGATGGCACGGGGGGTGACACCAACAGCATGCTTTTGGGTGACGATGACGGGGTCGTTGATGACACGTTGGGTGACGATGATGTCACGTTGGTTGTTGAGGGTGACGACGACGTGTTGGGTGACACTGATGACGTCGTGTTGGGGGACAGTGACATTGGGTGACACCGATGACGTAGTTTTGGGTGACGGTGACGCGCGGGTTGATGACACGTTGGGTGACGATGACACGTTGGGTGACGATGTCGTCACGTTGGTTGTCGAGAGTGACGACAAGTTGGGTGACAACGTTGGCTGATGATGGTGTCAGGTGACACCAATGACGTCACGTTGGGTGACAATGATGTCAGGTGATGACGTGATGGTGGGGGACGACGGTGCCACGTTGGTTGTTGAGGGTGACGATGACCGTTGGGTGACAACGTTAGGTGACACTGATGACACGCTGGGTGACGATGACATCGGGTGATGACATCGGGTTGGCTGACGATGATGTCACGGTTGTTGAGGGTGACGATGACCCGCTGGGTGACACCAATGACGTCCCGTTGGGTGACGATGACGTGTCGGGTGAATGATGGCGTTGGGTGATGTCACGTTGGGTGGCAGCGTCACGTCGGGTGCCCCGCGGGGTGACGCCGCCGCCGTCTCGCGCCGCAGCGGCGGGGCTGATGCGGGCCTTCGGGGCGCACGCGGCCACCGACGTGACGGGCTTCGGGCTGGTGGGCCACGCCCGGGCGCTGGCGGCGCAGCAGCGCCACGAGGTGGCCTTCGTCATCCACAACCTGCCCGTCATCGCCAAGATGGCCGCCGTCAGCAAGGCCTGCGGGGGGCGCTTCGGCCTGCTGCAGGGCACCGCCCCCGAGACCTCCGGTGAGGGGGGGGACCCATGGGATGGGGGGGGGCACCCAACGGGGGGGGGGGGCCTGAAAATGGGTGGGGGGCACCCAGTGGGGGGGGGGGTGTCAATGGGGGGGCGCCCAATGGGGGGGGGAGGGGGCAATGGGTGGGGGGCACCCAATGCGGGGGGGAGGGGGCAATGGGGGGGGGCACCCAACAGGTGGGGGGGGTCACTCAAAATGGGGGAGGGGCTGAAATGGGGAGGGGGAATTGGGTGGGCAGTGGGGGGGGGGGATGCCACTGCCATTCTACCCCCCCACCCCCCGTTTTACCCCCTCAGCCGCCGTTTTGCCCCCCCCCGGCCACCCCAAAACCCCCATTTGACCCCCCCGACCCCCCCGCTTTCCCCTTTCCCCCCCCCACTCTGCCCCTGGGCCGCGATTTTACCCCCCCAAGCCCCCGTACCCCCCCCCCCCGCCCCCGTTCCCTCCCCATTTACCCCCCCCGCCGTCCCCCCCCCCGGGGGCGCTGACGCCCGCCGCCCCCCCGGGGCAGGGGGGCTGCTCATCTGCCTGCCGCGGGAGCAGGCCGCCCGCTTCTGCGCTGAGCTGAAGGCGCCGGCGCGGGGCGAGGGGCTGCAGGCCTGGATCATCGGCATCGTCGAGAAGGGCCCCCGCGGCGCCCGCGTCATCGACAAGCCGCGCCTCATCGAGGTGCCCCCCCGCGGAGCCCCCCCGGGACCCCCCGACAGCCCCGGCACCCCCCCGGGGCCCTTCTAGGGACACCCCCCCCCCCCCGTATCCCCCGGCTTTGTCTGGAGGAGCAGCAGGCAAAGACCCCCCCCCACCCAAAGACCCCCCCCCCAATGTGACGCCGCTCCCCGAAAGCCCCCGGTGGGGGTGGGGAGGGGCTGAGGACACCCGCCCCCCCCCCCAAATCGGTGGGGGGCGGTGGTGGGGGGGGCGCTGGGTTTTTGGGGACCCCCCTGGAAATATGGGGCAATAAAGTGCGATTCAGAGCGTTTGTCCTGCCCCCCCCCCCAATAAAACCAGAGGGGTGACCCCACCCCCCAGTTCGGGGGGGTCATGGGGGGGTTGGGGTGTTTTGGGGGGGTCGTGGGGTGTTTTGGGAGGTTTAGGGGAGTTTTGGGTGTTTCTGGGGGGGTCTTTTTGCCCCCCCATGTCAAGGTTTTAATGTGCCCCCCCCATTTGGGGGGGTCTTGAGGAAGTTTAGGAAGAATTCGGGGGGGGGGGCAGCAGGGTTTTTGGGGGGGTCGGTTCTGGGGGGGTCTTGGGGAAGTTTGGGCACAGTTGAGGTGCTTTGGGGGGGTAGGAGTGGGGGGGTCGGGGGGGGTTGAGGGTTGTCTTGGGGGGGGGGGTTGCGCTCCCCCCTCACTCCACGCTCTCCACAACGCAGCTCCGTGTCGGGGTTTTAATGTCAATTACCCCCCCCCAACCCCCAGGCGGGGAGGGGGGCAGTTGGGGGGGGTCCGGGGGGGTCCTCTGGGAGTGTCCTCAGGGGGGTCCTCGGCGTGCCCCCCCCTCACTTGATGCAGTCCATGACGTGGATCTGCAGCGTGTCCATGTCGGGGGCTTTGTACTGGCACTTGGGGCAGCAGAGGTCGGGCTCCTCCTCGGGGGGGGGCCGGGGCCCCCCCAAACCTGCTGGGGTGGGGGGGTCAGTGACACACCTCCCCCACCCTAAAGGGGGGTTTCGGGGGTCCTGACGCCCCCCCCCCAGCCCCCAAGACTCACTGGCGGGGGCGGGAAGCCGCAGCTCCGAGTGGCGGTTCCGCATCTCCTCCATGTGGATCCTGGAAGGGGGGCGTCAAATTGGGGGGGTTTGGGGGGTCGGGGGGGGGTTGAGGTAGGGAGGAGGAAGGATGGGGGGGACACCCGGGGGGAATGGGGGGGGTCCCTGAACTGGTTTGAGGTCCTGGGGGGCGTACCGACCTGCTGGCAGGGTCCCGGGGGGGTGTGTGTGTATTTGAGGGGGTCCAGGGGGTCTCCACCTGTGCTCAGGGTCCCCAGGGGTATTTGGGGAGGGTCCTGGGGGGGCTGTCATGGGGGGGGGTGTCCCCGGGAGGGGGTTTGGTGTCTTTGGGGGGGGGTCTCAGGGGTGGTCCCACCTGTGCTGGGGGTCCCTGGGGTGGGTGTCAGTATTTGGGGGGGGTCCCACCTGTGCTGGGGGTCCCCAGGGGGTTGGTGTATTTGGGGGTGGTCCCACCTGTGCTGGGGGTCCCTGGGGTGGGTGTCAGTATTTGGGGGGGGTCCCACCTGTGCTGGGGGTCCCCAGGGGGTTGGTGTATTTGGGGGGGGTCCCACCTGTGCTGGGGGTCCCCGGGCGGTTGGTGTATTTGGGGGGGGTCCCACCTGTGCTGGGGGTCCCTGGGCGGTTGGTGTATTTGGGGGGGGTCCCACCTGTGCTGGGGGTCCCCGGGCGGTTGGTGTATTTGGGGGGGGGTCCCACCTGTGCTGGGGGTCCCCAGGGGGTTGGTGTATTTGGGGGGGGGGGGGGTCCCACCTGTGCTGGGGGTCCCCGGGCGGTTGGTGTATTTGGGGGGGGTCCCACCTGTGCTGGGGGTCCCCGCGCAGGCGCTGGCGCAGCTGGGCCAGCGCCTCCTGCAGGGCCTCGCGCTGGGCGTGGAGCTGCTCCCGCGCCGCCCGCTCCGCCGCAAAGTCCGCCCGGAAGATGTCCGCCTGGGGGGGGGGGACGGCGGGGGGGACAGCGGGGGTCATTGGGGGCGGCAGAGGGGCCAGCAGGGGGATGTGGGTGATGTCGAGCGGAGCCCGGTGACATCGGGGACACCGAGGGGACCCACATGGTGTCAGAGGACCCGCAGGATCCCAACGGGACCCCAACGGGACCCCAACGGGACCCCAACGGGACCCCAACGGGACCCCAACGGGACACCAAGTGACCAAAAGGGGCTTCACATGACCCCAAGGAGCCCCCGGTGACCTCAAGTGTCCCCCGATAACCCCAAGGGTCCCCAGCTGACCCCACAGTGTCCTGGTGCCCCCAAGGGTCCCCAGGTGACCCCAAGAGTCCCCACAGGACCCCAAAGCTCCCCCAGTGACCCCAAGGGTCCCCCCAAGGCTCCGCAGGTGACCCCGCCGTGTCCCCCCGTCCCCACCTGGGCCTGCAGCACGGGCAGGGTGTCGAGCGCCGCCCGGTGCCGCTCGGCCTCGCCCTTGAGGTGGTCGATGAGCTCCTGCTTGGCCGCCAGCGCCTCCTCCGCCTCCTGCAGCCGCGCCCGCGCCTCCGCCAGCTCCTGCCAGGGGCCCTGCGGGGCGCCCCGCGTCACCCGGCGTCACCCGGGGCCACCCGGGGCCACGCCGCCCCCCGCCGGGGGCACCCGCGGGGAAAGGGCGGTGGGGAGGGGGTCGGAGGTGGTGCTGCGGGGCCTGAGCGTCAGCTCAGGGGCTTCAGGGGGCTTCTTGGGGTGCCCGAGGGGACAAGGAACCACCCTCGTGTCCCCAAGGGCCACCCCGCTGTCCCCAAAAACCTACCCCAGTGTCCACAAGGGGTGAGATGAGGGAAAGAGCCACCTCAGTGTCCCCAAAAACCACCCCACTGTCCCCAAGAGCCACCTCGCTGTCCCCAAGGGTCTGAGATGGAGCCAAGAACCACCCCACTGTCCCCCAGAGCCACCCCAGTGTCCTCAAGGGTCACCTCGGTGTCCCCAAGGGGATAAGGAGCCACCGCCCCATCCCCAAAAGCCACCCCCATGTCATCAAGAGTCACCCCAGTGTCCTCGTGGGTCACCTCACGGTCCCGAGGAACCACCCTCGTGTCCCCAAGGGCCACCCTGCTGTCCCCAAAGAGCCACCCCAGTGTCCTCAAAGGGCTGAGATGGGGGAAAGAGCCACCTCAGTGTCCCCAGGAGCCACCTCGCTGTCCCCAAGGGTCTGAGATGGGGCCAAGAACCACCCCGCTGTCCTCCAAGGGTCAGAGATGGACCCTCAGCCCCCTGACAACGTCCCCAAGAGCCCCAACTCAGCAATGCCCCCCTCCGACCCGCGTCCCCCGGGGTGTCCCCAGGGTGTCCCGCGCCATGTCCCCAACCTGTCCCCTCTTGTCCCCCTCCAGGCTGGCCTTGATGTGGGCGTCGTACTCCTGGAAGAGGTGGTGATAGGCCACCTGCAGCTGCACCAGCTTCCGCCTGGGGACACGGGGACGTCAGGGGGACAGCGGGGGGGTGGCGGTGTCCCCCCCGCTGTCCCCCGGTGTCACTCACTTCTCCTCGGTGGCCCCGTGACGCTCCACCCGCAGCGCGGCCTCCAGGTTCTGCACCTGCAGCCGCAGCTGGTCGAGCTGCAGCGTGTGGCCGGCGGCCGCCGCCTCCAGCGCCCGGCCCCGCTCCGCGGCCAGCCGCGCCCTGCGGGGACACCGCTGCCACCTCAGTGCCACCTCCCAGGGCACCCCAGGGTCACCCCCACCTCCAGCGCCCTGCCTTGCTCCCTGGCCAGATGTGCCCTGGGGGGACACCCCTGTCACCCAGTGGCACCCTGTGCCACCAGGGTCACCTCCCAGGGCACCCCCAGGTCACCAGTGGCACCCCCAGGCCACCCCAGTGTCACCACTAACATCTCACTTATCCCAGTGGCTCCAGCGTCCCTCCCCCGTCACCTTCTAGGTCCCCACTGTCACTCCAGCGTCACCCCAGTGCCATCACTGTCCCCTCCCAGTCACACCCAGGACACCCAGCACTGGCATGGGAATGGGGACAGCGAGGATGGCGATGGGTCCCCGGACCCCCCTGGGGACCGTGTCACCTCCTTGGGGACAGCGACACCCCCCAGTGGCTGTGCCTCCACCCCTGGGGACCACGTCACCCCCCTGAGAACCACGTCAGCTCGTTGGGGACAGTGCCACCCTCCCTGGGGATGGTGACCCCTCCCTTGGGGACAGTCCCCCCCAGGGGACGGTGCCACCTCTGCTCCAGCTGGTCCCTCTCCCTGCGCGTGGCCTCCAGCCGCCCCTGGCTCTCCCGCAGCTCCCCCAGCAGCGACGTCACCTGCGCCTTCACCGAGGCCTTCTCCTGCTGCCGGGGGACAGGCCTGTCACCACCCCCCGCCTCGGTGGCCCCGAGGGGCCCCAGGTGCCCCCGAGGGTCCCCGAGGGTCCCCGCTCACCTCCAGCTGCCGCCGCAGCGCCTGCAGCTGCAGCTCAGCCCCGGCCGCTGCCGCCTCCGCCCGCTCCTCGGCCGCCGCCTGCGCCCCCCGCGCGGCCACCAGCCTGGGGACAGCGACAGCGCGTCCCCAACGGGTCCCCAAAGGTCCCCAAGGGTCCCCACGGGGTCCTGACTGCCCCTCCCCGACCCAACTCACTCGGCCTCGGTCGCCGCCAGCCGCTGCCGCAGCTGCTCCGTGGGGCTGTCGGAGACAGGCTCAGTGTCACCGGGGGGGGGTGGGGACATCGGGGGGTCCCCAAGGGTGTCCCCAACGTCCCCAGACCCTCCCCCCCCAACTCACTCGGCCTCGGCTGCTGCCAGCCGCTCCGTGGGGCTGTTGGGGACAAGGACAGTGTCACCAGGGGGTTGGGGACATCGGGGGGGTCTCCAAGGGAGTCCCCAGGGTGTGGCCAACCCCCCCAGACCAACTCACTCGGCCTCGGCCACCGCCAGCCGCTCCATGGGGCTGTTGGGGACAGCGACAGTGTCAGCGGGGGGGGGTTGGGGACATCGCGGGAGGGGGGCGGGGGGGGTGATAGGGCTCACCTGGGGTCAGGGGAGACCGCGGGGACCCCCCCGGGCGGGTTGGGGACGTCGGTGTCGTCCTGGTCGTGTTGGGGACACGGGGAGCTGGGGGGCTCTGGGGGGGGCTCCTCGTCCTGGGGGGACGTGGGGAGGGAACAGTGAGGGGACAGGGGAACACGGTGGGGGACCTGAGGACACGGGGTGACCTGGGGAGTAATGGGGACACAGAGGGGACATGGAGGGGGGAACAGGGAACCCTGGGGGGGCCATGGGAGGGAGGTGGGGACATGGAGGGGACACAGGGGAGGACCCGGGGGTGACAAAAACAGGGGAGGTGACATGGAAGGGACACAGAAGTCACATAAGGACACAGAGGTGACATGAACGGACACGGGGGGCACATGGGGACACGGGGGGGGAACACTGGGCCATGGAAGCGACTTGGGGACACTAAGAGGACATGGGGATGACCCAGAGATCACAGAAGGACAAGGACGTGACAAAACCAGGGACACAGAAAGGACACGGAGAGGACACGCGGACGTGGCGGTGACCGGTGGGGGGCTGTGGGGACACAGAGGGCGCGAGTGCCCGCGCCGGTACCCTACCGTGGTGCCAGCGCTGCCAGTGTCCCCGCCGGTGTCGCCGGTGTCCCCCGGGTGGGGCGCGGGCGGCTCCCGCTGGCGCCGCAGCCGCTCCACCAGGGCGCGGGCCTGCCCCGCCCGCCCCCGCAGCAGCTCCCGCTCCGCCCGCCGCAGCCCCTGCAGCCGCCGCAGCTCCTCGCAGCGCCCCCGCAGCCCCTCGCTGCAGCGCCGCAGCGCCGCTGCCCGCCCCAGTCAGCACTGGGAGCCGCTGGGAGAGCCCCGGGGCCCGCCCCTCGAGCCCCCAGCGCCTTCCAGTTGCCCCCCAGCACCTCCCAGTCCCCCCGCCGCAGCCCCTGCAGCACCGCTGCCCGCCCCAGTCAGTCACTGGGAGCCCCTGGGAGAGCCCCGGGGCCCACCCCTGTACCCCCCAGTTACGCCCGTACACGGTTTTGTACCCCCCTGTTACCCCAGTTCCCCTTTTTGTGCTCCTCAATTACCCCAGTAGCCACTTTTTCTACCTCCCAGTTACCCCAGTAGCCACTTCTACCTCCCAGTTACCCCATTACCCACTTTTTCTACCTCCCAGTTACCCCAGTGACCCCTCTTGTACTCCCCAGTAACCCCAGTACCACATTTTGTGCCTCCCGGTTAGCCCAGTTCCCCTCCAGTCCCCGCCGGTTCCCTTCCCACCCCTCCCAGTTCCCCCCCACCTCCCCCCAGTGCCCCCCCGCCGCTCACCCTTCAGCTCCCGGTTCTCGACCAGCACCCGCTGCAGCAGCTCAGCGCTCCCCAGCTCCGCCGGGCCCCCCCCAGCCGCTGCCGCCGCCGCCGCCTCGTCCCCGGCCGCTCCCGCCCCCGCTTCCGCCCCGCTCCCGGGCCCCGACCCCGACGCCGGCCCCGGCGCGGCCCCCCCGGGCTGCACCATCTCCCCGGGCCGCCGCCACCGCCCGCCGCTCATGGGCCGCGGGGCCGGGAGCTCCGCGGGGCTGCCGCCGCCTCCGCGCTACCCTGCTTCCTGCTTCTGCCGGAAGCGGAACTGACGTCAAAGCGCGCGGCGACGTCAGGGCACTTCCGCCTCTCTCAGTGTCATGGCGGCACCGCTGAGACAGAGAAGGGGTAGCTCGCCCCGCCCACCGCCTCTTCCTATTGGTTACGCCCCCTAGCGGCGCACCCGCCGCCCCGCCTTTTCTACACAGCGCCTCTCCCATTGGCCGGCGCGCTGCAAAATCGGCGGCGATTGGCCAGCGGGACGGCTGAGGGGGCGTGGCCGGCCTGAGGGGAATGGGGAGCCGCGCGAGCGTGAGGGGAGCGGCGGTTCCGGCAGCGGAGCGGGCAGGTGGGGGGTGGTTTGGGGACAATCGGGGGCATTTGGGGACAACGGGGGGGTCGGGGGGGGGCGATAGGCTGCGGGGAGGAGGGAATGGGGGGGGGAGGGGGGGGGATTTGGGGGTCCTGGGGGTGGGGGGCTTAGGGGGTCCAAGGGGGTAGTTGAGGGCCTGGGGGGGGGCAGTCAGGGCCTGGGGGGGGCAGTTGGGGGTCGGGGGGTAATTTAGGCTCTGGAGAGGAACTTGGGGGCGTTGGGGGGTAGTGGGGGGTCTGGGGGGGGGCAACTGGGGTCCTGAGGGGGGTAGGGGGGGGTCTGGGGGGGGGCAACTGGGGTCCTGAGGGGGGTAATGGGGGGTCTGAGGGGGGCAACTGGGGTCCTGAGGGGGGTAACTGGGCCCCTGGGGGGGCAAGTAGGGGTCTGAGGGGGCAGTTGAGAGGTGGGGGGTAATTACAAGGGGGGCGATGGGGGGCAGAAGGGGGCGGCGGTGCAAGAGGAAGCTCCTGGCCACCCCCCGCCCCAGTCCCGCCCCACAACTCCCAGTCCTGCCCCCCCCCCGGCCCTGCCCCACTCCCGCCCCCCCAGCTGCCGGCCGCCCCCCCAGGGCCGATGGCGGGGCCGGGGCCGGGGCCGGGGCCGGGGCCGGGCGCGGAGGCGGGCGCGGAGGCGGGGCCGGGCCGCTCCGGGGGCTGCGGGATGCTGCGGCAGGAGCTGAACCGCGACGGGGCCTTTCAGCGGGGGGAGCCCCATGTGTTCGTCATCTTCGGGGCGTCCGTGAGTGGGGACGGGGGGCGATGGGGGGGGCAAACCGGGGGGGATGGGGGTGAGGGGGGGCAAATGGGGGGGTAGGGGGGAAGTGGGGGGGGGCTCAGGGGCGATGTGGAGGCAGTATAGGGGGTCAATATGGGTGGGTGGGGGGTAAATTGGGGGTGTGGGGGCAAATTGGGGGGGTGAGGGGGGTGTGGGGGCTTATGGGAGGGCTGGGGGCAATATGGGGGGGCCCAGGGCAATATTGGGGGGCTAATATGGGGGGGAGATGGGGGAGAGGGTGCTGGGGGGGTGGATGGGGGTGGGGGGGCAATAAGGGGAGGGCAAATCCGGGCTGGGGGGGCAATAAGGGGGGGGCAATAGGGGTGGGGAGGCAATAAAAGAGGGCAAGGGGGGGGCAATAAGGGGGGGCAATGGGGGGATGGGGGCAATAAAACCCCTGGACCCCTGTGGGGGGGAGGGGAAGACACTGGGATGCCACCCCCCCCCTCCCCCCCCTCCGGGCTCCTGGGGGGTG
>CM020062.1:1101481-1208973 GCA_009769605.1 Bucorvus abyssinicus
TGGGGAGCCCCAATTACCCTCTCGTGGCCCCCCCAATTTTTTGTGCCCCCCCCAATTTATACCCCCCCCAAACTCTTCATCCTTCGTTTTACGGTGCTCTATTTCTGCCCCAAATTTTAGGGTGGCCCCCCCCAAATTTGATGGGGCACCCCGAAATATTTTGGGGACCCCCCCTAAAAAAATTGCCCCCCCCCCAGATCGAGGGGGAGACGAGCTCGAAGCCCCCCGCCAGCCTCGAGCGGATCCTGGGTGACTGTCGGGCGCTGCGGGAGGAGAACGCGCTGCTGGCGGCACGAGCCCGGCACTCCTGACCCCCCCCCCGCAAAAAAAAAAATTGGGGGGGGCTCCCAACCCCTCCCCCCAAAATAGGGGGGTAAACCCCCCCCCAAATAACCCCGGGGGGAGGGGTTTGAACTGTTGGTGGTTTCAATAAAATCTTGTTGCAGCTGATTTGGGGGGTTCGTGGCTGGGGGTTTTTTTTGGGGGGGGTTCTTGGGGGGGGGGTCGTGGTCTTCTGGGGGTGGGGGGGTGGCTTTAAGGCCCCCCCCACCTCGCTGTGGTTTTTTTGGGGGGGGACACCCCCCCCTTCCCCGTCAGCTCTGGGGAGGGTAGAAACAAGCCGCAGTCCCTGTTGGGGGGGAAGTTTGGGGGGTTGATTAGGGGTGGGGTTTTTTTGGGGAGGGGTGGGGGTGTTTTTTGGGGGGGGGTGTTTTTTGGTGGGGGGGGTGTTTTTTGGTGGGGGGGTTCACCTGGGGTAGCGCTGGCCCCGCTTGCGCCGGAACTCGGCCTCGTCCACGGTCCAGACGGCGCCGCGGACGTTCTCCACCCGCACGAAGCACTTGTGCAGGCTCAGGTTGTGGCGGACGGCGTTCTGCGGGGGGGCAAGAATTGGGGGGGGGCAGAAAATTAAAGAGGGGGGCAAAAAATATGGGGGGGCTGCCCCCCCCCAAATTCCCCAGAGAATAATTTTGGGGGAGGGGGTTCTGGGGGGATGTTTTAGGGGTGCTAAGAGGGAGGTGGTGGGAGACTTTTGCCCCCCCGCAAAATTTGGGGCCCCCCCCATAAAATTTGCCCCCCCCGAATTTGGGATGCCCCCACCCTAAAAATGGGGGGGATGTCCCTGGGGCAGCATTAAGAGGTGGGGGGGTCAAATTTGGGGTCCCCCCCTTCTGGGTGACCCAAGAGATAGGGATGGGGGGGTGGTTTTGGGGGGTTTAGGTGCCCCCCCCCAAATCGGGGGGTGCTGGGGGGGTCCCCAGGGTGTGGGGGGGGTCCGAGGTGTATTTTTTCCGGGGGGGGTCCCCACCTTCCAGGTGGCGGCGTTGTGGCGGAAGTAGCCGAAGTTGCGGCTGAACCAGTGGTAGATCTCGGCCAGCGTGCGCTGGCGCTGGGGGGACTCCAGGATGGCCTGGGGGGGGCACACGGGGGGGTAGTGGGGGGGGGGCACATGGAGGGGGGGGGGTTTGGGGGGGGGGGCACAGGGGGGTTTGGGAGGTTAAGGGTGGTTTGGGGGGGGTATGGATGGGTTGGGGGGGCGCTGGCAAGGGGGGACATGGGGGGGGTCCTTGATGGCTTGGGGGGGGGAATACTGGGGGGGGGATAGGAATTTGGGGGGGATTTGGGGGGGGTCCCACATTTGGGGGGGGCATAGGGTGGGGGGTGCAGGGGATGTGGGTGGCGGTTGGTGATGGGGGGGGTCCAGGATAGCTTTGAGGGGGGGGGAATGGGGACATGGGGGGGTGAGGATTTGGAGGGGGTCCTACATTTGGGGGGGGGCATAGGAGTGGGGGGGGTGTAGGAGTGGGGGGGTGTAGGAGTGGGGGGGTGTAGGAGGTGGGGGTGTAGGAGTGGAGGGGGTCACGGGGGGGTGTAGGAGTGGGGGGGGTGTAGGAGTGGGGGGGGTGTAGGAGTCGGGGGGGGTGTAGGAGTGGGGGGTGTAGGAGTGGGGGGTGTAGGAGTGGGGGGGGTCACGGGGGGGTGTAGGAGTTGGGGGTGTAGGAGTGGGGGGGTGTAGGAGTGGGGGGGGTCACGGGGGGGTGTAGGAGTGGGGGGGGTCACGGGGGGGTCCCTCACCCAGCGAATGAGGGTGGCGTAGGTGTAGGGGGGGCGGGCGGTGCTGAGCCGGTAACACTCCAGTTCTGGGGGGGGCAATAAATGAGGGGGGTTGGGGGGGTATCTAGGGGGGAAACCCCCCCCCTCGTTTACTGCCCCCCCAATACTCACCTGGGTAGAGCCCCCCTGGGGGGGGGAAGGGGGTCTCGGCTGCCCCCCAGAATGGGGGGGGTCCCGGCTGGGCTTTGGCAGGGGTGGGCTGGGGGCGGGGTGGGGTGGCAAAGGGGGGAGCTGGTGGTACTGGGGAGCGACCAGTAAGGTCCCAGTGCTCCCAGTAAGGACTGGGTGGGCTGTTGCGGGCCACTGGTGACCTCCCCCATCTGGTCGACAGGCTCTCTATGGAGCGCCCAGTTCATACCAGTGCCCCCCAGTACACCCCAGTGCCCCCCTAGTTCATCCCAGTTCATCCCAGTGCCCTCCCAGTACATCCCAGTTCATCCCAGTGCCCCCCAGTACATCCCAGTTCATCCCAGTGCCCCCTAGTTCATCCCAGTTCATCCCAGTGCCCTCCCAGTTCATCCCAGTGCCTCCCAGTACATCCCAGTTCATCCCAGTGCCCCCCCAGTTCATACCAGTGCCCTCCCAGTTCATACCAGTTCATCCCAGTGTCCCCCTAGTACATCCTAGCGCCCCCCATACCTCCCCAGTGCCCCCCAGTCCAGCCCAGTAACCCCCCAGTCCATCCCAGTACCCCCCCAGTCCAGCCCAGTGCCCCCCCAGTCCAGCCCAGTTACCCCCCAGTTCATCCCAGTACCTCCCCAGTGCTCCCAGTCCCCCTCACCGCTGCGGGGGGGCCCCTCCGGATGAGCTGGGCCTGTAACAGCCCCAGGCGGTGCCGCTCGCGGGCGAGCTGGGGGGGGGCACGGGTTGGGGGTGACGGGGGGGGTCACAGGTTGGGGGTGATGGGGGGGTCTGGGGGGGCACGGGTTGAGAGTGATGGGGGGGCAGGTTTGGGGGGGGGTCTGGGGGGTGTCCGGGGGGCAGGGGACCAAGCTCGGGGGGGTCCCAGCTCTGACATGGGGGGGCGTGTGAGAGGTTCTGGGGGGGGGTCACTGTTCTGGGGGTCTCCTGGGAGTCACAAGGTACTTGGGGGGAGGTTCTGGGGGGGTCTCAGGGTATGGGGGGGGGGGTTAATTTTTGGGGGGGTGGGTTTGTGTCCCCCCCCTCACCTGCTGCTCCAGTTCCCGGATCCGCTCCAGTTGCCGCAGGCACTGGGCCACCTCCCCCAGTTCACACCGGGGGGGCCTGGGGGGGGGGCAGATTTTGGGGTGAAAACCCACGAATTTGGGGCCATCCCCCCCCCAGAAAAACCCCAACACTTACCTGGGAGGCAGCTGGGTGGCGGCGGAGGGGGGCAGCTGGGGGGGGTCGCTGCCAGTGGGGGGGTCGAAACTGGGGAGACCTGGAAGGGGGGGGCGGCATTAGAAGGGGGGGTCAGGAAACGGGGGGAAGGTTTTGGGGGGGTGGGGGCGTCTTACCGTGCGTCGCGGGGGGTCGCGTCCGCATGACCAGCACCCCGGGGCGGTCCTGGGGGGGGCGGCGCTGCCTGGGGGAGAGACCAGTGAGCTCCCAGTGCTCCCAGTAAGGACTGGGACCCACCCCAGGCCGTCCCCAGGCACGTTAGGGAGGTCCCAGTTCACCCCAGTACCTCCCCAGTTCACCCCAGTGCCCCCCAGTCTCTTCCCAGTTCATCCCAGTGCACTCAGTCCCCTCCAGCACCACCCCAGTGCCCCCCAGTTCCATCCAACATCACGCCGCTGCCCCCCAGCGCATTCCCAGTCCCTCCCAGTGCCTCCCAGTGCATTCCCAGTGCCCCCCCAAGTTCATCCCGGTGCCCCCCAGGACCTCCCCAGTTCATCCCAGTGCCCCCCAGTCAATCCCAGTGCTCCCCAGTCCCACCCAGCATCACGCCGCTGCCCCCCAGCGCATTCCCAGTCCCTCCCAGTCCCACCCAGTGCCTCCCAGTGCATTCCCAGTGCCCCCCCAAGTTCATCCCAGTGCCCCCCAGTACCTCCCCAGTTCATCCCGGTGCCCCCCAGTCAATCCCAGTGCTCCCCAGTCCCACCCAGCATCACACCGCTGCCGCCCGGCACATTCCCAGTCCCTCCCAGTCCCACCCAGTGCCTCCCAGTGCATTCCCAGTGCCCCCCCAAGTTCATCCCGGTGCCCCCCAGGACCTCCCCAGCTCATCCCAGTGCCCCCCAGTCAATCCCAGTGCTCCCCAGTCCCACCCAGCATCCCGCCGCTGCCCCCCGGCACGTTCCCAGTCCCTCCCAGTGCTCCCAGTGCCCCCGGCGCCCGCCGCTCACGGGTCCCGGGCCCCCGCCATGGCTCTGGGCGCCAGCCGGGCGCCTCCGCCCCGATTTATAGACGGGAAACCACAGCCCTGAGTCACGGCGGGGGCGGGGGGCGGCCCCCCCCCCAAATCGGGGAGAACGGCCCGAGACGGGGGAAAGGGACCGAAAATGGGGGAAACGGGTCAAAATGGGGAAAAGGGACCGAAAATGGGGGAAACGGTTCAAAAATGGGGGAAAGGGACCGAAAATGGGGGAAACGGTTCAAAATGGGGAAAAGGGACCGAAAATGGGGGAAACGGTTCAAAATGGGGAAAAGGGACCGAAAATGGGGGAAACGGTTAAAAATGGGGAAAAGGGACCGAAAATGGGGGAAACGGTTCAAAATGGGGAAAAGGGACCGAAAATGGGGGAAACGGTTAAAAATGGGGAAAAGGGACCGAAAATGGGGGAAACGGGTCAAAATGGGGAAAAGGGACCGAAAATGGGGGAAACGGGCCAAAACGGGGGAAAGGGACCGAAAATGGGGGAAACGGGCCAGAACGGGGGAAAAGGGACCGAAAATGGGGGAAACGGTTCAAAATGGGGAAAAGGGACCGAAAATGGGGGAAACGGTTAAAAATGGGGAAAAGGGACCGAAAATGGGGGAAATGGTTAAAAATGGGGAAAAGGGACCGAAAATGGGGGAAACGGGCCAGAACGGGGGAAAGGGACCGAAAATGGGGGAAACGGTTAAAAATGGGGAAAAGGGACAGAAAATGGGGGAAACGGTTAAAAATGGGGAAAAGGGACTGAAAATGGGGGAAACGGTTAAAAATGGGGGAAAGGGACCGAAAATGGGGGAAATGGGCCAGAACGGGGGAAAGGGACCGAAAATGGGGGAAACGGTTCAAAATGGGGAAAAGGGACCGAAAATGGGGGAAATGGGCCAGAACGGGGGAAAGGGACCGAAAATGGGGGAAACGGTTCAAAATGGGGAAAAGGGACTGAAAATGGGGAAATGGTTCAAAACGGGGAAAAGGGACCAAAAATGGGGAGAAACGGTTCAAAATGGGGAGAAACGCACCAAAAATGGAGAGAAATGTTTCAAAATGGGGGAAAAGACCAAAAATGGGGAAAATGGCCCAAAACAGGGGGAAAGGGACCAAAAATGGAGAGAAATGGTTCAAAATGGGGGAAAAGGCGCCAAAAAAACGGCTGTAAAGAAACACCCCAAAATGGGCAGAAATGGCCCAAAATGGCTGAAAAACAAAACACCCGGAAATGCAGGAAAATGCCCCAAAATGGCCATAATGCAACAGCTCAAATCGCAGCGAAATGCCCCAAAACGCCCCGGCAAAACCACCCAGAAATGGCAGCAACGAAACACCCCAAAACGGGGCAAAACGCCCCAAAAGGGCCGCGATTGAACGCGGCAAAGCGGCCGTTCCGGAACACCCCGGAACGCAGGAAAACGCCCCAAAACAACGAGGCAGAAGCCGCCCCAACCGGCGCGAACCCCCCGCGGCGCCCCGAACCCCGCGGCGCCCCGACCCCCGCGGCGCCCCGACCCCGCCGCCGTCCCGCCCGGAGCGGCTCCTGCTCCCCCCGGACCCCCCTCGGTTTCGGGGGGGGGGGGGGGGTTGGGTCCTGACCCCCCCCCGGGATTTTCCCAGCTCGAAGCCACGTGAAACTCACCCCGAGGCAGCAGGAAACGGGGGGGGGGGCCCAGCGCTGCCCCCCCATCCCCCCCCCCAGCCCCACTCACCGGCACCCGCTCACTGCCCCCCCCGCACCCCCACTTTTATGGTGTGTGTCCCCCCCCCGTGATGTCAGAGGACCCTCCCTTTGGGGGGGTCCTGGGGGGGCCCAAACCCCCCTGTAAGGGGGGGGGCAGCACCGCCCTAAACGGTCACTTGTGCTGAAGCGCCATTTTGGGGGGGGGGGCACAAGGATGCAGGTGTCGGGGGGGGGCACACACACCCCCCCCCCCTTTGCCCACCTACCCCCAGGGCACCCACGAGTCCTTTGACCACCCCCAAGACCCCCCCATTGGGGACCCCACTGTGCCCCCCCCCAGGACCCATGTGTCTGGGGGGGGCCTTTAACCCCCCCTCCCAGGACCCCCAAACACCCCCGAGGGGTCTCTTTAACACCCCCTTTTAACATCCACCCCCCAGACTCCCCCGGGGGCCCCTTTAAACCCCCTTTAACTCAGCCCCCCCCCCCCCAACAAGGACCCCCCGCGAGTGGCCCCTTTAAACCCCGCCCCAGACACCCCCCCCCCCCCCTCCAGGACACCCCCACCCCCCCCCCCCCCGAGCCCCCTTTAACCCCCTCGCTACAGACCCCGCCCCCCCCTCTAGCGGGTCCTTCCCGCAGGCCCCGCCCCGCCGCGCCGCTAAGCCCCGCCCCCCGCCTGCGCAGCACCCCGGCCACGCCCCCTCTCCGTGACCACGCCCCCCTCCCGCCGCGGCCACGCCCCCTCCCGCCATGGCCCGGCCGCCCGCCTCCGCCCCGGCTGCCCCCCCCGCCCCCCCCCCGCCTCCTTGGCCGCACTCCCAGCATGCCCCGCGGCGGGGGGGCCCTTCCCAGCCTGCGCCGCGGCCCGCGACCCCCCCGCCCCCACCAAAGACCGACCCCCCCCCAACAAGCGCTGGGGCGCCGCGGCTGTGCCCCCCCCCACCCCCGCCACCCCCGCCCCCACCTCCCCTCCCCCCGCCTTGGCCGCTGGCCACGCCCCTCCCGGACGCCCCTCCCCCCCCCCCCGGGGTCCCCCCTCCCCGGGGGGGCGGCGGCGGCGGCGGGGGGGGCGGCGGGGGGGGTGTCGCGGCGGGTCCTGTTCGCCGACGCGCTGGGGCTGCCCCTCACCCGCCTCCGCCAGTACCGGCCCTGGGGGCGGGGCGGGGCGGCGGGGGCGGGGGGCCTGGGGGGACCCCCCCGGGGGGGGAGGGGGGAGGAGGAGGAGGAGGAGGAGGGGGGGGGCGCGGGGGGGGCGCAGCCCCCCGGCAGCTGGATGAGGCCTGGGAAGGGCAGGTAAGAGATGGGGGGGGGAACGGGGTCACCCCCCCGCACTCTGCATGTGCCCCCCCACATGGGGGGGGGCTACGGGGGGGGACCCCCCTCCCCTGCATGTGCCCCCCCATATGGGCCGGCTATTGCATGTGCCCCCCCCAAATTGGGAGGGGGGGCAACTCCCCCTGCATGTGCCCCTCCCCAAAATTGAGGAGGGGGCTACGGGGGGAGTTAACACCCCCCCCGCATGTGCCCCCCCATGGGACCCCCAAGTTGGGGGGGGCAGACAGGGCTCCCCCCCCTTTTTTTTCATTTGGGGGGGCGCTGGGGGCCCCCCAGTGACCCCCCCCCGGTGTGTTCCCCCCCCCCAACAGGCCGCAGGAGGCGGAGGACGCGCAGCCCCCACCCCCCGCCTGGGCCGCAGGTGAGTAGTGCCCCCCCCCCGAAAATTTGAGAATCTTCCCCAAAACTTGAGAATTGCCCCTAAAATGTTAGGATTTTGCCCCAAATTTTAGTATTTCCCCTAAAGTTTGAGAATTTTGCCCCAAATATGAAGAATAACCCCAGATTTTGGAGGTATCCCCAAAACTTTAGAATTTCCCCCCAAATTTTAGACAGAACTCCAAAAATTTTAGAAATAATTCCCAAATTTTAGAAATTCTCCCAAAATTTTAGATATTCCCCCCAAGTTTTAGGTGGAACCCCCAAAATTTTGGAAATAACCCCCGAATTTTAGAGATTCCCCCAAATTCCAGAAATTCCTCTAAAATTTTAGTGTTTCCCCCCAGATTTTAGGAATTCTTCCCCCAATTTTACAAATTCCCTCCAAATTTTACTAATAACCCCCCAAGTTTTAGTGTTCCCCCCCCAGTTTTAGAATTCCCCAAATCCTCCTGTTTCTCCCCAGTTCCACCTGCCCCCCCCCTCACCCCCCCATTTTTCTCTCCCGCAGAGCCCGCCCCTTCCCCGCCGCCCCCCCCGGATGCGGAGCAGCCCCCGGCGCAGGTGAGCGGCACCCCCCCTGCCCCCGCCACGGTGGTCTCCCTACCCTCCCCCCTCGGGGGGGTCTGCCCCTCTCCCCCCCCCGGGGGGGGTCTCCCCCCCCAGCTGCCCCCCAACGCTCCCCCCCCGCAGGAGGAGGAGGCGGTGGCCCGCGAGCTGGAGCAGCTCTACCTCTCCCACCTGCGGCGCCTGCGGGGGGGGGACGGGGGGGGCGGGGAGCGCGACCTCCCCCCCCCGTGCCAGGGGGACCCCCCCTACCCCGAGCGCGCCCCCAACACCTCCCTGGCCAATGAGATGGCTCGACGTTACGAGGTGGAGGCGGGGGGGGCCGCCGGGCGCCTCAGCCCCCCCCTTCTCTTAGGGCGGGGGGGGCCCCTGGAAGGGGCGCTGGTGGTCCCGGCCAGACCCCCCCCCCGCGGGAGAGGAGCGGGGGGGGGCGCCCTGGGGGGGGCGCTGCGGGGGTGCGGGGTGGTCTTGGCCTTGGCCGTGCTGGTGCCGGTGGCCTGGGGGGGGGACGGGGCGGGGGGGGCCCCCACCGCCGCCTTGGCCTTGGGCCTTTACCTGGCGCTGGCCTGGCTGACGTGAGGGGGGGGGGGCAAATTTAACCCCCCCCTCGAATTTTCACCCCAAAATGGGTTAAAGTTGGGGGGGACTGAGTTACGCCGTGCACCCCCCAAATTGCCCCCCCCAGCTTGGGTGGGGGGGATGTCAGCCCCCCCCGTTGGGTGGGGGGCTGTGGGGGGTGTCAGCCATCTTGTGCCCCCTCCCCACTCGCGTGCATCCCCCCCCCGCGGTGGGGGGGGTGGGGGTGCCCCTGTGTACATACAGCCATAGAGACGCGGTGTCGCGAGTCCTTGCGCTGGTTTTTGGGGGGGGGGATCGGGAGGAGGGAATTGGGGGGGGTGGTGAAGCGGGTTGGCTTGTTTTGGGGGGGGGGCACTGGTTTCCCCCCCCCCCCCTCTCTGTCGCAGCCGTTTCCTGCCCCTGGGGAAGGTCCCCAGCAAAGGTCATGGCGGCGCCTGTGGGTGACAAACAGTCCCGGGGGGGTTCTCGGTTCCCACCGGGGGGGGGGGCGGAGGGGGGTCTCTCGGTTCCCACCGGCCGGGGGGGACGCTCACACTCGCTATGGTGGAGTGGGCGGGGGTCCACATCCTCTGGGTGGCAGCTGGGGGGGGTCCTCAGTGTGCTGGGGGCAGGGCTGAGCTGCCATGGAAGCAGTTGGGGGGGCCCTGAACCTCCTGGGGGCGGGCTGGGGGGGTCCTGACTCCTCTGGGTGGGGGCTGGGGGGGTCCTGAGCCTCCTGGGGGGGGTCCTGGGGGGGGTTCACAGGCCCTAGAGGGCAGCTGGCGGGTCCTGACCTCTCCAGGGGGGCTGCTGGTGTGGCGGGGGTGGTCCCCAGCCCTCAGGGACGTCCTGGGGGGGGGCGTCCCCAGCCCTCAGGGTGTCATCTGAGGCGGGGGGGGTGACCCTCAACCTCTGGGCAGGGCCGGGGCGGGGGGGACTGCAGCCGAAGGGGGTTTCCAGCCCCACTGGACTCACCGGGAGGGGGTCCCGGTCTCTCTGGACTCACCGGGAGGGGGTCTCGGCCCCCGGTGCCTTTCCCGGCCTGCCCCGCCCCGGCCTACGGGGACGGGGGCAGCGACGCGTCCGACCCCTCGGAGGGTCCTGAGGGCTCTGAGGGACGTGGGCGGGGCGCGGGGTGCGCTCGCGCCGGCCGCACGTGTGCACCGCCCACTGCGCCTGCGCGTCGCCCCCCCCCCCCCTTCCATGTTGCCCGCCAAAAGGAGCCGCGCTCCCGATTGGCCGCTCCGCCGCCTCACGTGACGGGGGAGCCGTCGCCGCCGCAAACGGGGCGCGGGGAGAGGGAAGCGGTGAACCAGTGAGAGCGGGGGGGGGGGGGGGGGGGGGGGGGGGGGGGGGGGCGGGAGAGAGGCGCCGGATGTGACGTTGGAGCTGGGGTGGGCGGACCAGGCGAGCCGGTGTGGGGCCTGGGCCGGAGCCCCCCCGCCCCCAAATCCCCCCTTGACCCCTGACCCCCCCCAAACCCCCCCGACTCCCCTCAAATCCCCCCTTGAATTCTGACCCCCCAAGGCATTGTGGGTAACAGCCCCCCCCAGTTTTTAACCCCCCAACAAATTTTGACCCGTGTTCAGACATTTTGGGGCAAAAACGTGTAAAATCGGGGTTTTTTAATGTTAAAAATTAACTGTAATAAAAAGGGAGGGGGTGGGGGGACACGGACCCCCCCGCCCCCTCCCCCAAACTGGTGATGACGTCACAGCCCCCCCCCAGAACGCCCCAAGGGCTGGAGAAGGTGGGGAAGGTTCTAGAGAACACGGGGAAGGGGCGGAAGGGCTGGAGAAGGTTCTGGAGAACCCGGAGAACGTCCCCCCGCGGCCCTGGAGAAGGTTCCGGTCGACCCCCCAGGCCCAACCTCTTCCCATTGGGCTTCTCACGGCATTTCCCCTTGAAGGGGCTCTGATTGGCTCAGCCCAGGCCGGGGGGGCGGGGCCACCTCCTGCCCCTGCCCCCAGCCCCAAACCCGTCGTTTTCCAGCCAATCCCCTGCCCCCATTTGGTGACATCATCACCGCCGCCATCTTGGATTTGTCCTTCAGGAGGCGCCAGTTCAACCCGGCCCCTGTCACGGACCAATGACCCGCGACCACGCCCCCTTGGGCACACTCCAATGGGCTGTGGCCCCACCCCCTCACGATGGTCCAATGAGCTGTGACCCCACCCCCTTGGGCACGCTCTAATAGGCCCTGACCCCGCCCCCTCCTGACGCACCGATGAGCTCTGACCACACCCGCTCAGTTCTCTAATGGGCTCTGACCCCGCCCCATCTGACCCCACCCCCTTGGCTGTGCCTCAATGGGCCCTGACTCCGCCCCCTCTTGCTCCAACAGCCCGTGACCACACCCCCTCGGTTCTCCAATAGCCTGTGACCCCGCCCCCTCATGATGATCCAATGAGCCCTGGCCACGCCTGCTCACTTCTCCAATGGGCTCTGACCCTGCCCCCTCCTCTGACCCCGCCCCCTCTGGCATGCTCCAGTAGTCTGTGACTCCGCCCCCTCCTGATGCTCCAACAGCCCCTGACCCCACCCCCTCAGCTGTGCTCCAATAGCCCCTGACTCCGCCCCCTCCTGATGCTCCAGTGAGCTCTGACCACACCCCCCCAGTTGTTCTCCAATGGGCCCTGACTCCACCCCCTCCAACGAGCTCTGACCCCTCCCTCTCATCCGGCCCCGCCCCCGCCCCCCGGCCCCGCCCCCCACCTGCTCCAGCAGCCTCCCCAGCGCGTTGAAGCCGACGGCCAGCCGCGCCCGCAGCTCCCGCCGGCTCATGGGCCGCTCGCGCAGCAGCCGCCGCAGGCGGGCCGCGTTGCCGGGGGTGACGGCGCTGCGGGGCCGCCCGGGACGGGGCCGGTCGCCCACCGCGGGGGGGCCGTGCCGGAAGCGCCGGGCCCAGCGGCGGACGGTGCTGGCGTCCAGGGCCGCCGCCCCGTAGACGCGGCGCAGGCGCCGGTGGATGGCGACGGGGGGGACGCGCTCGGCCTGCAGGAACTCGATGACGCAGCGTTGGCGCAGCCGCGCCTCGGCGGGCGCCATCTTGGTGGGAGGAGGCGCCATCTTGGGCGGCGAGGGGGTTGTGTGGGGAGGCTGGGGGGGCGGGGAGGGGGTCAGTGGCTGCCGGTGGTGGAGTGGGGGGGGGTGTCAGCAAAGGGGGGGGAGGTGGGAAGTGGGAGGAGGGGTGTGAACTGGGAGGAGAGGCCTCCTGAACTGGGAGGAGACACCTAAACTGGGAGGTGAGACCCCCCTAAACTGGGAGGCGGCGCTTGGGGAGGGGCCATTTTCAGCCCATTTTGGGTCAGAAATGTGTGAAATTGGGTTTTTTTGTATCTAAAACTCTATTGTACCAAAAAGGACGCTTTCAGGGGGGAGTCGGCCGCCCCCCCGGGCGATGACGTCATCGAGGGGTGTGGTCAGGGCTGGGGGCGGGGCCGGATGCCCAGCAGGGGGAGGGTCCCCAGCAGCTGCTCGCGGGCGTCACCGGCGAATCGGTGTTCGAGGAAGCGGGGCAGCCCCGCCCCCCCCAGGGGCACCCGCACCAGCCCTTGCACCTGGGGGGGGGCAGGGGGACACACACACCCCCCCCCAAGGTGAGGAGGAGACACCCCCCCCCACTGGCTGCTCGTATCCCCCAGTATCCCCCCAGTATCCCTCCCCCACCCCTTACTGGGCTCCCCCAAGACCCCCCTCCCAGTTCCGGACCCCTTAAAACCAACCCCTCAGTGCCCCCCCCACCCCCCAAGTACGGGGTACTTTGTGTCCCCCCCCTCGTTCCGTCATCACCCCCCTGTTACCGGGGCTATTCCCACCCTCCCCCCGTTACCGACACCCCCCGATACCGGGTGCCCCCTCCCGCCATACGTCATCACCGCCCCGTTACCGACACCCCAAGTACCCCCCCCGTCTACGTCATCACCCTCCCCCCGTTACCGACACGCCCCGGCACCGGGTGTCCCCCCCCATTACGTCACCCTCCCCGGTACCGGCCCCCCCTCACCTCCAGCCCGTGCTCCGGCGCCCTCGGCCCCCCCCTCTCAATGGCCACCAGCTCCTCCAGCCGCAGCGGCCGGATGTAGAAATGCGTCACCAGCCCCGCGTCACTTCCGCTTCCGGCGGGCCAGGCCCGCGCCCCGCGGTGGTGGCGGGGGCTCAGCCGCAGCCCCGCCGCCGCCGGGCCCAGCTCTTCCAGCAGCTCCCGCTCTAAACCGGCCTCCAGCGACTCGTCGCCCGGTTCCACCAGCCCTCCCGGGAAGCCGAACCGCCCGTCGAACCGCAGCTGCATCTACCAGGAGCGGGCGGGCGGCGGGGGTCAGCCGCGGGTACCGGCCCCGGCCCCGGCCCCGGCTACCGACGCTTCTCCCGTCCCCGTCCGCACCAGCACGGCGTAGCCCGGCGGCGGGGAGCCGGGGGGCAGCGGGGCGTAGAGCAGGACGTGGCAGGCGTGGCGCCAGCCGGGCCCCGCCGCCCGCCGCCCGCTGCCGCCGCCGCCCCCGGTCAAGGCCAGCGCCTGGGCCCGGCTCAGCGCCGGCGGCTCCCACATGGCGGCGCCCTGAGGGCGCGTCTCGGCCAATCAGCGAGGGAGCAGTGGCGAGGCCACGCCCCCAGGGCCGCACGGCCAATCAGCGTAGTGGGAAGAGGCGTGGCTTTGGTGATGGGGCGGGGCTAGGTGAGACCACGCCCCTCCCATTCACCTCTGCTCCGCCCGGGGCGGGGAATGGGCCCGCGGGGGGAGCTGAGACCCCCACAAACTGCCCCATAGCCGCCCACACCCCCGGGGCCAAGACCGCCCACCCGGACCCCCCCCAAACCACCTCACACCTCACAGAGGGGGCCAGGACCACCCCAGGACCCCCCTAAACTGCCCCACGGCCCCTTGAGGGGGTTCTAGACCCCCCCAGTTCCCCCTCGACCCCCCCCAACTGCCCACTCAGACCACCCAGAAACACAGACGGGACCGGGAGTGTGTGTGTGGGGGGGGTTTATTACCCGACTCTGCTGCTCCCCCAGGACTGAGGAGGGGTCCCAGTGGTTGGGGGGGGGCCCGGGGGGGTCCCTGGGGGGGTCCCCTGGGGGGGTCCCTAGGAGGCGGAGTCAGAGGCCTCAGAGCTGTCCTTGACGTCGGTGCTCTCGGTGGTCTCGCTCACCTCGCTCAGGTCTTTGCTGTCGCCACCCCCGTCTTCCGGCTGGGGGGGTGGGGGTGGGGGCGGGGGAGGAGGAGGCACGGAGGGGGGTTGGGGGGTCAGCGGGACCCCCCCGCTTCCGCATCCCCCACCCCCCTCCCCAAGACGGGAGGGTTCGGTGGGGGCGGGGGGGCGGCCACGCTCTTTTTGCTCCACTTGTTTCCGGAGCTGCAAAGGGTTAAAAAGGAGTTAAAAAAAGGGGGGGGGTGGTCAGGAGATGGGAGCGCCCCCTCCCCGAAAAAAATAGGAGGTCTGGGCGCGGGGGGCATCCCCACCTCGTCGGCCATCTGGGTGAGGTCCCTCTTCATGGCGTAGGCGTCCTCCCCGTCCGCGTAGTACTTGGGTTCCACCTCGCTGATCCTGGAGGGCGGGGGGCAAAAAAACACGGGGGGGGGCGTTAGGGGGAGGGGTTTAGGGGGGAGGGGTATGGTTTGGGGTGCCCCCCCAGCCTAACCCCCATTTCAGTTCTCAATGAGGTTGTGAAGCCAACTACGACCCCACCCCAAACAGCCCATATGGGCCCCCCCAAAACTCCAGCCCAACCCCCCCATATCCCCCAGCCCCCCAAATCCCTCCCCCACCTCCTTCAAATCTGCCCCCAACCTCCCTAAACCCCCCCAAAGACCCCACCAGCCCCCCAAATCCCCACCTACCCCCTAAGTACCCCCTACCCCCCAAAAATTCCCCACCCCCCCAAACCACCCCGATCCCCCTATATTCCCCTCCAACCCCCTCAAACCTCCCCAAAATGCCCCCAAACCCCCCTCAAATCCCCTCCCCAAGGCCCCCCAGACCCCCAGCGCTCACTGGAAGTTGAGGGTGTTGGAGTAGAGGTGCAGAGCCGCCCGGTTGCTGCCCCCCAAAAAAGAAAAGGGGTTGATTAAACGGTTAATTTATGATTGGGGGAGAGGTGGGGGGGTGTCTCTCCGATTCGGGGGGGGTCTCGGGGGGGTCCCTCACCTCTTGCGGACGTGCAGCGAGACGTACTTGGCGTTGAAGTTCTCGATCATGGCGCGGGACGCCTGGTCCATCAGCTTCTGTGCCAGCCCCAGGCGCCGGTGGGAGCGTTTCACCGCCTGGGGTGGGACATCGACACCCCCCCCGGGGTCAGCGACACCCCCCGGGGTCAGCCGACCATCCCCCCAGGGTCCAATGACACCCCCAAAAAGCTTCAAGATGCAGAAAAAGGCACCAAAAACCCCTCAGGGAAACCCCCCCACGGTCAGACCCCTCCTGAGGGACCCCCAAATTCCCCACAAAGACCCTCAAAACCCCCCAAGACCCTCAAGAGCGCACTCAACCCCCCCAAAAGGTTCAGACCCCCCTAGGAGCCCCCTCCCCCCCGCACCCACCAGCGACGTGATGTGTCCGTGCGGGACGTCATCAGGATCCTCCTCCCTGCGAGATGAGGTGGGGGGGCAAGAAACGACCCCCCCCGAATCCTGTCAGCAACCCCCACCCCCCCAAAATCCACGGGAAAAGGGGGGGGACACGGACCCCCCCCAAAAATCCCCAGGAAAAGTTTGGGGGGGGACAGGACACCCCACACTCACATCTTGGCCAGGACGTAACCCACGATCTTCCCGTTCTCATCCTCAGCGATGTAGGAGAGCTGGGGGAGGGGGGGAGGAGGAAAAAGGGGGTGATGGGGGGGGGGGCAGAGGTCCTGGGGGGGTCCCCGGTGGGGGGGTCGTGGAGGTGGGGAGGGGGCTGTACCTGGGGCCAGGAGAGCCCGTGGTAGAAGTAATATTTCATCTGGTAGTTCTCGGGCAGGCAGAGCAGGTTGCAGTGCTGCATGTTCATCAGGTCCTCGGGCTGCCGGGGAGGGCGGCGGGGGGGACAGACAGGGCGGGGGGGACAGGGTGGCCCCGGGGGGGTGTGGGGTCACCCCGGAAGGGGCACGAGGGGTTTGGACTGGTCAGGGATTGGGATTCGCCTCAGAACACGCTGCGGGGGCGGGGCGGGGGGCTGGCATGGTCCGCGGAGAACCCACCAAGGAGCTGGGATCCCCCTCCCCAGGGCCCGGGATCCCCCTCAGAGCCCCCAGCGGGGCCCGGTCTCCCCGCTCTGACACCGCCGGCGCCCTCAGACCCCACCCCGGCCCTTGGGATCCCGCTCAGAGCCCGGTACCCGCCTCAGACCCCGCCATGGGACGCCGGTTCTCTCCTCCCGGTAACCGCAGCCCCTCCCGGTGCCCCCAGCTCCCCTCCGCGGGCCCCGGTTCCCCCGCTGCGGCCTCGCCCACCCGCGCGTTCCGGATATTCATGGCTGCGGCCCCCGCGCCGGCTCCGCCGCCGCCGTCACCGCGTCCCTTCTCCCTCCCCTCTCGCCTCACGCGCCGCTTCCGGCGGAAGGCCCCATCCCGGCCAATCAAGCGCCGAGCCCGCCCAACCTGCCTCGCGACCAACTGACAGGCGTCTTAGCCAATCAGCGATGCGCTGAGGAATCGGCGGCGACTCCGCGCGAACTGCGGCTGCGCCCCAGGAAGAGGCGGGATTAACCCCCTGCCGCCCAATCGCGAGCGGCGGCACAGCGGACTGACAGCGGCGCGAACCAATAGGGATGGAGAACAGGCACCTGCGCTTTATTGCGGGGGACGAGGTGCCCCACGGGGGTCCCCAGGCCCCGGGGGGGCTCCCCATGATGGGTGTCCCCGCTCCAAGGGGGCCCCATGGCCCAGATTCTATGGGGGGGGTTCCCCACTGGTGGGCGTGTCCCATGGTGGCCCCACCCCAAATTCTGGGGTGAAGAACCCCCAAGGAACCCCCGTGGTTGACCCCACATCAAGGTGGGCCCACCCCAAGGTGATCCCACCCCAAACTTTGGGGTGAAGAGCCCCCAAAGAACCCCCAAGGTGGCCCCACATCGAGGTGACCCCACATCATGGTGGCTTGACCCCAAGGTGGCCCCACAACAAATTCTGGGGTGAGGAACCCCCAAAGAACCCCCAAGGTGGCCCCACATCAAGGTGGCCCCACATGATGGTGGTTCCACATCGTGGTGGCCCCACATTGTGGTGGCTCCACATCGTGGTGGCTTCACATTGTGGTGGCCCCACACCAAACTTTGGAGTGAAGAACCCCCCAAGAACCCCCAAGGTGGCCCCACATCATGGTGGCCCCACGTTGTGGTGGCTCCGCCTCGTGGTGGCCCCACACCAAACGTCGGGGGTGAAGAACCCGCCCCCGGACCTAGGGCTGCATGCGCAGGGCGCCGTCCAACCGGATCACCTCGCCGTTGACCATGGGGTTCTCGGCCAGGGCCTGCACCAGGTGGGCGAACTCGGCCGGGTCGCCCAGCCGCGACGGAAAAGGCACTTGCTGACCCAAAAAATTCCGCACCCGTTCGGGCAACCCGGCCAATAACGGGGTGGAGAACAGCCCTGGGCGAGGAGAAACGTTGGGCGTGGTCAGCGGCATCGTCTCCTCCCCACCCCACGGTGGCCCCGCCCCGCCCCGGCCTCACCTGGGGCGATGGTGACCACGCGGATGCCCAGCGGCGCCAGGTCGCGGGCGATGGGGAGGGTCATGCCCACGATGCCGCCCTTGGAGGCTGAATATGCCGCTTGGCCCACCTGGGGTGCAGGAGACGTGAGTTACGGGGAGGTTCTACCACAGAGGTTCTTCCGGGGGTGGGCGCGGCGGGGGGGTCTCACCTGGCCCTCAAAGGCGGCCACGCTGGCCGTGTTGACCACCAGCCCGCGGTGGCCGTCGGCGTCGGGGCTGTTCTGGCTCATCAGGCGGGCGCTGAGGCGGATGACGTTGAAGGTCCCCACCAGGTTCACCTTGGAGGGGGAAGGAGGGTGAGGTGGGGCCTTGGTGACCACCCGCCGCCCACGCTGTGGTGGCACACCGCCTCCAGAGGCACCTCCGGGGACATCAAGGCCTTGAGCGACCCCAAGGCCAAGGTCACCTGCTTGGGTGTTGATGGCCCAGAACCTCAAGCGCTCCATGGACCATGGACATCCCACCACCATCCCATTGACCATGGCCAACCCACCACGACCATCCCATTGACCATGGCCAACCCACCACCATCTCCCTGACCATGGACACCCCGTGACCACCCCATTGACCATGACCAACCCACCACCATCCCATTGACCATGGCCAACCCACCACCACCTCCCTGACCATGGACACCCCGTGACCACCCTGTTGACCATGGCCAACACAGCCCCACCCCGTTGCCCATGGTGACCTCGTGGCCCCGCCCCGCCCACTCACGTTGATGACCTTCTGGAAGTCCTCCAGCTCGTGGACTTTGTCCTTCTTGCTGTTGTAGGTCTTGACGGCGATGCCCACGCCGGCGCAGTTCACCACCAGGTCCAGGCGGCCAAACTCCTTCTGGGTCAGGGTCAGGGCGGCCCCCACCTCCTCGGGGGACGTCACCTATGGGGCGAGGTGCACCTTGAGGCGAGGTGGGACCCACGGCGAGGTGGGACCCACAGCGAGGTGGCCCCAGATCCAGGTGGAACCGACATGGAGGTTGATGCCACCTCGAGGTGGCCCCACACTGAATTTTGGGGTGAGGAACCCCCCAGGGAACCCCCATGGCTGACCCCACGCCAAGGTGACCCCCACATTGAGGTGGCCCCACACCAAGCTTTGGAATGAAGAACTCCTTAAAGAACCCCCATGGCTGACCCCACCCCAAGGTGGCCCCACCCCGAGGTGGACCCCCCCCCATGGTTGACCCTCCCCACGGTTGACCCCCCCCATGGCGGCCCCCCCCCCCCCCCCCCCCATAGCTCACGTCGGCGGGGGCGAAGGCGCAGCGCTCCCCCAGCCCGCTGGCCACTTGCCCGCCGGGGGAGGTGGCCAGGTCCAGCAGCACCGCCCGGGCCCCCCCCCCCACCAGCCGCTCCACTGTGGCCCGGCCCAGCCCCGAGGCGCCGCCGGTCACCAGTGCCACCAGTCCCTGGGGGGGGGGGGTACTGGTGAGGTGGGGGATCCCCCCCCAACCACCCACACACCCCATAACCCCCCCAACCGCCCCCCCACCCCATAACCACCCAAACCCCCCCATAACCACCCCTGCCCCATTGCCCCCCAACCCACCCCATAACCCCCCAAACCCCCCCATAACGACGCCTGCCCCATAGACCCCCCAACCCACCCCATAACCCCCCCAAACCCCGCCCAAACCCCCCGCCCCACAACCCCCCACCCCATAACCCCCATAAGCTCCCACCAACCACCCCATAGACCCCCAACCCACCCCCCCAACCCCCCCACCTGACCCCCACCCCATAACCCCCCCCCAAGCCCCCCCCCCCGCCCCACACGCCCCTCCGGCGGCTCCCCCGGTACCTTCACGCTGCGAATGGCCGCCATCACCCTCCGCCCGACGGGCCAATGGGAGCGGGGGGCGGTGCCGGGGTGGGCGGGGCCTACGGGAAGGCGGGGCGGGGCCAGGAGATGGCGCTGGGGGGGGGTGGAACCAGTAAGGGGGGGGTGGAACCAGTAAGGGGGGGGACTGGGAGCAACTAGGAAACGGGGGGGAGGACCCTTATGGGGGGGGCAGGATCCTGCCCATATAGGGGCAAAATTGGCCCCCCCCGGGGGGGGGGAAATTGCCCCCCCCAGGTGATAAGGTGTCCCCCCCCGCCCCCCCCCAGTCCAGCCCAGTCCCTCCCCCCCCCGCCCCCCCCCAGTACTGGACCCAGGGTGACCTTCACTGGGGGGGGGCACCCACAGCACCCACCACCCCCCCAAAATGGAGGAGAAACCACCCCAAATCCCGGGTAGGGGGTGGGGGGGCAAATCCCTCCCCCCCGGGGGGGGCAACATGCCCTGAGGGGGGGCAAATCCCCCCCCCATGCACTCGAAGGGGGGGGTATGGGGGTAGGGGGGAGCTGGGGGGGTTATTGGGGAGGGCTTATGGGGGGTTATGGGGTGGTTTGGGGGGTTATGGGGTGGGGGGGGGTTGTGAGGTGGGGGTTGGTTTGGGGGGTTATTGGGTGGGGGGTTGTTGGGTGGGGGGTGGTTTGGGGGGAATTATGGGGTGGGGGGTGGTTTGGGATGGTATGGGGGGTGGGGGGGCCGGTTGGGGGGAGATATGGGGCGGGGGCACCCCCCCACCTCACCACTCTGCACTGGGGGGGTGATTTCCCCCCTCCCCCCCAGTTTACACCCAACCCCCCCAACCCAGACACGGTTTTAGTGCCCCCCCATTACTGCCCCCCACTGCTGCCCCGCCACTGCTGCCCCCCCACTGCTGCCCCCCCATTACTGCCCCCCATTACTGCCCCCCCATTACTGCCCCCCCATTACTGCCCCCCCCACTGCTGCCCCCCATTACTGCCCCCCACTGCTGCCCCCCCATTACTGCCCCCCCCACTGCTGCCCCCCATTACTGCCCCCCCCACTGCTGCCCCCCACTGCTGCCCCCCCATTACTGTCACTGCCCCCCCATGACTGCCCCCCCTAACTGTCCCTGCCCCCCCCAGCCAGCGTCCCCCAGTTCACCAACTGCCCCACGCTGGTGGTACTGGTGGGGCTGCCGGCCCGCGGCAAGACCTACATCAGCCGCAAGCTGACGCGCTACCTCAACTGGGTGGGGACCCCCACCCGCGGTGAGCCCCGGCGGGGGCGGGGGGGGTAACTGGGGGGGGTGCGGGGGGGTAATTAATAACCCCCGACCCCCACCCCCCCACCCCCCCAGTGTTCAACGTGGGGCAGTACCGGCGGCAGGCCGTGCGCCACTACCACAACTACGAGTTCTTCCGGCCCGACAACCAGGCGGCCATGGAGATCCGCAGGTGGGGGGATTAGTGATAATTAATAGTGATTAATAAGGATTAATAAGGATTAATAATAACTAATACTGATTAATAATAACTAATAAAAATTAATGATGATGAATAATGATTATTGATGAATAATAATTAAAATAATGATGAATAATAAACAATGATTAAGAATAACTAATAATGATTAATAATAATGAGCAATACTTAATAACAATTAATAGTAACAACAAAGGTTAATGATAATAATATTGATGGATGATGAATAATGGTGAACAATAATTAATAATAACCAATAACAATTAATAATAATGAATGATGAATAATAACTAATAGTGGTTAATAACGATTAATAATTATTATTAATGATTAATACCCCCCAGACAATGCGCATTGGCCGCCCTTAGGGATGTCCGCGCCTACCTCAGCTCTGGGGAGGGACAAGTGGCGGTAAAATACCCCCTCCCCCCCGGTGTAAACTAACCCCCCCGGGGGGTTAATTAACCCCCTCAAGACTCGGGGGGGTGTTAATTGCCCCCCCCCCCCCAAGGTGTTCGACGCCACCAACACGACGCGGGAGCGACGGGACTTGATCCTGCGGTTCGCGAACGAGAACGGCTACAAGGTGCCGCGGGGGGGCAGGAAACTGGGGGGGGGGCACGAAATATTGGGGGGGGTTATGGAAGGGGGGGGCACTGCCTGGGGGGGGCTTACCGGGTATTTGGGGGGTTTGGTGACACCGTTTTGGGGGTGTTGGCGGTGCGTGGGGGTTGGTGACACCGTTTTGGGGGGGGTTCACGGCGGGGGGGGTCGGTGACACCGTTTGGGGGTGTTTGCAGCGGGGGGGGGGTCCCCATTGGTCACCCCTTTCCCCACCCCCCAGGTCCTGTTCGTCGAGTCCATCTGCGACGACCCAGCGGTCATCGAGGAGAACATCAGGGTAACGGGGGGTGGCCGTGACACCGGGGGGGGACAACGAGACCCGGGGGGGGGGGGGCGTGTGTGTGACAGCGAGCTGTGCCCCCCCCAGCAAGTGAAGCTGAGCAGCCCCGACTACAGGGGCCGCCCCCCGGCGGAGGTGGTGGCCGACTTCCACCGGCGCATCGAGTGCTACAGGGCCACCTACGAGCCCCTGGACGAGCAGCTGGACAGGTGCCACCCCCGCGTCCCCCGCCGGTCCCCAGCCCCCCGGCACCGCCCCCCCGAGCTGATCCCGGGGCGTGCCCCCCCCCAGCGCGCTGTCCTACATCAAGATCTTCGAGGCGGGGCGGCGGTACCTGGCCAACCGGGTGCAGGGGCACGTCCAGAGCCGCACCCTCTACTACCTGATGAACACCCACGTCACCCCCCGCGCCATCTACCTGAGCCGGCACGGCGAGAGCCAGCACAACCTGCGGGGGCGCATCGGCGGGGACGCCGGGCTGTCCCCCCGCGGCAGGCAGGTGGGCCGCGCCCCCAGGAAGGGGCGGGGCTATGGGAGGTCACGCCTACAGGTGGGGAGCGGGGCTGGGGAAGGGGCGTGGCTAATGGCAGGGGGTGTGGCTAAGGACTAAGGGCTGAGGAGGCGGGGCTAAGGGGGCTAAGGGGAAGGGGCAGGGCTAGGGGAGGTCACACCCATCAGCAGCCTCACAGGGAGCAGGGCTGGGCACTGATGGAAGGCTGGAGGGGCGTGGCTAAAGGGCATGAGGCAGGGCTAAGGGAGACCACACCTATCAGTGGTCTTGTAAGTAGGGAGCAGGGCAAGGGGAAAGGGGCGTGGCTAAAGATGGGAGGCATGGCTAATGGAAAAGGGCGTGGCTAGCAGCAAAGGGGGTGACTAACAGCAGGCCACACCCACCAGTGTCACCACAGCTGGGGTGGAGCTAAGAGGTGGCCACACCCCCAGGGAGGTGGAGCTAAAGGGGAAGGGGTGGGGCTAAGACAGCAGGTCACACCCCCAGGAAGGGGTGGGGCTAAAGAGTCAGGCCACACCCCCATCAGACACCCCATACATGGCTGGGGATGAAGAGGCAGGGCAAGCCAAGGTCCTCATGGAAGGGGTGGGGCTCTGGCAAGACACACCCAATCCAGTGGGTGTGGCCATGACCAAACCACACCCCAAGGGGGCAGAGCTAAAGCAACAGGCTCCAGCCCCATTGTGTAAAGGCTGGGTGAGGGGGGCAGGAATTGTGGCCCCGCCCCGCCCCACCCACCTTAGCCCCACCCCTTCCCAGTACGCCCAGGCCCTGGCCCAGTTCATCCACAGCCAGAACCTCCCCGAGCTGAAGGTGTGGACCAGCCACATGCGCCGCAGCCTGGAGACGGCCGCCGCCCTGGGGGTGCCCTATGAGCCCTGGAAGGCCCTCAACGAGCTGGACGCTGTGAGCCACGCCCTCTTTTTTGGGGTAAACCCAGCCCAGAACAGTTAAAACCACGCCCCCCGGTGACCCCGACCCCGTTCCGGCGACGCAGGGGGTGTGCGAGGAAATGACCTACGAGGAGATCCAGGAGCGCTACCCCCGCGAGTTCGCCCTGCGCGACCAGGATAAATACCGCTACCGCTACCCCAAGGGCGAGGTAACGGCGGCGACGGGGCGGAAAGGGGGGGGTTGGGGCCATCTGGGGCAGGTTGACAGGGCTTCCCGGCGCAGTCGTACGAGGACCTGGTGCAGCGGCTGGAGCCCGTCATCATGGAGCTGGAGCGGCAGGAGAACGTGCTGGTGGTGTGTCACCAGGCCGTCATGCGGTGCCTCCTCGCCTACTTCCTGGACAAAAGTGCCGGTGAGGGGGGGAATTCGGGGGGTTTTGGGAAAAATGGGGGGGGGGGGAGGGGTGTGGTGGTGTCACGGGGGGTGTCACCTGCTGCCCATCCCCGCAGAGGAGCTGCCCTACCTCAAGTGTCCCCTGCACACGGTGCTGAAGCTGACGCCGGTGGCGTACGGTGAGTGGGGGTTGACCGAAATGCGGGGGTTTGGCCTCAAAATGGGGGAAATGGCGCCCAAAATGGGAGGGGTTGTGCCAAAATGGGGAAAATTGGCCCCAAAATGGGGGGGTTTGGCCCCAGAATGGGGAAAAGTGGCACCAAAATGGGAGGATTTTGCCCCCAAATGGGGGGGATTTCACACCAAAATGGGGCCGAGTCCCCTCCCCAAATGGGGGTCATCCGCCCCCCCCAGGCTGCGAGGTCGAGTCCATCTTCCTCAACATCGACGCCGTCAACACCCACCGCGAGCGACCCCAAGTAAAGACACTCCCCCTAAACCCACCCCCTCAACCCCCCCAAACTGTTATGTTGGGGCAGGACATTTTGGGGACCCCCCCTAAAACCCCCCCCCGTTCACCCTGCAGAACATCGACGTCACCCGCCCGCCCAACGAAGCGCTGGTCACTGTCCCTGAGCATTACTGAGGGGGGGTCCCGGGGGTGGCCCCCCCCAATTAAACCTTCCCCCCCATTAAACCTTAACAAAGCTGCACCCTAAAAGCACCCATTTATTGGGGGGGTCATCTGGGGGGGTCATCAGGGGGTGGCCTCGGCTTCGTTGTACTGGCTGGCCCAGAATTTGGGGTCCTTCCCTTGGATCTGGGGGGGGCACAACACAAAAAAAAAGGGGGGGGTCAAATGAAGCCATGGGACCCCCCAACCCCCCCCCCCATGAAATCCCCACACACCTTGGCCACGAAGCGCAGCACGTCCCTCTTGGTGGTCTCAGCGCCCGCCCGCGGCCCCCACTGGTAGGTGGCTTCGGGGGGGTCCGTCAGCGGGATGGGGGTGATCTCCAGGTACCTGCCCCCAAAAAATGGGGGGGGTTAGTGATATCCCCCCCATAATAAAAGGGGGTGTCCGGTGCTCCCCAACCCCACGACGGAGCCCTGGGGTCGCTGGGTATGATTTGGGGGGGGCGGAGCGCAGGGGGGTTTCTCTACGGTGTGGTATAAACAGCCCGGCCGAGGCTGGCGCCGGGGCTGCTCTGTGCACACCGGGAAGGGGGGGAACACCCCCCCCCCACCCAAAAAACAACCCCCCCAGACTCACTTCTGCCGCACAAACTCCTCCGTCACCAACTTCTTGACGTCGCCGAAGACCTCGTGACGCTCCCTGAGGGCGGCTGGGTTTAGGGGAGGGGGGGCAACAAGCCCAGAACCCCCTGTCATGTGTGTGTGTGTGTCTGCCCATTATATGTGTCCCCCCTCTCAAATCCTACCCTGGCTGCACACGGAGCCGGCGGAGAAATTCCCAGAGAGCACCTGAAAAAAAATATAAATAAAAGGGTGTCAGTGAAGGGGGACGGGGCACAAAGGGGTAGGGGGTGGGTCCAGGGTGGGGGTTTGGGGCAGGTCCTCACTGTCTTTAACCGAGTTGCCTTTCATGAAGATGAAGCTGAGGATGACGATGAGGAGCCCCAGCTTCGCCGTCTGGGTGTCGCTGTGGCGGGCAGGGGGGTGTTAGCAGTGTGTGTGTGTGGGGGGGGTCTGACCCCCCCCCAATCACCCAGCCCCCCCCAGCACCTCACCAGCGCAGGTTCTCCCCGTTGGCGCGGGGCAGATCACTGATGAGGACATAAACGTGGTGTCTGGCGTCGATCTCCACCAGCCGCAGCCCGAATACCTGCGAGAAGCAAAGGGTTAAGTTAGCAGGGAGGAGTCCCCCCACGCCAGAAAAGCTTCCCACACCCCCTCGTGTGTGTGTGTGTGTCCCCAACCTGCTGCAGGGTCCTGCCTGCCTGGGTGACAATCTCGGGGTAAACATCTCTGTACTCCCGGATGACTTTCTTCAGGATATCTGCAAAGAAAGAGCAGGGGGAATCACCGAGGGAAGACCTCGAGCCCCCTCCCCAAAAGGGCTGAGAGGTCTGGGGGGTCCCACAGCTCCGGGAAGGGGCTCTCCTCAACTCACCTGCTCTCTTGATGGGGATCTTCTTCTGGTCTTTCACAAGCAGGTACTGAACCAGCTCGCTGACCTGCGGGAGAACCGGAGCTAAGACCGTCCGTCGCCCCCAGAGAGAGGGAGGAGAAGGGGAGCGCCTCGACCCACCTTCTGGCTCACTTGGTCCCGCGGGTGTCTCGGCAGGTTCCGCTGCACCTGGCTGTGCGTCGGCGTCTGGCTCAGGCCGAAATCCTCATCCCCGTCATCCGTCTGCCGGGGAAAGACCCGGAGGAGGAGGAGGATGATGATGCCGAAGGGGGACCCCACACCGGGGGCTGGAGGAAGAAGGGGAGAAGCGGGGAGGGCGGTGGGGGGGGGGGCAGCCCCGTTACCTGAGTGAAGCCCGACCCTCTGCTGCGCTTCCTCTGGGACATTTCTCACGGCGCCTCTGAGGGGAAAAGCAGCGCCGGGCGGGCTGAAACCGCCGCCGGGCCGCCCCCGCCGCCCTCCCCCGCCTCCCCTCGCCGCTTCCCCGGCTTCGAACAGGCCGCAAACCCCCCACGGAGCCCATTGAAACGACCCGGCACCGCCGCCATTACCCGCTCCCCTCACCGCCCGCCTGCGCGCCCCACCTCCTGCGCATGCGCCCGCCGAGGACCCGCCCGCGCCACCTCCTACTGGCCGCGAGCACCGCCCTCATCCCACCCACCGCCGCTCTTCGCGCTCGCTATTGGCCGAGCGGCCGCTCTGGCTCCGCCCCCCTCCTTCCCTCCGCACGTGCGGGCCGGCGGGCGCGACGCTCGCGACCCCTCCCCTCAGGCGGCACCCCAAAGAAAAAAAGGCGGGAAACGCTCCCGCCTCCCCCCTCAGGGCCACAAAATGGCGCCCGGTGGCCACGCCGCCTCGGTCCTACGCTGAAAACGCACAAAACCACCCGCAAACCGCCCCAAACGGCCGGTTTTACCCTTCCTTTCGCCCAAACGAAGGTAACTGAAAGCACCTGTGGGCCCCCCTCCCCCTGCCCTTCCCGCAGGTGCAGGAAGAGGCAGCAAAATGGCGGCAGAGGCTGAGGGGAGCTCCCAGCTCCCCCCTGGGCCTGGCTGGGGGACACAGGGGGGGACCCTGCGCCCCATCGCCCTAGGGAGACCGTCGGCACCTGCCTGCGCAGCCGTGAGCGGTAAGGAGGACAATGCGAGGGGGATTCGGTTCATTCTGGGAGGGGACGAGGGGTTGTGGGAGCAGGTGTATGGTGCGGGGCGCTCTGTGGTGTCCCCACCCCCGTTCTGACCCCCCCACAAACGCTGGAAGGGGGGAACCCCCCCCAAAAAAACCCTCCACGGGGATTTGGGGGCTTCTCTCATCCTTCCATAACCCAACGTGTGCGTTGAGAGACCCCCCAGGACCACCCCTCCCACCCCAAAACGGCACCCCCGACTCCGTAATTGAAAACCCCTCGCTTTTCTGCTTTTTTTGGAACTGTTTATGGCTTAAAAACCCCAAACCCACCGAGGCCGCGGGTGCCTCAGAGCTGCATTGCCACCTCCAGCGTCGCCGAGAGCTTCGTGGCGATTTTCTCTGTGGGGGGAGGGGGGGTCAGAGCCGGTGTGGGGGCGACAGGAGGGTTTGGGGGGAATCGGGAGGGTTTGGGGGGGGATCCTGAGGATTTTGAGGGGATTAGGAATATTTTGAGGGAGGTGAGAAAGATTTTGGAGAGGATCAGGAGAATTTGGGGAGGATCAGGAGGATTTGGGGAGGATCAGGAAGGTTTTGGGGGGGAACAAGAGAAAGTTTGGGGAAAATTAGGAAGATTTAGGGGGGGACCAGAAGCATTTGGGGGGGATAAAAGGATCAGGGGGAGAACAGGAAGGACTTTGGGGGGGATCAGGAGAATTTTGGGGAGACCAGGAGGATTTGGGGGGATTAAAAGATCGGGGGGAGACCAGGAAGGGTTTTGAGGGGGATCAAGAAGAATTTGGGAGGGATTAGGAGGATTTGGAGATGATCAAGAGGATTTTGGGGAGGATCAGGAGGATTTTGGGGAGGATCAGGAGGATTTTGGGGAGGATCAGGAGGATTTTGGGGAGGATCAGGAGGATTTTGGGGAGGATCAGGAAGATTTTGGGGAGGATCAGGAAGATTTTGGGGAGGATCAGGAAGATTTTGGGGAGGATCAAGAGAGTTTTGAGGGGGATCAAGAGGATTTTGGGGGGCATCTCTGCTCACCCGCTCTTTTCTGCAGCCTCTTCCTGCGCTTGCCAGCCGCCTGCAGCCCCTGGCCCTGCAGCAGCGGGGGGAACGCGGCCACCTCCTCCAAACGGGGGGCGTGAGGGGCAGCCCCCTCCACGGCTCCCCCCGCCTTCACCCGGGGCTTCAGCTCCACCGTCACTGCACCGAGCTGGGGAGGGGGGGAGTCAGAGATAAACCCATCACCCCACAACCCCAAAAAAACCTACAAACCCCCCAAATTCCTTCCACACCTCCAGGTCACCGTCGTCATCCTCCATAGCTGTTGCTTCCTCCTCTTCCTCCTTCTCCTCCTCCTCAGGGACACACGGTGACAGCCCGATGCCCGTCACTGTCACCGGGATGGCTATGGGGTGGGCAGGTGAGCTTGGGGGTGGGGGTCCCAGGGGGGGGAAAAAGAGCGGCGGGGGGGCTGTCCCTGGGGGAGTCCCCCCCTTCCTCACCCGCCAGGGCCTCGGCGTCGCCCCTCTCCAGCGCCTCCAGGTCAAGCGCAGGCCCCAGCGCCGGCAGGATTTGGGCCTCCAGCTGCTCCCCCCGCGGCTCGGGGGGGCGTGTGTAGTAGGAGATCTTGCCGCTGTGGTGGGGAAAAGGGCAGGGAGACCCCCAAAAGAGAGTCAAGGGGTGGGGAGAACCCCCCACCCCCCCCGAAATGACAACTCCCCCACACACACCTGGTCCAGTCGCGTAGAAGGGCAACGGCGGCGGCGCGGGGGTCCGGCAGCCCCCCCGGTCGGAGCCGTCCCTGCCGCCGGGCCAGGTGGGCCAGAAACTGCCGGGGGTCGGCGCAGGGGGGGACACTGTAAAGCTCGCTCAGCTGGGGGAGGGGAGCAAAGCATCTTGTCACCCCCCTCCCCATTACCAAGGGAGGCACAAGAGCCCCCAAAATGGGGTCCCTGTCCCTTGGGGGGGGGTCTGCACTCCCTTAGGGGGGAGGGGGTTCCCTACCCACCTGCTCGGGGGGGCAGCGGCGCAAGATGGCGGCGGCGGGGCCCAAGGGGTCCTTCAGGCGCTGGGGGGCCAGAGCCCCCCGCAGAGGGGCGGCGCTAGGAGGGGGGGTCCCCGTCGCCATGATGACGCCGGGACAGTCCAGGAGCTGGATGTGCCGGTCCAGCTGCACCGTCTGGAGGCACCTGCGAGGGAGGGCGGGGGTGTGACCAAAGGGGGTGTGGCTACAAGCCACGCCCACACGTTGGGGGTCTGCCGGGGCGGGGGGGTGGTTACCTGGTGACCCCCGGCACTGCTCCCACCCCGCAGACCCGGCTCCGCTTGAGGCTGTTGATGAGGCTACTCTTCCCCACGTTGGGGTACCCTGGCGGGGGGTACACAGTCACCGGGGGGATCCCCAAACTTACCCCTCCCCTTGACACCCACTCAAGCCCCCCGACACTTGCCCCAGCCCCACAACCCCCCTCCCCTGAGCCCCCAACATCCTCCCCCAGCCCCTCGACACCCCCCTGAAACCCTCGACAGCCCACCCCCAGCCGCCCAACAACCCCCCAGGCCCTCGACAGCCCCCCCAACCCCCTTGATACCCACCCTGAGCCCCTCGACAACCCCCCCAGCCCCTCAACACCTGCCCGAGTCCCCCAACAACCCCCCCAAAGCCCCTTGACGCCTCCCTGAAACTCTCAACACCCACCCCCAGACCCTCAACATCCCCCTGAGCACCTTCACATGCCCCCAACAGCCCTCTGAACCCCACAGCAATGCCCCCGAGCCCCTCAACACCCCCACGAGCACCTCAACAGCCCCTCCAGCCCCGCAACAGCCCCCTGAACCCCTCAACACACCCATGAGCCCCACAACCCCCCTCCCAGCCCCTCAACACTCCCCCCCAGCCCCCCAATACCCCCCTGAACTCCTCCACAACCCCACCCACCTCTCACCGCCCCCCACTCACCCACCACCCCCACCGTCAGGGTGGTCTTCACCTCCCCGCAGCGGCTGTAGTTCCCCAGCACCCTCAGCAAACAGTCAGCCCCCACGCAGGCCCCCCCCGCCAGCACCTCCTCAGGCGCCGTCGCCGCCGGCAGCCGGCTCTGCTTCTGCAGGGGGCGGGGTGGTCCACAAAGTGAGGAGGGGGTCTCACCTCCCCCTGTCCCCCATCCCGCTAACCCCACCACTCATCTCTCACCAGGTTGCGACTCTGCTGCTGGGTACAAGCCTTGAAAGCCACGGTGGGCAACTCGGCCCTCAGGTACTTGAGCCACGCGGCCACCACCTCCCGCGGCACCAGGTCTGCGAGGAGGGGGGGTGTGGGGGGTGTGTCACAACCACTCGCAAAGAGCCATCCCTGACACAGCGACGCCCCCCGCACCCCCCCCGTACCGATTTTATTGAGCACCAGCACCAGCCGCTGGCGCTGGCCAGCCCGGCGGACAGCGGCTTCCAGCTGGGGGCTGCGGCAGCCCTGGGGGTCGCGGGCGTCCAGCACTTCCAGCACCACGTCGGAGGCGGCCAGAACCTGCCTCAAAAAAAGGGGGGGGCGGTTAAACCACCCCCCAACCTCCCTCAACCCCCCCCCCCTCCTCCTCCTCACCCCCCCCACCTCCTCCTCACCCCCCCCACCTCCTCACCCCCCCCTCACCTTGCGCAGCTCCCGCCCGTAGTGCCGCAGCGAAGCCTCTTCACCCTCCTCGGGCTGCACCGACGCCATCTCTGTCTCCTACCGAGGGGAACCCCTTGATGTGGGGAGCCCCCTCCCAGCCCCCCGAGTCAAACCCCTGGCGGGGGTCTCACCCCCCAGCCCCCACCTTGCGCTCGAAGTCCCGCTGCCGCCGCAGGGCGTCCCGCTGCAGCCCGGCCAAGCTCCGCCGCTGGCCCAGCGCCGCCTCCCGGGCCTCCTCCCGCCGCCGTTCAGCCTCCGCCGCCTTTAGGGGGTCAAACCGTGGGTGTTGGGAGGGGGACACCCCCAACCCCCCCCAACGCCCCCAGTTCGCTGTTTTTACCCTTTTCTGCCTCTTTTCGTTCTGCTGCTGCAGGCGGGCGCCGAAGCGGCTCAGCTGCGGCACCCCCGGGTCCTTCTTCCCCGCCGCCTTCGCCCCTTTGCCCTGGGGAGGGTGAGGGGGGGTGTCATACGCAGGGGATGATGGGGGGGTCGGCACCCCAACCCTCCCCGCCCCCCGGCGTTTGGGAGGGTCGGTAACTGCCCTCGACCCCAGCCTGGGGCTCACCTGTAGCCGCTTCTTGCGGGCGGCCTCCACTTGGCGCCCTGCGGAGGTGGGTAGAGTGAGGGGGGACCCCTAAAGCCCCTCGAGGATCCCCAACCACCCCCTGACCCCCACAAACGCCCCAGGACTCACGGGAGCGAGTCATGGCTGCGCTCCCGGTGAACAGGCTCACGACGAGGGTCCCTTGCGCTTCCCTTCGACGTCATTTCCGGCGCGACGGGAAAGAGACAGGCCACTTCCGGTGGCCTGTGCTCCGCCGACACACCCAAGATGGCCGCCAAGGGTTGAGACCGACACACCCAAGATGCCCGCCGCACCACGGTGCCGCCGCACTCAAGATGGCGGATGGGTCGTAAAGGCGGGAACCCACGCCACACCCAAGATGGCCTCCGCACCTCTTCAGTGTCACACTCAAGATGGCGGCCACATGAGCAAGGACACTAACGCCACACTCAAGATGGCGGGCTCAGCTGCCACACCGAGACACGGCCACACTCAAGATGGCGGACACAACCCAGGCTGGTATCACTGCTTCCACGCTCAAGATGGCGCCAATCCCGCGTCATCACCACACTCAAGATGGCGGAACCCGGTTAATGTCTCGCCACACCCAAGATGGCGCACACACACCACGACCGCATCGCTGCTGCCACGCCCAAGATGGCGCCGACCCCGCGTCACCCCCCACCAACACCCCCCCCCCCCCAAGATGGCGGCCACGCCCCCACCGCCCCAAGATGGCGCCGCCCCCACAAACGACCGGAACTGCCCTTACCAAGAGTGCAGGTTTTTTTATTCCTTTTTTTTAACGTTTTCCGCTCAATTTCGGGGTGGGGGAAGGGGCCGAACTCACCATTTCGGGGGGGCTTTTACCCCTCCCATTTCCCCCAAAAACGCTTCTGAGGGGCACAAAAAAAAGGCGGGAAAACTCCCTCAACCCCCCCAACCCCCCCCAAAAAAACCAACGGAACCGGAAAATATATTTATATATTTATAGGGGCGGCCCCGCCCCCCCGGGGGGGTTGGGGGTGGGGTGTTGGGGGGGGTGTCCCCTCCGTGTCCCCCCCGTGCCCCCCCCCGGCGGGGCCTAGGCCAGGCCGAAGCCCTCGGAGCACTCCTGGATGGCCAAGAGCAGCATGTGCCGCAGCTTCTCGTAGCTCTCGTAGGCCGGCAGGTCCAGCTGGTTGAAGCTGGCGGGTACCGGGGTTACCGGGGGGCCACCGGGCCCCGCCGCCGTCACCCCCCGGGCGCGACGGGGCCCGGTTGTGGTGAGGGGTAATGGCCGCCCCCGCACCCGCAATGGCGTCACGGTGCCGTGGTGGCAGCTCGGCTCTGTCACTGCGGGCCCCGGTGCCACCCCGTGTCCCCCGGTGCCACCACACCCGTGTCCCCGTGTCCACATCCCTCCCGTGTCACCCTGCCCATGTCCGTCCATGTCCCCGTGACCCTCCCGTGTCACCTCACCTGGGCGTCCCCGTGTCCCCCAGTGCCACCACACCCCTGTCCCCGTGTCCCCTGTCCCCATCCCCCTGTCCCCAGGTCCCTGTGTCTCCATGTCCCCCTGTCCCCCTGAGGTCCCCATGTCCCCCACATCCCCCATTGTCCCAATTTGTGTCCCCGTTGTCCCCTCCGCGTCCCCGCTGTCCCCTCCGTGCCCCCGTACCAGGTGTGCGCCGACGGCAGCCGGTCGGTGGAGCGGTCGTCGCGGTGGATCTGGAACTTCTGGACGCCGTTCATGCCCTCCAGGGCGGCGAAGCCCTGCAGGGGCACCTTGGAGGTGCCCGTCACGAACTGCAGGAACTTGGCCCGGTCGGCCTGGTCGAAGGAGCGCAGCGCCCGCCAGAACCACTGGATCTGTCACCGGGGAGGGGACACCGTTGGGGACATCGTGGGGACACCCCTGTGTCACCGGGGGGGGCACATGGGGGGGTTGTTGGGGCGGGGTGTGTGTTTATGGTGGTTTTGGTGTGGGTTTCGGGGCTGGTTTCGGTGTTTGTCGGTGTTTTTTGGGCTGGTTTTGGGTTTTGGGGTATTTTTGGGTGTTTTGGAGGTTCCCCACCAGGATGGAGGTGCCCTGGTACTTGCGGTACTCGGCGGTGGCCTTGAGGCCCTCGACGTCGAGGGTGGGTTGGGTGGCTTTGGGGTGGTTTAGCGGTTTGAGGTGGTTTTTTGGGCTGGTTTTGGGTTTTTTGGTGGTTTTTCGGGTTGTTTGGATTTTCTGGGGGGTTCCCCACCTGGATGGAGTTGCCCTGGTACTTGTGGTACTCGGTGTTGGCCTTGAGGTCGTCGATGTCGATGGTGGGCAGCCCCGAGATGAGCAGCTCCAGCTCCTGCTCCGTGAAGATGGAGATCAACCGCTTGGGGATGATCTCGTAGAAACCCTCCAGGAACGCCGCCAGCTGCTTCCGGATGGCTCCTGCGGACCACGGCGGCGGGTCAGAGGGTGCCGGGACAACCCCCGGACCCCCCCGGGACCCCCCCGGCTCACCGGTCATGCGCATCTGGCAGACGAGGTGGACGTACTCCTTCTTGTTCTCCTCCGTCACCAGCACGTTGGCCCCGTTGGGCTTCAGGTCTCGCACCTCGCACACCCCGAACTCCTGCACCTGGGGGGGGACACACGGGGCGGGGGGTCAGGGGGGATGGGGGGAGGGGGGCACCTCCAGGGACAGGCCCAGGGCTTGGGGACACCCTCAGGGACACCCCTGGGACACAGGGGACACCCCCAGAGTCACCCCCGGGACTTGGGGACACCCCTGGGACACAAGGGGACACCCTAGGGACCCTCCCCAGGACTTGGGGACACCCCCAGGGAGCCCCTCGAGCAGTTGGGGCACCTCTGGGACTTGGGGACACCCCTAAAGACCCCCTTTGAGACACCCTCAGGGACCCTCTAGGACTTGGGGACCCCCCCAGGGATCCCCCCAGGACCCACCCACCCCCGCCCCGAGCAGCGCTGGGGTGGTCTGAGGTGCTGGAGGGCCCCCAGTGGCTTATTTCTGGGGGGTCCCCACACCCCTGGGGGGGGTCCCATGGGCCCGGGGGGTCCCCAAGTCCCCCCGGGGGGGTGGGGGTGGGGTGTCCCCCCACCTCGGTGCTGAAGGTGAGGTCGTAGCCCAGGGTGGAGACGTCGTTCTCCAGCAGGTAGACGAGGCCCTGGTAGAAGTGATAGTCCTCGCTCTCCATGTCCGTGTACCTGCGGGGGGGGACAGGGGGGTCACCGGGGGGGGGTCACACCCCACAGAGGGGGTTCAACCCCCCGTGAGGGGCTCTGACACCCCGAAAAGGGGCAGGTGGAACCTCCTCACGGGGGGTTGAACCCCCTCTTTGGGGTCTCAACCCCCGCTGTGGGGTGCGTAAGGAGGTTCCACACCCCCTATGGAGGTTCCCCACCCCAGGACGGCAGGTCCCACACCCCGTAACGAGGCTCCCCGCCCCACAAGGACGGGCGGTTCGACACCCCCCGGGCCTCCTCCCCCGGCTCTTACCGGACCGACTTGCCCAGGATGTGCTTGTAGAAGGAGCGGGTGAAGTAGCACTCGAGCAGGCGGTTGTCGTAGACGGCCTTGGCCACGATGCGCCCCACGAACTTGAAGTAGCTGAGGTGGTTGGGGTTGCAGTGGGACGAGGGGTTGATGGTGTAGGTGACGCGGTCGCCCGGCGAGGTGCGGAACAGGGCGTACATGGGGTTGAACATCTCCCGCGAGATGATCATGTACCACTCCCGCAGCAGCCCCCCCGCGTCCTGCCCCTCCTCGCCCTCGAAGACGATGTACCTGGGGGGGGAGGGGGGGGTGAGAGGGGTTTGGGGGGGGTTGAGGGGGCTGGGGGGTGTTTGGGGGGGCTGAGGGGGTTTTAGGGGCTCTGGGGGGCTGGGGGGGGGTCCGGGGGGGTCTGGTCGGCTTTGGGGGGGTCCCTCAGCCAGTTCTTCATCCCCTCGAGGTATTTGGGGCCTCAATTTGGGGGGTTTCAGGGGGTCTGGGAGAATTTGCCGTCCCTGGGTGGGCATGGGGGGCTGGGGGCTGGTGTTGGGGTTGCGGGGGCGTGCGGGGGGGGGGTCCCTCACAGCCGGTTCTTCATCTCCTCGGGCGACTTGCGGTGCAGCTCGCGGTACGAGTCCTCGAAGACGTGGTCGCGGCGCACGTGCACCGCCATGTCCTCCTTGCGCAGCCCCTCGTCCAGCCGCTCCAGCTCCTGCCGGAAGTACCTGCTCCCCCCCCCAGCAAAAAAAACAGCGGGGGGAGGGTCAGCGAGCTCCGGGGGGACCCCCCGGACCCCCGGGGCCGACCCCGTACTTGCGCTTGACGTCGAAGTCGAGGACGCGGATGTAGTCGACCAGGACGGCGAAGGGGCCGTCGGCCAAGTGGGTGGTGGATTGGCGCAGGATCTGGTTCAGCACCGTGCGGTGGGTCTCTGCGGGGGGGACACACGGGGGTTAGGGGGGGCCTGGGGGGGGCTGAGGGGGAGAAGAGGGGGTGGGGGGGGTCCTGGGGGGGGACAGGGGGGTTATGGGGGGGTGCCAGGGGGGTTTGGGGGGGTATAGGGGGGTCCCGGGGGGGCACAGGGGTTATTTGGGGGGGTGCCAGGGGGGTTTGGGGGGGTATAGGGGGGTCCCAACTGGTTTTGGGGGGGTTTCTGCCTTGTTTAGGAAACCAAACCCCACCCCCCAGCCCCTAAGAATCCCCCAGCCCCCCCAAATGCCCCCCAAACGCCCTCCCACTGCCCCAGACCCTCTCCCACCCCCCTGAACCCCCCCAGACCCCCCCTCACCGGCGAAGCGCAGGAACTTCTGGGTGTCGGGGGGCAGGCTGGCCGAGATGTGCATGGCCGAGGGCTCGCGGGAGAAGAAGGGGTCGAGGGCCGAGGGGGTGGCGGGGGTCAGGGGGGCGGGGGACAGCGGGGGGGGCTCGTCCTTGATGTGGGCCAGCTGGCTCTCCCGCGTGTCCCGCACCGGCGGCTTGCTCTCCCGCTCCGTGGCGTGCACCAGGAAGAAGGCCTCCACCGCCGGCTGCAGCACTGCGGGGCGGCAAGATGGCAGGGGTTGGTGCTGGGGGGCTCTGGGGGGGTCTGGGGGCATCTTGGGGACACCCCAGCGACACCCCAGGGGTCCTGGGGACATCGGGCGGTCTTGGGGACACCTTGGGAACACCCCAGAGACACCCCAGGGACACCCCAGGGGTCCTGGGGACATCTGGCGGTCCTGGGGACACCTTGGGGGTCTTGGGGACACCTTGGGAACACCCCAGAGACACCCCAGGGACACCCCGGGGGTCCTGGGGACACCTTGGGGACACCTTGGGGACACACTGAGGCTCCCGCTGAACCCCCTGGAGACCTTGAGGCCACCTCAAGGACCCTGCGGTGGCCTCGGGGACCTGCTGGTGACCCCGCGGTGGCCTTGGGGACACCCTGGGGACACCCTGGGGGGTCTTGAGGTTCTCCTGAAGACCTTGGGGCCACCCTGAGGCTCCTGCTGAAGCCCCTGGAGACCCCGCGGCCGCCCCGGCGCCCCCCCGGCGCCCCCCGCGACCCACCGAGGACGGCGTGCTGGTCGTGGGACTCCTCCAGCTCCTTGAGGCACTCGCCCAGCATGTCCCAGAGCTCGTCCAGGCTCAGCTGCTCGCTCAGCAGCGGCAGCTCGGGCGGGGGCGGGGGCCGCTCCTCCCGCTCCCCCCCCTGGGACCCCTCCGAGCCTGCGGGGGACGGGACGGGAGGGAAGGCGCCCGTCAGCAACCCCCCCCCAGTCCACAACCAGTAAGGGACTGGGATGGGGGGACGGGGCGGGCCGGGGTTGGACCCAGGATGGCGGGGGGAGGGGGGAGGGCGGGGTGCACTGGTGTGAACTGGGACGGACTGGGACGGACTGGGATGGGGCGCAGGGCCCCAACCCCACTTGGGGAAGGTGGGGGCGGGGTGGACTGGGATGAACTGGGATGGACTGGGGTGAGGGGTGGGGCCCCGCACCCGCTTGGGGGGGTGGGGGGTGGGGTGGACTGGTGTGAACTGGGATGGACTGGGGGGGCACTGGGATGAACTGGGGTGAACTGGGAGGGACTGGGGGCGGTCTCTCACCCACGGAGGGGGCGTCCTGGGGCGCGGGGGAGGGCTGGTCCACGTCCATGGGCGACTCGTCCCGGCGGGGGGGGGCGTCCGGCCCGGCCTCCGACTGCGGGGGAGGGGAGAGGGGGAGGGGGGTGAGGGGGCCGGGACCCCCCCCACCCCCACCCCGAGGGACCCCCAGAGCAAACCCCCCTCACCCCCCACCCCCACCTCCCCCACGAAGGGATGGGGAGGGGGAGGGGGGAGGGGGGGAAGAGAAAAAGGAGGAGGAAGAGGAGGAAGGGGATGAAGAGGAGGAGGATGAGGATGCAGAGGGAGGAAGGCTGAGGTGGGGAGGGAGGGGGATGAGAAGAGGAGAAGAGAACGGGGTGGAGGATGAAGAGGAGGAGGAAGAGGATGAGGAATAAGAAGGGGAAGAGGAGGAAGGGGATGGCGAGATGGATGAGGAGGACGAGGCACGTGAGAGCGGTGCTGAGGAGGAAGAAGAGAAGGAAGAGGAAGAGGCTGGCGCTGAGCACGAGAAGGAAGCGGAGAAAAGGAAGGAGGAAAAGGAAGAGGAGGAGAAGGAGGAAGAGCACGGTGAGTTAGGAGGGTGGGGAGGAAGAGGAGGGCGGGGAGGAAGAGGAGGGTGGGAGAGGCTGCTGCTGGGGAGGAGGAGGAGAAGGAGGAGGAGAAGGAGGAAGAGGAAGAAGATGAGGAGGAAGAGAAGGGGGAGGAGGCAGAGGCGGCAGAGCAGGGCGGTGCGGAGGAGGAGGAGGAGGAGGAGGAGGAGGCGGCGGGGCGGGGAGGAAGGTGGGCCGTGCTAACCGTGTCCGCCGGCAGGCGCCTCCGGGCCCGCTGGCCCTCACGTACCATTTGTATGATGGCGTCGGCCTCCGCCTCCAGCTGCCGGACGGCGGCCTGGATGCTGCCCGCCGCCCCCAGCCCCCCCGGCCCTGCGGGCGGGGCCGCGTCAGGGCGGGGCCGGGGGCGGGGCAAAGGGGGGGGGTGGCCCTCACACCCGGCCTGCTTGGGAGGGGTCAAACCTGGCGGGTGGGAGTGGGCGGGGTCTGGGGCTGCTGGGCGGGGCTTATAGGGGCAGGCGGGTCCCTCAGCCAGGTGCCCCGCCTGCCTGTGGGGTCAATGAGGGCAAGTGGGTGGGGCTTGGGGGCAGTGGGCGGGGTCTAGGGCTGGTAGGCGGGATCCTGGGGCAGCGGGCGGGGGTCTGGGGGCGGTGTCTGGGGCTGGTGGGCGGGGTCTAGGGCTGGTGGGCGCATCCCTCTCCCAGGCGCCGCTTGTGGGGTCAGTCACGGTGGGTGGGCGGGGCCCGGGGGCGGTGGGCGGGGCCGGGTGTCCCGGGGCGGGGGGCGCGTCCCTCACCCAGGCGCCCGGCCTGCTTGGCGCGCTTGTGGGCGCGGCGGGTGTCGTCGCGCAGCTGGATGATGACCTGCAGCACCCGCAGGAAGAAGCGCTGGGTGGAGCTCTTGGAGGTCAGCACCGACATGGAGGGCAGCTGCAGCTCCCGCCCCCCCAGCGCCCGCCGCTGCGAGGCCACGATCACCACGCTCTCCGCCGTGTCGAACCTGCGGGCGGGGCGGGGGGTCAGCGGGGAGGGGGTGACGGGGGCGGGGTGGGAAGGGGGACGGGGAGGGGTCCGTGGGGGGAGGGGTCAGTAAGGGGTGGGGTCAGTAAGGGGGACGGGTCAGTAAAGGGGTCAAGGGTCATCATTAGGGGCCAGAGTTAATGAGGGGCCCACGGTTATCATTAGAGTCAAAGATTAACAGCAGGGTCAAGGGTTAATGAGGGGTCAAGCATCATCATTAGGGTCAAAGGTTAACAGAGAGGTCAAGGGTTAATGAGGGGGCCCAGGGTCATCAGTGGGGTCAAGAATTAACGAGGGGTCAAGGGTCACTGTTACAGTCAAGGGTTAACGAGGGGCCCAGGGTCATCCTTAGGGTCAGGGGTCATCATTAGGGACCAGAGTTAACACGGGAGACGAGGGTCATCGGTGTGGTCAAGGGTCAATGGGAGTGGGCGTGGCCGGCTGGGCGTGGCCTCACCGGCTCTGCATCTTGCCCTTGAGGCGGGCGCTGGGCGGCTGCTCCTCGGGCGGCCCCTCGGGGGAGGGGGCCTCGGCCTGCGCCCGCCGCTGCTGCTCCAGGTTGTACTCGCGCAGCTCCGCCAGCAGCGTCCCTGGGGGGGCGGGGACAATGACAGCACCGTGAGGTCACGGTGACGTCACAGCCCCGCCCTGCAGGCTCCACCCCCCCCCACCCCCCCTCCAGGTCGTCCGCGCGCTGCTCCGTCCCCGGGGGGCGGCGGCGGTGACAACGCCGGCGCCGAGAGCCCCCGCGGAGCTCGCGGCGCCCCCTCACCGATCTGGCGGCAGAGGGTGGCCCCCAGGGTGCGCCCCCCGCTGAGCAGCAGCCGCAGGACGGTGTCGCGGGTGGCCCCGTCCCCCCGCGAGAGCTGCAGCAGGACGTTGGCCGCGTCCTCCAGCCCCTCCTCCGAGCACGAGTGGGACGTCAGCACCTGCCGGGGGGACGTGGCACCGTGACGGCGCCGCGACGGCACCGCGACGGCACCGACCACAGGCGGCGTCCCGCCCCCCCGGCGGCCATCGCGGGGCTCACCTCGACGGACAGCTGGAGCTGGCTCTCGGTCAGGCCGGTGGCCGCCATGCGGGGGTCAGGGCTGGCCCCGCCCCCTCCGGGGGACGCCTCGGGGACTTTGGGGCCGGGGGACTTGGCCGGCCGGGCGGGGGCTGGGGAGGGGACAAGATGATGGCGGGGGGGACACGCACGGGGGTGGCACCCTGCTCCCAGGTCCAGGGCTGCGTCCCCATCCATGTCCCCAGCAACGCGTCCCCAAGGTCCCGCCCCCACGTCCCCAACCCCATCCCACACATCCCCAATGTCCCCATGACCATCTCCGCGTCCCCAAGGTCCCGCCCCCGTGTCCCCAACGCTGTCCCCACGTCCCCCGTGCCCCCAACCCCATCCCACCCGTCCCCAGGTCCCCCTCCCAGTATCCCCTTACTCCCACCACTGTCCCCACCCTCGTGTCCCTGTCCCCACGTCCCCACACGCCCACCGTCCCCGTGTCCCCCCGCGTCCCCCACTCACCCGCCGTGGCTCCTCCGCTCCCTCCCTGCCCCGACGGACTCGCCGGCCCCGCGCCGGCCGCCCCCGCTGCACCTCCGCCGCCGCTCTGCCCGCCGCCGTTCTGTCCCCCAGCTCCGCCGCCGTTCTGGGGGGCGGCCCCTTCGCCCCCTTTGCCGCCCTCGGGGAGGGCGATGGAGATGAGCGAGAGGAGCCGCAGCAGCTTCTCGGTGAGGAGGGGGCTGCGCCGGATGACGCCGTGGGACAGCATGTTCATCAGCTGCCCCAGGGGCGACGTCTCCAGGCCCAGACCGGCGGCTTCCGGCTCGGGGCCCCCCCCGGCCGCCCCCGCCTTGGCCGAGCTCTTCCCCTTCCGGCTGACGTTCATGTTGTCCAGTTTGACCAGCAGGTCCCAGAAGTCGGTGGAGAGGCCGGGGGAGGGGGCGGGGGGGGGCGGGGGCGCGGGGGGGGCGGCGGTGGCGGGGGAGGGGGCGGTGGAGGAGGAGGAGGAGGAGGAAGAGGAGGAAGGGGGAGGGGTGTGGGGGGGTGGGGGTGGAGGAGGTGGGGGGGGTGGAGGGGGTGGGGGGGGGCAGGGCGCGGCCCCCGGCTTGGGCTCGGCGGGGGGAGGGTCGCGGCAGCGCTGCTGGGTGAAGTGGCTGGGGAAGACCTGGGGGGGAGGGGAGAAAAGGGGGGGGGGTGAGTGAGGGGGGCGGCGCCCCCCCCAGTTACCCCCTAACGGGTCCCAGTGACCCCCAGAATGCCCCAGGAGCCCCCCCAGTCCCCCCCAGCTCCATTCAGGAGCCCTCAGAGACCCCCTACCCCTCCCCAGTACCTCCCAGTAACTCCCCCAGTTCAACACTGGAGCCCGCGGAGACCCCACAGCGTGTCCCAGCACCCCCCAAAACGCCCAGTAACCCCCCCAAAATGCCCCAGTTCAACACTGGAGCCCCCGGAGACCCCACAGCGCGTCCCAGCGCCCCCCAGCACCCCCCAGTCCCCCCCAGCCCCACCTTGGCCAGCTGGATGAGGGTGTCCAGCACGTGCCGGCAGACGACGGGGGCGGCCTGCGGGTGGATGTGAACGGCCGACCCGGCGGCCGCCCCGTGCTTCTCCGTGTGCTTCCGGCCCGGCAGCCGCTGGATTTGGAAAATGTTCGTCCGGCAGCCCAGGGCGGCGTCCATGGAGACCGAGAGCCACGAGAGCTGCCCGGAGCTCCGCGCCTCCACCCTCTGCAGCAGGTCCAGGCCCCCCCCGGCGCCGCCGCCGCCGCCCGCCGAGCCGCAGCGTCCGCCGCCGCGCCGGGGCCGCTCGTCGGGGCCGGGGCCGGTGCCGGGGCCGGTGCCGGGGCCAGGGCGGGGGCTCTCGAGGCAGAGCTCGCTCTCGCTGCTGCGCTGCAGGATGGAGAGCAGGCTGCGCACCACCCAGCCGCGCGTGGGGCCGTGGTAGCAGAGGTTGCGCAGCACGCGGTGCAGGCGGCTGGTGTTGAGCTTGGGCTCGTCGACGAAGAGCAGCACCAGCAGGCAGGAGAGCGCCTCGTGGTCCAGCAGCAGGCGGCCCCGCAGCCGCAGCAGGCTGTCGACGCTGCCGCCCGCCGGCCTGCGGGGCGCGAGGGGTTAACGGGGCCACAGCGCACGCGCAGGGGGGGAAGAGTTGGAAAAATCCGGGGTTTTTGTGGGGGAATGGGGTTAGAATTGAAACAAATCTGGTTTTTTTAGGGGGAAATGGGGTTAAAATCAAAAAACCCACTTTTGAAAGGGTTAATAGGGTTAAAACCACAAAACGTCCTTTTTTTGGGGGGGAAACAGGGTATAAACCCCCTAAAACCCACTTTTTTGGGGGAACCCCCCCAGTTAGAGCCCCCTCCCAGTTTCAGCCCTCCCGAGCCCCCCTTCCCAGTTTGAGACACCCCCCCAGTTTAACCCCCCCCTTCCCAGTTTAACCCTCCCCGTTCCAGCCCCCCCGGTACCTGCTGTGGCCGCTGCCCCCCCCCATGTGGAAGGTGCCGCCGCGCTGCACGGCCAGGCGGGTGTACTGGACCCCCCGGTTCCCACTCAGGCGACTGGTGAAGGCTGGGGGGATACTGGGGTCAGACTGGTGGGGTCCCAGGGGGGTTGGGGGGGGACAAGGTGGGGGGTTGGGTGGTGGGAAGGGGTAGAAAAGGGGTATGAGGGGGGATACTGGGGGTACTGGACCCCCCCCCCTCCCAGTTTCCAGTCAGGCTGGTGTGGGGATACTGGGGTCAGACTCGGGGGGCAATAGAGAGTTTGGGGGGGGGGGGAATTGGGAGGGGGTAGAGGGAACTGGGGGGAACTGGGGGGGACTGGGGTGACTGGGAGGGGTTAGGGGTAACTAGAGAGAACTGGAAAGGGCTGGGAGGGGTTGGGGTGGGGAGCTAACTGGTGGGGAGCAGGGGTGAACTGGGAGGGGTTAGGGGTGACTGGGAGAGGTCAGGGTGAACTGGAAGGGGTTAGGAGCGAACTGGCGGGGGCAGGGCCAAACCGGTCGGGGTCAGGGGTGACCCGGGGGGTCCCTCACCGGGGCTGCGCAGGATGGCGGAGAGCGCGGAGGTGCTAGAGTGGCCGAAGAGCCGCTCGTGCATCAGCTGCCGCTGGCGCGCCTCCTGCTCCCGCCGCAGCGCCTGGGCCTCGGCGGCGATGTCGGGCGGCATGACGGCCAGCACGCTGTCCTCCATGTCCTCCAGCACCGAGCGCCGCAGCTCCGAGGGCAGCGTCTGGATGAAGGTCACCGGGTCCAGCGGCGCGTCCGAGCCCGAGGCCTGCGCCAGCTCCCGCCGCTGCTGCTCCGCCCGCTGCTGCGCCAGTACCTGCGGGGGGGGGGACGGGGGGATGGGGGGGGTTAGGACACGCCCCCCTGCGAGGACACGCCCCCCCCCCAGCCACACACACATCCCCCCACGGCCACACCCCCATCATGAGGGCTCTGGACACAAAGGGGTTAAAAGCCACGTGGAGACCTCGAGGAGTACCAGGCCACGCCCCCCAGAAGGCCACACCCCCCCCAAGGACAGGCACCCCCCCACTGCAAGGGGTCTGGGCACGAAGGGGTTAAAACCCACCCACAGCCCTCAAGGAAGACCAGGCCTTTCCCTACAAGAGGCCACGCCCCCTGCGGGAGGCCACGCCCACGGGGAGCACACGTCTACCGAGGACACGCCCTCAGGAGCCACGCCCACCCCCCCACCCCCCCCGACCGACGCCCCCCTCCTGGTGAGGGCTCTGGGCGTGGAGGGGTTAAAAGCCACCCGCAGGTCCTGAGGAGTACCAGGACACGCCCCCCAGGAGCCACGCCCCCATAAAGACGGAGGCCCCCCCCCATTGCAAGGGGTCTGGGCACGAAGGGGTTAAAAGCCACCCACAGCCCTGGAGGAGCAATGGGCCACGCCCCTCACAGGCCACACCCCCTACCCCTTTAGCCCCACCCCAGGCCTCCCTTAAGCCCACCCCACCCTTAGGCCACATCCCTCCCCTTAGCCCCACCCCCTCCTTTAGTCCCTCCCCATTGAAAGCCCCACCCACAGACCACACCCTCCTCTCTTAACCCCACACCTCCTTAGGCCACACCCCCTCACCCCACCCCTTCCCTTAGCCCCACCCTTCTCCTTTAGCCCCTCCCCTTTAAAGCCCCACCCACAGGCCACATCCTCCTCCCTTACCCACGCCCCTTCCTTAGGCCACACCCCCCTTTGCCACACCCCCCTAAGCCCCACCCTCCCCATTAACCCCACCCCTCAGACCACGCCTCTTAGCCCCACCCCCTTTAAGCCACTCTCCCTACCCCCTTAGGCCCCGCCCCCGGGCCCCACCCACCTCCTCCTGGATGGCGGGGGGCAGGGCCGCCAGGAACTCGGGGCTGACCTCGGTCAGGCCGGGATTGGCCACCACGGGGGGGGCGGGGCCGGGAGTGGGCGGGGCGCGGGCGGGGGGGCGGATCCCCAGCTGGTTCTGCAGCACCTCCCGGCGGATGTCGTCGGGCAGCGCCGCCAGGAACGAGGGGTCCACCCCCTCGGGGAGGCTGATCCCTGGGGGGGCGCCGTCAGGGACCCCTCGAGGGACACGGGGACCCCCCCGGGAACGGGGGGAAACCCCCCGGGGACACCCCCCAGGAACAGGGGTCCACCCCTCCAGGAGGCTGATCCCTGGGGGGGGCGCCATCAGGGACCCCCCGAGGGACACGAGGACCCCCCCAAAGACCTTGGGGACCCCCCCCCCCCCGGGATGTGGGAACCCGCAGGAACAAGGGAAATCCCTGGGCCAGGGGCCACCCTGACCCCCCCGCCCCAGGCCTTGGGGACCCTCCCAGGGTTTCAGGGGCCCCCCCGCGGACACCCACCGGCCAGGGGATCCTCCTCCTCGCTGCTGGTGGAGGGCAGCGGCTCCTCCAGGCCCCCCCGCGCCTCCGCCCCCGCCGCGGCGCCCGCCGCCTCCCGGCTGGACGAGCCCTCCGAGGAGGAGCCCGGGGGGGAGCTGACGTCATACGGGGGGGGGGGGGTGACATCATCAGCGAGCGTGACATCATGGGGGGATGACATCATCAGTGTGACGTCATGGGGGGGCAAGACAAAGAGGAAAGTGGGGGGGCAGCTCTTACCTGTCATCAGGGGCTCCAGCGGCCTCGGGGGGGGCCGCAGTGGCGGACAGGGGGGGGCCCTGGGGGGTCCCGGGGGGGGCTGCGGAGATTGGAGGGGGTCCCCCGCCGCCCCCACCCCCCCCGGTTTCATCCAGGGGTCCGGAGGCCAAACTGGAGGTGTCCATGGGCGACCCCCCCTCCAGCTGGCTGCTCCCCCCCGTCAGGGCGTCCGAGTCCTCGGCGCGCTCCGGGGACAGCGACGCTGCGGGGGGAGGGGACGTTAGGACCTCCCCATCACCACGACCCCCCCCCCAAGTGAAAAACCCCCCCAAAACCCCCTCCCATGGACTCACTGATGGTGGGGGCGGGCGACAGCTCCATCTGGGTGGCTTCGGCCTCGGGGGGGGGTCTTGGGGGTGCCCCACCCTCTTCGCTGTCCCCTCCCCCCGCTCCTGTCCCCTCGGTGGGGGGAGGGGGGCGGGCGGTGGCTTGTGGGGGGGTCCCGGGGCTGGCAGCTTCGGGGGGGGGGGGTGGTGGCCGCGGCTTCTAACAGCACTAAGGTGCGGTGGGGGCCGGGCGGGGGGGCGTCCCCCGACGTCCCGCTGGCTTCTGGGGGGGGGAGGGGTCAATTTGGGGGGGACCCAAGAAGATGGGACAACCCCCCCCAGAATATCACTCTTTGTTTGGGGGATGGGGGGGGGGGATGGGTGGGTTATGGGTGGGTTGGGGGGTCCCATCTGCCCCTCCCCCCCCTAAAAAAACCTGGCTGTTGCGCCCCCCCGGAGGCATATTGCAGACCCCCAACCCCCCAAAACCGCCCCAAACCCTCCTGACCCCCCCGAAGCCCCTCACTCCCCTTGGAAACCCCCCTAAATCCCCCCAACCCCCCTTAACCCTCCCAAACCCCCACTAAGCCCCCCAAAACCCCCCCACCCCCCCATAAAGACCCCTTCAACTCCCCCCAACCTCCCCACACCCCCCCTCAAGCCCCCCTGGCCCCGCCCCCCCCATCCCCCCCGGGGGGGCGGCGGGCGCGCGCCCCGCGAGGAAGACAGTAGACTGTACAGTTATCTCCGAGCCGGGGGGGTGCACCCTCCAACTATACAATCTACTACCTCAGCCCGCGGGGTGCCAAGGTCGGGGGGGGGCGGGGGGGAGGTGGGGGGACCCTGAGTTTTTAAAGGGGGGGGGTGTTACCTGAAGCGGGGGGGACGTCGGCGGTGGCGGCTTTGGGTGCCTGTGGGTGACGAGAAGGTGTGGGTGGGGGGGGAGGTGTGATTGGGGGGGGGGGGCAGAGCTGGTCAGGGTGCCCCTCACCTGGGCGTCGGCCCCCTCCTTGTCCTCGGGGGGGGGTTTGGCGGCGGCGGCGGCGGCGGCGGCCGCTTCCTCCTCGGCCGCTTGCCGGCGCCGCTTCTCCCGCCGCTCGTCCAGCTCCTCGTCCCGCAGCGCCTCCAGGCGGCTCAGGATGGGCACCTTCACCACTGGGGGCGGGACTGGTGGTACTGGGGGGGACTGGGGGGCAGCGGGGGGGCGGGGAGGGGAGGGTGGTGACGCCGGAGGGGGAAGCGGGTGGGTCGTGGCGGCGCTGGGGGTGTGGGGAGGTTGGCGGTGGCGGGTTAGGGGGGACTGGGGATACCGGGTGGCACTGGGAGGGCACTGGGGACTGTGGGGACATCGTGGGGGGGTCACGAGGGGGGTGAGGATGCCGGGTGGTGGCACCAGGGGGGTCCCCGGGTGAATCACGGGGGCACTGGGGGGCACTGGGGGGCACTGGGGGGCACTGGGGGGCACTCACCGGCCACGCAGTCGTGGACGCTCTCGGCGTCCAGCACTTTGCACTCCTCGGTCCAGCGGGTCAGCGCCGTGGGGATGCTCGAGAGGGTCCCTGGGGACGGGAGAAGGGGGCGGGGTCAATGCCGGGAGGGGGCGGGGCCTGGAGCAGACCACACCCCCCCCTCCCGGGTAGGCCATGCCCCCCAGGTGAGGCCACGCCGCTTTAATTGGTCTCAACCCATGCCGAGGGGGATAAGCCATGCCCCCTTGGCAAGCTCCGCCCCTTTCCTAAACCCCGCCTCCACCTGGCAGGTCCCTCCCCTGCTCTCCAAGCCCCTCCCACTCTACCCTGGCCCCGCCCCTCCACTCCCAAAGCCACTGGGCAGTGGTGTCCCCACCCCTCCGTGGAGACTCCACCCCCTCAGACCCCACCCCTTCCCCAGCCACGCCCCCTTCCTCCAGGCCCCTCCCCCTTCCTCTAGACCCCTCCCCTTCCTCCACCCCCTCACCATTTGGGGGTGTTTCCCTCCATCCCTGCCCCCCAAGCCCTGGCCCCACCTCAACGCCCCCAGCCCCACCCCACCCTGCCAAGCCCCACCCCACCCCACTCACCTGCCTGCCCACCGGCCCCGCCCCTCTGGCCCCGCCCCACTCACCTGCCTGCCCGCCGGCCCCGCCCTGTTCGTGGAAGAAGTCGTCCAGCAGCTCGTCGTCGGGGCGGGCGATGATGTGCACGTCCTCGTTGCCCACCAGCAGCCGGGCCCGGCCCCGGCTCTGCAGCGGCAGCGAGCTGCTCAGCTGCAGGATGTCGGCCGCCGCCGAGGGGCCCAGCAGCCTGCGGGGACAGCGCGGACGGCAGGGACGGGTCAGCGGGGGGCGCCCGCGGGGACGCGGGGAGGGGGCCCAGGGGCGGCCTCAAGCCTCAGGAAGGGACGTTGAGGGGGGAACTTGGGGACGATCCAGCCCAGCGAGGGGCGACAGAGCGTGGGGGGTCCTGGGGAGGGTCTGGGGGTCCCATGGGGTGTCTGGGGGTCCTGGGGGGGTCTGTGAGGGTCCTGGTGGGGTCCATGAGAGTGCCAAGAGGGTCTTTGAGGCACAAGAGAGACTTTGAGGGATGGATCTGGGGAGGGTCCTGGGTTCCCCATTGGGTTCTGGGGCCCCACGGGAGGTTCCAGGGTCCCCGCTGGGTTCGGGGGTCCCATGGATGGTTCTGAGTTCCCCACCGGGTTCTAGGTTCCCAATTAGGTTCTAGGTCCCCCAGTTGGTTCTGGGTCTCCCATTGGGATCTAGGTTCCCCACTGGGTTCTGCGTTCCCATGGGGGGTTCTGGGTCCCTGTGGGGTGTTCTGGGTTCCCCAGCTGGGTTCTGGGTTTCCCCACTAGGTCCCGGGTTCCCCAGTCGGTTCTGGGGTCCCATGGGGGTTTCTGGGTTCCCCGCTGGGTTCTAAGTCCGCATGGAGGGTTCCAGGTTCCCCGGTGCCGGGCTGGTGGGGGGGTGGGGCGGGGGGTTCCGCACTCACCTCTGGAGGATGAGGGGGGGGTTGGGCTGCCGGGCGCCGGGGTAGTGGACGTGGATGGTGTGGCCGGCGTTGGCCGTCAGCTGGCGCAGGGTGCGCTGGCTCCGGCCCAGCCCCTGGGCCAGGCGGCCCCCCGCCCCCGCCCCCCCCAGCGGCAGCGGCCCGTGCTCGGCGTGGCGCACCAGCAGCGGGTGGCTGGCCGGGATGTTCCCGGGGGAGGGGGGGATGTCGCCTGCGGGGGAGGGTGAAACGGGGCGTTAATGGGAGTGGGGGAACCATGGGGGGTTAATGAGGGGGATGGGGTGGGAAATGAGGGGTTAATGGGGGGGGATTAATCGGGGTGGGGAACAAAGGGCTAATGGGGGGGTGGGGGTGGGGAACAGGGAGTTAACGGGGGGTGAACGGGGGGGAGGGGCAATTGGGGGGGAACCTCGGGGTGTTGATGGGGGGAGAACCACAAAGGGTTAATGGGGGTGGGGAATGGGGGGTTAATGGCAGGGGGAGGTCCCAGCCCTCCCATCGCTCCCAGTCACCCCTGTCCCTCCCAGTGCCCCCCAGTGCCCCCAGTGCTCACTGGGGCTGGAGAACATGTTGTCAAACTCGATGATGAGGTCGTCGTCGCGGTCGAAGCGCTCGAAGCGCACCAGGGGGGAGGCGTTCATGTCGGGGTACTCCTCGTCCAGCTCCATCTCCGAGCCTTCGTCGTCGTCCTCCTCCTCCTCCCCCTCCTCGCCCTCCTCGTCGTCCTGCGGGGGGCAGGGGGGGAGGTCCCAAAATGGGGTGACTGGGGTGGAATGGGGGGGGGTGGGATACAGACTGGGGGGGGGCTGGAGGCAAACTGGGGGAACGATGACCCAAACTGGGGGAACCTTGACCCTCAATGGTGAACCCTTGACCCAAACTGGACAACCCTTGACCCCAGCCTCCCGGGTGTGGTGGGCAGTGCCCCCGCCACCCCCCCAGCGCAGTGTGGGCTCCTCCCACCTGATCGTCTTCGTCCTCCTCCTCCTCCTCCTCCTCCTCGTCCTGGCTGTCGTCCTCGTCCTCGTTGCTGCCGCTGCTGTCCTCCTCCTGCGTGTGCTCCTCCTCGTCCTCCCCGTCCAGGATGTTCATCGAGTCTGCGCCCAAAGGGTCACACGGGGAGCAGGGGGAGGTTGCCATGGGTGGGGGGCACCCACCCGTGGGGGGGGGGGACAGGGCGGGGCCCCCACCTTCGCGATTGGCCTGGAGGGTGGAGGCCTGGCTGAGGTTGGAGGGCGCCTCGTCCATCAGAACGTCCTCCTGTGCCTCGTCCTCCCCCGAGCGACTCACTGTGGGGGGGAAGATGGCAGTTAGGGGGGCGGGGGAGGGGTCCCCACCCCCCTTTGGGGTGGGGTGGACGCGGTGGGGGACGGGGGGTGTCACCCACCGATGATGGTGCTGTTGGCGGCGGCGCCGTCGCGCTCCAGGAGCTCGTCGATGAGGTCCTCCAGCTCGTTCTCCACCTTCGGGGGGGGGGTGTGGGTCACGTGGGGGGGTTGGGGGGTGGGGGTGGGGGGATGGCTGGGGGAGGGTCCCGTCACCTGCATCTCCTGGGTGCTGAGGCCCTCGGGCGGCCCGGCCAAGCCCACGGCGTCGCCTTCGGCCTCGCCGTCCATGTCGCCGTCGGCCGCCTCGGCCTGGGCCGCCTCGGCGTCTTCCTCAGGGGGGTCGGGGTCACCGGGGTCAGCTGGGGGGCGGGGGGTTGGGGTTCAGCGGGGGAGGAGGGGGTTGGGGAGGTCCCAACCCGCCCCACTGAGGAGGTATGGGAGGCGGAAGGGAGGGACGTGAGGAAGATGGGGGACACCAGAGGTGGAGGACACCAAACACGGGGGGACACCAGGGATGGGGAGGTCCTGGTGGGTTCCCAGGGCTATGGGGAGGTCCAGGGTGGTCCCAGCAACCATGGGTGGTCCCGGGGTGGTCCCGGGGCCCACGGGTGGTCCCGAGGTGAGGGGTCGCGGGATACCTCCGTCGGGGGGGGCGGCGCCAGCCTCGCGAGCTCCCCCGGCGCCCTCGGCCTTGCTCTTGCTGGAGGAGCCCTTGGAGCCGAAGAGGCCGCTGGGCTGGTTGACGATGCGGGACAGCGTCTCCAGCGGCTTCAGCGCCGCGTTCACCGTGTTGGCCATGTTGGGGCTGCGCGGGAGGGGCGGGGCAGGGGGGACACAGCCAGTGGTGAGTGGAGACTTCTCCCACCCCCAACCCGAGCTCCTCAAAACCCACCGCGACTCGAGGTGAGCCCTCGGGAACCATCAAGAGCCACCACGGTCCAAGTGGACCTCACCGTGAGCCACCGTGAGCCACCATGACCCACCGGGACCCCCAAGACCTACCACGATCCCACCATGACCCCCAACACCCACCATAACCACCCGTGAACCCCCAAGACTCACCATGAACCCCCAGGACCCCTCAAGACCCCACCAAGACCCCCCAGACCCCCCACAACCCACCACAAACCCCCAAGACCCACCACGATCCCCCATGAACCCCCAAGACCCACCATGACCCCTGGAAACTGATCAAGATCCTCCACTCCCACCACAAAGCACCAAGACCCTCAAGACCCCCAAAAAACCCTCAAGACCCCACCAAGACCCACCCCAACCCCTCAAGACGCCCCCGGGCCCTCCCAGGACCTTCTGGTGGGGCGGTACCTGGAGAGGTCGAGGCTGTGGGGCACCCGGGCCAGGTCATTGACCAGCCCCTTCTTGAGAAAGAGGCGGATGATGTTGTTCATGCCGTTGTGCTGGGTCTTGGTGGCGCTGCTGTAGAAGCTGGAGGTGGACGGGCAGGACTCCATGATGGTGCTGATGATGCACATGACGGCCTGCAGCCTGCCAAGAAGATGGAGAGGTGGGTCACACCTCTAAAGAAGAGAGGAACATCTCAAACCCCCTGAGGAACACCTCAACCCCCCTGAGGAACACCTCAACCCCCCTGAGGAACATCTCAAAACTCTGAGGAACATCCCAACCCTCCTAAGGAACATCTCAACCCCCCTGAGGAACATCCCAACCCTCCTAAGGAAATCTCAACCGCCCTGAGGAACATCCCAACCCCCCTGAGGAACATCTCCACCCCCCACGGAACATTGTCCACCCCCCATGGAACGTCTCCACCCCCACCTCGCGTGCTTCTCGGTGCTCTCGGCCATGGCCAGGGCCCGCCCCAGGGCCGCCTTCACCTCGTTGACCAGGGCCACCTGGGCCTCAGTGCCGCTGCCGGCGGCCGCCAGACTGGCCAGGAAGAGGCGGGCCAGGGCGGGCGTGTCCTTGTCCTCGGCATTCTGGCTGTGGGGCAGGAGGTGGTCCAGCACGAAGGCCAAGACGCTGCAGTCCTGGGGGGGGGAGATGGGGGCTGGTGAGACACCCCCTGGGGACACCCGGGGACAAGGGACACCAGTGCGGGGTGACAGAAAACCCTTCTACATGGTGGGGACAAGAGGCCTCAGCATGGTGCCACCATCACCCACCCCCCATACCAGGTGCCACCAGGTGCCACCACCCCACAGGAGGTGCCACCGCCCCCGTCCCCGGCGCCCCCCACCCCGTCCCCGCGGTGTCCCGGCAGCGTCACCTCCTTGATGAGCTCGGACTGGCCGGCGCTGTAGCAGTAGCCGGTGACCAGCCCGGCGATGCCCACGTAGGAGCGCACCAGCTCGGCCAGCAGCCGCAGGATGGTGGAGGTGGGCATCAGCGGGCGGGTGGCCTTGGCCCGCTGCCGCTCGTCACCCCGCCCGTCCCCGTCCTTCTCCCGGCGGCCGTCGCGGGCCTCCTCGGGGCTGGCCGCTGCGGGGGGGGGACGCACACGGTCAGGGGTGGCGGAGGCGGGGGGGGGACACCGAGGGCCTGGAGGGTTGGGGACACTGACGGGGCTGGGGACATTGAAGGGATCTGGGGACACCAAGGGGACATCAAAGGGGTTGGGGACACTGACGGGGTTAGGGACATCGAGGAGACGTTGAGGGCATTGGGGACATTGATGGGGCTGGGGACGTTGAGGGGCTTTGGGGACACTGAGGGGACATCAAAGGGGTTGGGGACACCAAGGGCACATTGAGCGGGTGGGGGACATCGAGGGGGCTGGGGACATCAGAAGCTCTGGGGACACCAGAGGGGACGCTGCGGGGCTCAAGGATGTGGAGGGGACAATAAAGGTCTTGGGGACCCAGCGGGGACACTGGGGACCCGGGGGGTCCCTCGGGGACAGGGGGCGTCCCGCAGGGACACGGGGGGACGTCGGGGACCGGCCGCTACCTTCTCCCTGGGGGGTCCCCGAGGGTGGCGTCTCGGCGGCGGCTCCGTCTGCCCCAAACACCTGCGCCTGGGGGGGGGGCCGGGGGGGGACAAGGGACATCAGAGCCTGGGGGGGGACACGGGACCCCAATCCCCCCCAGCCCCCCCGTCAAACCCCCCCTCACCCCATGACTCCCCCAACCCGCCCCCAGGACCGCTCCAGCCCCCCGCAATGTCCCCAGATGCCCCCTCAAGAGTCCCTAAATGCCCCCCAGCCCCGCCCAGATGTCCCCAAATACCCCTAAAAACCCCCCAGCCCCCCCCCAAATGACCCCTACCCCCCCCGCTCACGTTGATGTTGAAGCCCCCGGGGGGGTCATAGTCGGCGCCCCCCCGGCCCAGCCCCCGGTACTGCTGCTCCATGTCGTCCCCGATGTCGCTCAGCAGCTGGCTCACCTCGGGGGGGGCCGGCCGCCCCTCCCCCTTCTCACCTGGGGGGGCACCTCGGTCACAACCCCCCCTCGACACCCCAACACCCCCCATAACACCCCCCCCTCCCCCTCCTCTCCGCCCCTCCCAAAGATACCCCGGGGGGGGGGGGGGAAGCTTTAACTCTTTGGGGGTCAATTTAACCCCCCCAGTTTGAATTTAACCCCCACTGGGGCAACATAACCCCTCCCCGGGGGTCCCTTTACCCCCCCAGGGCTCCATTTAACCCCCCCAGGGCTCCATTTAACCCTCTCAGGGTAACTCTACCCGCCCCGGTGCCCCCGCCGGTGCCCCCCGTACCCTCGTCGGGCGCGTGGTACGCCGCCAGGGCGTTGAGCATGTCATAGATGACGTGGCGGATGGGCTCGGGGATGGGGGGCAGCGGCGCCCCCCGCAGCGGCGTCGTCTTCACCAGCTGCACCGCGTTGGGGCCGCGGACACGCAGGTTCTCGAACTCCTCGTCTGAGGCTGGGGGGGCACGGGGGGGCGTAAAATCGGGAGGGGGGGGGGGAAGGGGGGGTTAGAAAAGGGGCGGAAGGGGGGTTTGGGGGGGAAATGGGGGTCCGGGGGGGAAATGGACCCCGGGACCCCCAGTTGGGGCCGGGGGGACACTGGGCTGCCATTGCAGGGGGAAGGGACCCCCAGGGCCCCATTTCACACCCCCGAGACGCCACTCTGGAGCCCCGACCCCACCCCACCCCGCCGCCGGGACCCACCGGTGCCGGAGCCGCGGGGCGCGGGCAGGGCGATGCGGATGCAGCCGGTGGCCACCTCGGTGAAGAGCTGGGGGCTGCGGCAGGCGGCGGGGCCCAGCACCCGCAGGATGTAGTTGACCTCCCGTGAGCCCAGCGAGCCCGACACCACCCCCGAGGTGGTGCTGCCCGCCCCGCTGGTGGCCGCCGAGCGCACCACCTAGGGAGGGGGCCAGGGCGGGGGTCAGGGGGGGCGGGGCCGCGGGAACCCCACGGACCGTCCCCAGGGTTCCCGGGAAACCGGTAACCGTGTCCCCAGGATGCTGCAGACCCCCAGTAACGGTGTCCCCAGGACCCCCAGACCCCCCCCAGTGTCCCCAGGAACCCAGTAACGGTGTCCCCAGGACCCCAGTTCCTCCACTAACGGTGTCCCCAGGACCCCCAGACCCCCCCCAGTGTCCCCGGGAACCCAGTAACCGTGTTCCCAGGACCCCAGTTCCTCCAGTAACGGTGTCCCCAGGACCCCGAGACCCCCCCCAGTGTCCCCAGGAACCCAGTAACGGTGTCCCCAGGACCCCAGTTCCTCCACTAACGGTGTCCCCAGGACCCCCAGACCCCCCCCAGTGTCCCCGGGAACCCAGTAACCGTGTTCCCAGGACCCCAGTTCCTCCAGTAATGGTGTCCCCAGTGTCCCCAGGACCACGAGACCCCCCATGACAGCGTCCCCAGTGTCCCCAGTGACCCCAGCTCTGGGCTCTCCTCACCCCAACCCCTCAGCCCCTTCACACACCCCCCAACCCTTTTCCTCCTGCCCCCACTCCCCCAGCCTTCACCGCCAGCCCCCACCCCCTTGACCCCAGACCCGCCCCCCACCTTCTCCATGGTGTGCCGCAGCGTGCCGGGCTCCTCGATGATGTGCCGGAAGAGCAGGGTGACAAGGGGGGCGAAGCCGCTGAAGGCCGAGCGCTGGGTGAGGGCCAGGATGAGGCGGGTGCTGCGCAGCTCGGCGAAGAGCAGCGCCGTGGGGTGGTGGCGGGTCAGGCGCAGGCAGAGGCGCAGCGCAGCGTGCAGCGCGTCCGGCTCCACCGGCACCCCCAGCATGCTGACGCAGGCCCGCAGCAGCGCCGGCACCGCCTCGGCCGCCAGCCCCCGCACCGGGGGGTCTCCACTGCCGGCGGGGGCGGGGGGGAGGCCGCCGCTGATGGCGCCGATGCCCCCCGCCCCGGCGGTGGTGGTGGCGCCGGGCGGGGGGGGGCTGGAGGGGGCGGCGGGCGAAGGGGAAGGGGGGGAAGGCGGGGGGGAGGAGGAGGAGGAGGAAGGTGGTGGGGGGAGGGGGGCAGAGGAGGGGGCGGCAGGGTCGGGGGCTTGGCGGGGAGAGAAAAAGAAGGGGGACGTCAGCGTAACCAGCCCCCCCCCGCCAAAAGATTGGTGGCACTGGGGGGGGTCACTGAGACCCTCGGGGGTCCCCATGGTGTGACTGAGACGCCCCCGAGTGTCACCGAGACCCCCCCCGTGGTGTCACCGAGACCCCTCCATGGCATCTTGACCCCCCCCCATGGTGTCTTGGACACCTATCACGGTGTCTTGACCCCCCCCCATAGCCCCTGCCCCCACCATGACCCCTGGACCCCCCCATTGCCTCTTGAACCCCCCCCATGACCTCTAGACCCACCCCCCATGGTATCTCGATCCCCCCTGAGCCTCTAACCCCCCCCCCCCCATGGCATCTTGGACCCCCTCATGACCCCTAGACCCCCCCCATGGCATCTCAACCCCCCCCATGGCACTTCAACACCGCCCCCGCCAAGAAGCCCCTCTCCTGCCGCCTCCCACCATCCCCCCAATTTTGGGGGTGCGGGGACATGGGTCACCCCCCCATTAACCCCTCCCCCATTAACAGCCCCCCAACGTACCGGGGGTCTCCTCCTTGCCCCTGCCCCCTGCCTCGGGGGTCTCGTCGCCCCCCCGCTCCCCCTCGGCTCCTTCCTTCCCGCCCCGGGCGCCGCGGGGGGGGCGGGGCAGCGCCAGCATCACCGGCCGCCGGTTCCCCGTCTCCTCGTTCACCTGCGGGGGGGGGGGCAGTCAGCTGACCCCCAAATGCCCCACCTGCCCCCCCACATACCCCCCGGCCCCCCCAGACTCCCCTAACAACCCCCAGACCCCCTTTACCCGCCCCCAGACCCCCCCAGACTCCCCTAACAACCCCCAGACCCCCTTTACCTGCCCCCAGACCCCCCCAGACCCCCTTTACCTGCCCCCAGACCCCCCCAGACCCCCTTTACCCGCCCCCAGACCCCCCCAGACCCCCTCTACCCGCCCCGCGCCCCCCGCCCACCTGCACCATGGTGGTGAACTGGACGGTGTAGCGGCGGCGGCCGGCGGTGAAGCGCACGCTGCTCTCGCCGCTGCGCCAGGCGGCGTCGATGGTGCTGTTGTTGCTGGCGCTGTAGCTGCACCAGCGCCCCGAGCGGTCGTCGAACCAGCGCCAGTTGTTCCCGCTCGCCTGCAGGTACTGGGCGGGGAACGGGGGGTCGGTACCGGGGGGGGGGGGGGTTGTACCCGGGGGGTTGGGCGGGTCGTGAATGGCCCCGGGATGCCGCTGGGGACAACGCGGGGGACAACGCGGGGTCCCCTTTGTCACCCTGGGGTCACGTGTGACCCCGCCAGGAGCCATCTATGACCCCCAGCACCCCCATATTGACCCCCCCAGGACCCCCAAATGCCCCCAAATCCCCCCCAAGCCCCCCAAATTCCCTCCCCAGGACCTACAAATGCCCCCAAACTGCCCCCACATCCCTCCCAGGACCCCCAAATCCCCCCCCAGGCCCCCCACCTTGTTCATCTGCGCCCGGCGCTTGGAGGACACGGCCGTCTTCTCGTAGAAGTCGATGAGCAGCAGGACGGGGGTGATCCACCTTGTTTGGGGGGACGCACACATAAATACATCACCGGGGGGTCCCGGGGGGCTCGGGGGGGGTTGGGGGTCACCCCCCTCCTTACTTGGGGGTCTGCACCTCCTTGTGCTCCTTGGCGGCCTGCAGGCAGGGCTGCACCACCTCCAGCAGCTTGATGAGCACGTCGAGGACGCAGCTGGACTCCACCACGCGGGCGCAAGGCAGCTTCAGCTCCTGGGCGGGCGGGGGGGTCCGGGGTCAGGGGGGTCAGGGGGGTCAGGGGCACGGGGGCAGCCCAAGGGATGCCGGAACCCCCCGAAAACACCCCCCGGAACGGGCCGAAGCACCGAGAAACCACACAAAAGGGGGCGGAAATACCCCAAAGTGCCCCCGAGCGCGCCGAGAAAACCAGCACGGACACCAAAGGCACCGAAAAGCCCCAAAACGGGACCCAGAACGTTCCAAAACAACCAAACGGGGACCCCAAGTGCTCCAAAACACCCCGAACCACCAACACCCCCCCAAAAACAACCCTGAAGCTACCCGACCCCCAAGGCCTTAGGAAAGGGCGGGAAGGCCCCGAAGATGGCGGGAAAGCGCCAAAAACGGCGGGAAAACCAATAAAAATGGCGGGAAAGCACCAAAAACGGCGGGAAGACCCTAAAATCTCCCCCGCAACCCCCCCCCGAAAGGCCTAAACCCCCCTAAACCCCACCACCACCCCCACCCCCGCGGGTCCCAGCGCCCACCTCGAAGAGCAGGGTGAGGAGCAGGATGCGGGTGGCCAGGTTGGAGGCCTGGGGCAGCGTCGCCATCTGGCTGATCCACTCGGAGACGGTTTTGGTGTCGCTGGTGGTCAGGGGCAGCGCCGCCTGGATCAGCACGTCGGCCGCCTCCCACACCTGCGGGGGGCGGGGGGGGCTGTCACCCGCCGTGGGGGTGGGGGGGGTGGGGGGGGTGGGGGCGGGGGGAGGGCCTGAGAATGGCGGGAGGGCCCGAAAACGGAGGAGGGCGTCGAATGGCGGGAAAACCTTGCAACGGCGGGAAAACCCCTAAAACGGCGGGAAAACCCCTAAAATGGCGGGAAAACCCCTAAAACGGCGGGAAAACCCCTAAAACGGCGGGAAAATGGGGGAAGGACCTCGAAGGACCTCAAAACGCCCAGAAAACGCTCAACTGACAGGAAGGGCCTGAAAATGCTGGGAAGGGCCTGAAAAAGGCCGGAAGGACCTAACAAACGGCGGGAAAATGCTAAAAACGGCGGGAAGACCTAGCGGGCAGCCTCTAAAACAGCACGAGGGCCTGAAAAAGGGCGGGGAGGCCCCGAAAACATGGCGGGAAGAGGCTCAAAACGGCGGGAAGGCCTCACGGGGGAGACCCTAAAAGGGCGGGAAGGCCCGAGGACAGGGCGGGAAGGCCCTGAAAACGGCGGGAAAAGGCCGCGGGAAGCCCCTAGAGGGGCGGGAAGCCCCGGCCGAGGGCGGCCCCGCGCCCCCCGCTCACCTGCTTGACCACCTGCTTGAGCACGGAGTCGCGGTAGGCCGCCCCGTTGCGCTTGATGGCCGTCATGATGAGGTCGCAGACGCGGTAGACGGTGTCGGGCAGCTCGTCCAGCAGCTGGGAGCAGCCGGGCAGCATGGCGTCGGTGAAGGCCGAGAGCTCGGCCGCCTCCAGCGGCTCGGCCCCCTCGAACTTCTCCAGGCACTTGGCCTCTTCCTCCTCCTGGCGCTCGCGGGCGCGGCGCTCCTCCTCCTCCTTGCGGCAGGCGGCCTCCTGCGGGGGCGGGGGGAGGAACGGGGTGAGGCACGGCGGAGAGGGGGGGCGGGGGGAACGAAACGGGGTCGGGGGGCAGGAAAGGGGGTGCAAAGGGCAGGAGATGGGGTTAGCGGACAGGAAATGGGGTTCAAAGGGCGGGAAATGGGGTTCAAAGGACAGGAAATGGGGTCAGCAGGCAGGAAATGGGGTTCAAAGGGCAGGAAATGGGGTTCAAAGGGCGGGAAATGGGGTTCGAAGAACAGGAAATGGGGTTCAAAGGGCGGGAAATGGGGCTCAAAGGGCGGGAAATGGGGTTCAAAAAACAGGAAATGGGGTTCAAAGGGCGGGAAATGGGGTTGGGGGCAGGAAATGGGGTTCAAAGAACAGGAAATGGGGTTCAAAGGGCGGGAAATGGGGTTCAAAGGGCAGGAAATGGGGTGCAAAGGGCAGGAAATGGGGTTCAAAGGTCAGGAAATGGGGTTGGGGACAGGAAATGGGGTGCAAAGGGCAGGAGATGGGGTTAGCGGACAGGAAATGGGGTTCAAAGGACAGGAAATGGGGTTCAAAGGGTGGGAAATGGGGTCAGCGGGCAGGAAATGGGGTTCAAAGGGCAGGAAATGGGGTTGGGGACAGGAAATGGGGTGCAAAGGGCGGGAAATGGGGTCTGGGGGTCTCAAACTGGGGCCAAAGGTGGGGGGACAGACCCCGGTGGCACAACGGGAGGTGGGGGGGTGACAAAAGGGGTGCGGGGGGGTCCCCATAACACCATGTGACCCCCCCAGTGCCCCCCAGCTCCCCCCCAGTTCCTCCCAGTCCCCCCCAGTCCCTCCCAGTGCCCCCCCCACCTCGGGGGACTCCGCCCGCTGCTCCATGGGGATGTCCTGCCCCAGCGACATGGCGATCGCCCGCATCATCTGATCCTCCTCCGACATGCTCAGGTCCTGGGCGGCGGCAGCACCCCTCCGGGTTATCTGGGGGGGTCTCCCCGCGCCCCTCCCCCCCGCGGCCCCTCCCCCCCTTACCCGGACGCCCCCGGGCAGCAGGGGCGGGGGGTGGGTCAGCAGGTACTCGGTGGCCTGTTCCATGGTGCTGGTGTTGAGCAGCGCCTCCAGCGCGTGCTCCCGGGAGAAGCCCATGTCCGTCAGCTGGGGCAGCGGGGGCAGAAAACGGGGATTTGGGGCAGAAAAGAGACGTTTAGGGCCAAAAAGTGGATTTTAGGGACAAACAAAGGTTTAGAAGCAAAAATGGGGGTTTTGGAGGGAAAAGGGGGGGGGTTGAGGGTCAAAAAAGGAGGTTGGGGCCAAAATAGAGCGTCTTGGGGCCAGAAAAAACGGTTTTAGGGCCCAAAACTGGGTTCTAAGACCCAAACTGGGGCGTTTGAGGAGCCAAGGCGGGTCTGGGGGGTCCCCTCAGTTTGGGGGGGGTCCCATTGGATTTGAGGGGAGTCCCATCAGTTTGGGGGGTCCCGTCGGTTTGGAGGAGGGTCCCATCAGGTCTGGGGGGGTCCCAGTGGGTTTTGAGAGGGGTCCCGTTGGGTCTGGGGGGTTGCATCAGGTCTAGGGAGTCCCATCACGTTTTGGGGGGGTCCCATTGGGTCTGGGGGGTCTGGTCAGGTGTGGGGGGGTCTCGTTGCTTCGGGGGGGGGGGTCCCACCAGGTCTGGGGGGGTCTCGTTGCTTTGGGGGGGGTCCCATTAGGTCTGAGGATTCCCACCAGGTCTGGGGGATCTCCCATCAATTTGGGGGGGGTCCCCTTGGGCTCTGCCCTCCCCACCTGCTGCAGCTGCTGCTGGTTGACCTGGGGCTCGCGCCGGCCGCCCCCCGCCTCCTCAGCGGCCGCCTCCTCCTCGCCGCCGCCGCCTGCCGCGCCCCCCCCGCCTCCGCCGCCGCCGCCGTTGCCAGGGGTGCCAGGGGGGGCGGCGGCGGTGGGGGCGGGCCCGGGGGCGCCGGGGGGGCCAGGGGGCCGGGGCCCGTCGCGCTCGCGGCCTAGGCGCTCGCGGATGAGGGGCTCCCCCCGCAGGACGTGGCAGAGGATGGCCAGCATGGACTCGGCCATGCGGCCCCCGTAGACCTTCAGCGGGCGCCGGTTCCAGAGCTGCTGGATGCAGGAGAAGGCAGCCTGCGGGGGGAGGGGGGCAATGGGGGGAGGGAGGAGAAAAAGAGGTGAGGAAAGCAGGGAAAAAGGGGGTAGCGGTGGGGTTGGGGGAGAAAAAAGGGGGTTTGGGTGAAAAAAGAAACATTCAAAATAAGAAAAGAAGTTCAGGAGAAACAGTTTTTACACACCTCCAAGCCTCCTCCTCCCCCCCCCAAACCCCACCCAAACCCGCTCCCCATCTCCCCACCTCTCCCCAGACCCCATCCCTATTCCCCCACCCCCCCCGCCAAACTCCCCAATCCCCCTCCCCCCCCGCACCTTCTGGGTGACGATGAGGAAGCGCAGGGCACTGAAGTGGGGGTGCCCGTGGGGGGTCCCCTTGGCGGGCAGGGCGTGGGGGGACTCCAGCACGGTGCTGGGGTTCACCATCTTCTCCACCAGCATCAGCCAGGCGTCCAGGAACTCGCCGGTGCCGTCCGGCAGCTCGGGGTGCTCCAGCCCCTCCCCCACCGGCACCCGGCCCCCCATCGACAGCGCCCAGTTGAACGTCCTGGGGGGGAGGGGGGGGATCAGGATGGGATGGGGGTTGGGGGTATGTGAGAGAGTTTAAAGGGGGTTGGGAGGATTTGGGGGGGATTTTAGGGGGTTGGGGGGAGATTTTGGGGGGGGGTGGGGGCGGTTTCTGGGTGCTCTGGGATGTGTTGGGGTGCAGGGGGTGTTTTGGCGGTTTTTTGGGGTGTTTGGGGGCATGGGGGGTATTGGGAGTGCAGGGGGGTCTGGGGGTGCAGGGGGTCCCAGGGGGAGTTTAGGGGATCCTGGGGCACGGGTCTTGGGGTGGTGAGGAAGGAGCGCCTACTCAAACAAGGCGCCGCGGCCGCCGGAGCAGAGGAACTTCTGCAGCATGAGGTGACGGGCGCACCGGATGGGAGGGGGCCGGGGGGAGGGGTCTGGGGGAGGGGTCTGGGGGCAGGGGTCCCTACTCAAAGAGGGCGCTGTGGCCGCCGGAGCAGAGGAACTTCTGCAGCATGAGGTGGTACGGGAACTTGCGCTCGTCGAAGAGCATGGGGGAGGTGAAGCCCACCGAGCAGATGAAGAAGGTCAGCCTGGGCACCGGGGGGCGGGGACAGCGTCAGGCCACACCCACCAGCCGCGGGACACGCCCACAGGGCGATAAACACACGCCCCCGCCCCGTGCTCAGCACAAGGTGCTGCTGTGGAAGACGCAAGGAGCAAGCCACGCCCACAGGGGTAGGCCACGCCCACAACCAAGTTAAGCCCTGCCCCTCCCCGTGGCTCCACCCCAACCAAGGCCCACCCCTTCACTAGGCCACAGCTACTCCCTTAAGGTGGCTCCGCCCACAGCCACATCCCTTCCCCATTAACCCCGCCCCTTCCCCTTAGCCCCACCCTCATCCCCACCCCTTCCCCTTAGCTCCACCCCAAGCCCCTCCCCTTCCTCAGCTCAAGCTCCACCCCCAGTCCAACCCCTTCCAATTAACCCCACCCCTTCCCCTCGGCCCCACCCTCATCCCCACCCCTTCCCCTTAGCCCCGCCCCCTGATCTCCATCCCAAGCCCCACCCCTTCCCCGGCTCAAGCTCCACCCCCAGCCTCACACTTTCCCATTAACCCCACCCCTTCCCATTAGCCCTTCCCCTTATCTCCGCCCCCACCCCACCCTAAGCCCCGCCCCTTCCCCTTAGCTCCGCCCCCGGCCCTGCGCACCGGAAGCGGGGGGTGGGGGTGCAGGGCGGGGGCTGCCAGCTGAGGCCGCGGGTCAGCAGGGCGGTCAGGGCAGAGGCGGTGGCGCGGGCGGCGGCGCTGGGGGCGGGGGCGGCGGCCGGGGCGTGGTGGCTGCGGCGCTGGCGCACCGGGGAGCCCACGCACAGCTTCACCAGCAGCCCGAAGAGCTCGGCCAGCGCCCGGCCCAGCCGCGAGGAGGCTGCCGGGGCGAGCGGGGGGTGGTCAGCGGGGGGACATGGACCCCCAGACCGGCACCCAGGCAACTCCCGGGCACCAGGACCCGGCGCCCAGGAACCTCTCCGCGCCAGGAGCCAGCACCCAGAGACCCCCCGACTCCAGGACCCGGCCCCCAGGAGCCCTGAATCCGGCCCTTGAGGACCCCGAATTCCAACACCTGACCGCTGCGACCCACAAGTTACCCCTGGGGACCCCCCAAGTCACCGCGCACCCCCCAGGGACCCCCCATCCCACTGCAGACCCCCAAACCCCCACCCCCTGGGACCCCCAACTCCGCCCCTGGGGACACCCCTGTCCCCCGCCACCCACCCTGGGGACCCCCAAATCCACCCTCTAAGGACCCCAAATCCACCCCCCTCCCCTGGGGATCCCCCAATCCACCCCCCACCCCCTGGGGACCCCCAATCCCTCTCTGCGGACCCCCAAATCCATCCCCCACCCCCTGAGGACCCCCAAGTCCCCCCCCCGTGCCCCCCGTACCAGAGAGCAGCGGTTTGATCTGCTTGATGCGGGCAGCCATGGCGGGGCTGATGCGCCCCTTGCCCTTGGGGTCGCCGCTGGGCTCGTCCGTCTCCATGGGGGCCAGCGGCTCCCCCCCCTCCAGCCCCATCCCCTCCAGCAGGCCCTGCGCCGGGGGGGCGTCGCTGCCCCCCGGGGCGGCGCCCCCGGCACCCTCCGCTTCGCCCTCTGAGGGGGGAGGGTTGGTAAGCACCCCCCAAAGGGCTGCTGTGCCCCACAGACCCCCCATAGAATCTCCATAACCCCCCCTTTCCCCTATAGACCCCCCCATAGAGACCCCAGACCCCCCCGTAGCCTATAAACCCACCCAGACCCCCATCTTTCCCCCCCAGGCCCCCCCGGGCTCCCCTTTTCCCCTACAGAACCCCCCCAGACCCGCCTTCCTCTACAGACCTCCCTCAGACCCCCCCTTCCCGCAATGACCCCCCCCAGACACCCCACCCCTAGACACCCCCCAGACCCCCCCTTTACTCTATAGACCCCCCTTCCCCTAAACGCTCCCATTCCCCCCCAAACCCCCCTTTTCCCCCCCCAATCCCCCCTCACACCCCCCATGGCCCCCCCCAGACACCCCCCACCCACCTCCCCCCGCACCCACCTGCCCTCTTGCCCTGGGGGGGGGCTGGGCGCCGCCTTCTCCTCCCGGGGCACCAGTTTCTGCATGTCAGCCTGACCGAACTCGCACCCCGGCGGCAAACTGGGGGGGGGGGGGGTGTCACAAACAGGGGGTCACTGGGAGCCCCCTGGCTGGGGGGGGCATCCAAAGCCCCCCAGGATCCTCAGCATCCCCCAAAGTCCTCCTGACCCCCCCAAATCCTTCCAAACACCCTCAAAATCCTCCTGACCCCCCAAAAATCTTCAATCCCCCCAAATCCTCCTTGAACCCCCCCAAAAATCTCCCTCAAAATCCCCCTTGAGCCCCCCAAACCCCCAAAATCCTCCTTAAAACCCTCCTTAAACCCCCCAAAATCCCGTTGGATGCTCCAAAAATCCTCCTTGACCCCCCCCCAGATGCCCCTCAACCCCTCCAGCCCCTCCCCAGCCCCCCCAAACCCCCCGAAACCCTCCTTGACCCCCAAAATGCTCTTTGCCCCCAAATCCTGCCCAACCCCCCAAAAATCCCCCTTAAACCCCCAAAGTCCCCAGTTAAATCCCCCGCCCCCCCCCGCCCCCCGGTACCTGTTGGGGGTGCAGAGGGACAGCAGCACGGTGCTCTCCCACACCAGCGAGCAGTACAGCTGACTCAGTTTCCCCAGCACGCTCAGCCCCAGCTGGGAGCCCCACTGGTTCACCGAGATGGCCCGGATCTCGCTCTGGGCGGGGGGGAACGGGGCGTGAGACCACCACCCGCCCCCAGAAGGGCGCGCTGGCCCCCAACATGGCGGGCGACCCCCAAAATGGCGGGACACTTCTCTCGAAACGGTGGGAAACCGCTTCCGAAATGGCGGGAACTCCCCCCCGAAACGGCGGGAACCGCCCCCTCACCTGCCCGACGCGGCAGGTGTGGACGAACATCATGATGTAGGCGTGGGCGGCGGTCAGGGCGTGGAGCAGGGGCGTGGCCTGGGCCGAGAGCGTGGCGTCGGGGAGGGGCCCGGCGGCCGCCAGCTCCCGCAGCAGCACCGACCCCCCCGGGGCCTCGATGGGCCGGTGCAGCGGCTCCAGCGCCGACAGCACCCCCTCCAGCTGCAGCAGCCCCTCCTGCAGCACCTTGGGCTCGTGGGACAGCGTCTGCGGGGAGGGGCAGAGATCGGGAACTGAGGGGGAACGTCCGACGCCGGGGGAGGGATCGGGCGGCTGGGGAGAAAACGCTCAGATCCGGGGGAGGAACTGGGAAGTGGGAGCAAAACTTGGGAAGTAGGAGCAAAAATTGGAGATTCAGGGAGAAAATCTGAAATTAGTAATGAAAAATCAAAATTATTTGGGGAAATATACAGCTAAGAGAAAAGATTGAAATCTGAAAAAAAAAAAATCAACATTTTCTGGGTAAATATAAAATCTAAAAAAAACCACATTCGTAATATAGAAATTGAAATTCAAGACAAAGAAACCGACGTTTGAAGAAACACAAAATTCAGAAAAAATTTTAAATTTTAAGAAAATTTAAGAGAATTTTGTACTTTGGGCAAGAAATCAAAATTTGAAGTAAAAACTTAAATTTGGAGAGAAAAATCGAAACTTGGAAAACAAAAATGGAACTTTTGTTGAAAAACAAAACTCAAAAAACCTAAAATTTGGAGAAAAACTAACATTCACAGAAAAGAAATCAAAATTTAAAGTAATAAATCAGAATTCTAGAGAGAAAAATCAAAATTTGTGGTGGAAAAGTCAAAATCGGAGGTAGAAATGTCGCAACCCAAGGTGCAAACATCAACATCTGCGGTGGAAACTCGGAATTCGCGGTGGGAAACTCGGAACGCGCGGTACCAGGATGGACTTGCAGACACCGGCCACGGCCTGGCAGGCGGCGGAGGTGGGGAAGTCGACGGGCAGGTTGGGCAGCCCCAGGATGGTGACGAGGGGCCGCAGCCCCCGCTGGGCCACGAACTCCTGGCAGTGGTCGTCCGTCGTGTTGTTGCTCAGGATGGACTCGACGAACTTCATCTGGGGGGGGAAAAACGGGGGGTCGGGGGGAAATGGGGGTCAGGCAGGAGAATTGGGCGGTCCAGGAGGGAAATTTGGGGGTTTGGGGGGATTTTGAGGTTCAGAAGGGAATTTTGGGGGTCAAAGAGGGAAATCTGGGGGTCCGGGGGTGGGAATTGGGGGGTCCGGCTCCCCCCCGCCACTCACCACATTGAGGATATAGTCCATGAGGGGGATGGGGATCCGCTCCTCCGTTCCCACCACCCTAAAACCAACCAACCAGAGGCCGACGCTGAGCCCTGGGGTGGGGGGATGAACCCCCTCCCCCAATGCCCCCCACCCCTCCCCCACCCGCTCCGTCCCCCTCCCCCCACCCCCCCAAAACGGGCTCACTGCTGGCTGGGCTCAGCCTCGCTCTGCTGCGCCGCCCCGAAGCTCTGCATGGCCTGGACTTCCTCCTCCTCCTCATCCTCGCTGGAGGCTTCCTCGGCGGCGTGGGGGGAGCGAGGGGGCGGGGCGGCCGCCGTCCCATCCGCCTTCTGCATTGAGGGCTTCTGGCAGATGTACTTGGGGTCGCGGCCCAGGCTGCAGATCTCCTCCAAGAGCTGCCGAAAAGGGGGGAAAGGGGATGTTCAGGGGGTCTGGGGGGTTCTTGCGGGGGTGGAGGGGGAGGCACAACCCCCGGCGGGGTCACCTTGATGATGGCGGCGGTGGCATCGGTCTTGAGGGTGGGCTGGTGGCGCATCAGCTCGTCCACAGCGCTGCCCAGGTTGGAGGCTGTGTCACCTGGGGGGGGAAAAGAGAGAAAATGGGGGAGAAGGGGATGGAGGAGGGAAGGGGCTGGAAGCGGGGCAAAAGGGGCCCAAAACGGGGCAAAAGGGGGCCTCAAAATCAAAAAGTGCCCAAAATAAACAATAAAGACTCCAAAATAAATAAAAACGACCCCAAAATACGAAAAAAGGACCCCAAATATGAAAAAATGACCCAAAACACAACGGACCCAAAACATATTAAAAAACGACAAAGAGCCTCAAACTACACAAAAAGGCCGAAAAACGGAAAAGGCCCGAAAATGAAAACGGCCCCAAACCAGGACAAAACTTCCCCCAACCAAGAAGCCCCAAAATACACAAACCCTCTAAAATCACTTAAAACTCCCCTAAAATAACTGACCCCCTCCCAAATCCCCCAGAACCGCTCCACCCCCTCCCCAAAACGGCCCCGGCGCCTCCTCCCTGCCCTCAACATGGCGGCCGGGCCAGTGCCCTCAGGGCCCCTTTCCCGCCCTCCCCTCCCCAAGATGGCGGAAGCCCCTTTCCCGCCTTCATCCCCTTTCCCGCCTTCCCCCCCAAGATGGCGGCAGCCCCTTTCCCGCCTTCATCCCCTTTCCCGCCTTCCCCCCCAAGATGGCGGCAGCCCCTTTCCCGCCTTCATCCCCTTTCCCGCCCTCCCCTCCCCAAGATGGCGGCAGCCCCTTTCCCGCCTTCACTCCCTTTCCCACCTTCCCCCCCTAACATGGCGGCAGCCCCTTTCCCGCCTTCATCCCCTTTCCCGCCCTCCCCCCCCAAAGATGGCGGAAGCCCCTTTCCCGCCTTCATCCCCTTTCCCACCTTCCCCCCTAAGATGGCGGCAGCCCCTTCCCCCCAAGATGGCAACAGCCCCTTTCCCTCCCTCCTTCGCCCCCTTTCCCGCCCTCCCCTCCCCAAGATGGCGGCAGCCCCTTTCCCGCCTTCACTCCCTTTTCCACCTTCCCCCCCTAACATGGCGGCAGCCCCTTTCCCGCCTTCACTCCCTTTCCCTCTTTCATCCCCCTTTCCCGCCTTCGCCCCCTTTCCTGCCCTCCTCTCCCCAAGATGGCGGCAGCCCCTTTCCCGCCTTCATCCCCTTTCCCGCCTTCATCCCCTTTCCCGCCTTCCCCCCTAAGATCGCAGCAGCCCCTTCCCCCCCACGATGGCAACAGCCCCTTTCCCTCCTTCGCCCCCTTTCCCGCCCTCCCCTCCCCAAGATGGCGGCAGCCCCTTTCCCACCTTCACTCCCTTTTCCACCTTCCCCCCCTAACATGGCGGCAGTCCCTTTCCCGCCTTCACTCCCTTTCCCTCTTTCATCCCCCTTTCCCGCCTTCGCCCCCTTTCCTGCCCTCCTCTCCCCAAGATGGCGGCAGCCCCTTTCCCGCCTTCATCCCCTTTCCCGCCTTCATCCCCTTTCCCGCCTTCCCCCTAAGATGGCGGCAGCCCCTTTCCCGCCTTCATCCCCTTTCCCGCCTTCATCCCCTTTCCCGCCTTCATCCCCTTTCCCGCCTTCCCCCCTAAGATGGCGGCAGCCCCTTCCCCCCAAGATGGCAACAGCCCCTTTCCCTCCCTCCTTTGCCCCCTTTCCCGCCCTCCCCTCCCCAAGATGGCGGCAGCCCCTTTCCCGCCTTCACTCCCTTTCCCTCTTTCACCCCCCTTTCCCTCCTTCATCCCGCCTTCCCCCCCAAGACGGCGGCCGCCCCTTCCCGCTGCCCCGGCGCGGGCGGCTCACCCAGCGGGTCGGAGCTGCGCCGGCGCCGCATGGCGGGCAGGTAGTCGGGGGAGAGCAGCACCTTGAAGAGGCGCTCGAAGGGCTGGCACTGGACGAAGGAGGCCAGGCCCCGGGCGTTCAGGCACAGGGCGCTGAAGACGTTGGGCAGCGACCCCAGCACCTCCCGCGTCGCCGGCACCTGCGGGGGGAGGCGGCGGCGGGCGCCCGCGTGTGACGTGACGCCGTGGTGACGCCGGGGGGGGGGGTGTGTGACATCGCGGACTCACGTCTTTGATGAGCAGCGCGTGCAGCATGACGTCGGTCAGGCCGTTGTCCTGCAGCGAGGAGAGGAGCGAGGGCTCCTGGAACACGAAGACCGTCACCACCTCCGTGGCTGCGGGGGAGACGAGACGGCGTGAGGGGCGGGAGAGCACCGCGGGGAGGGGACTGCGCCCACGAGGGGGCGCTTCGAGAGGGGAGCAGAGACAAGACGGCGCTGCGGGAGCTCCCGTCTGGGCGGGAAAACCCTGACAACGGGGGAATCCGGCCCCAAAGGGGCCGTTCTGAGGGCAGAGGGGAGCCAGGGTGGGGGCGAGGGGCGGGAAAGCACCGACCGAAGGGAACGGGGCCCAAAACAGGGGAATTGGGCCCAAAACGGGCCGTTGTGGCGGGGGGACACAAGATGGCGCCGAGGGACCTGCGGTTTGGCGGGAAACCACCAAATAAAGGGAATTCCACCCAAAACGGGCCGTTTTGACGGGCAGAAGAGATAAGATGGCGCCGAGGGACCTGCGGTTCGGGCGGGAAAACCCAAAATGGGGGAATTGAGCCCCACACGGGGGAACTGGGCCCCACGGGGGCCGTTCGGAGCAAGGAGGGGAGACAAGACGGCGGTGAGAGGCGGAAAAGCACCAAACAAAGGGAGTTTGGCCCAAAACGGGCCGTTCTGAGGGGAAGGGGAAACCAGGCGGCAGCGAGGGAGCTGCAGTTCCGGCGGGAAAACGCCCGAAACGGGGGAATCCGGCCCCAAAGGGGCCGTTCTGAGGGCAGAGGGGAGCCAGGGTGGGGGCGAGGGGCGGGAAAGCACCGACCGAAGGGCGGCTGCCCCAAGCGGGGCCGCCGCGAGGGGCTTCGGGGCGGAACTCACCGAGCAGGAAGAGCGAGGGCCCGTAGTACTCGGCGTTGCTGATGATGTGCTTGAGGGAGGTGGGCAAGGACCCGTCCATGACTGGATTGGGGGAAAACCACCCAAAAACGGGGGTGAGGGGGGACGTCACCGACGACGCCACCGACGGCGCCCTCGGCGGGGCGGGGGGCTCACCGTGGCGGATGCCGTCGGAGAAGGCGGGGTCTTGGATGGCTTTTTTGAGGAAGTTGAGCATGGACTTGAGCAGGGCGGCGCGCTGCGGGATGCACTGGACGCCTGGCGGGGGGGACAGGGGTGAGACCCCCCGCGGCGTCACCGACGGACGGGTCCCCGGGGGTACGCCAAAATGGCGGTGGAGGTGGCGGGGGTGGCACTTACCGGAGCGGGGGGTGGGGGGGGCCGGGTCCGGGCGGGGGTCGGCGCTGGAGGGGCCGGGGCTGCTCTCCATGGCCACGTCCGGGACTGGGAGGGGGGGCACAGGGGGGTCAGGGGGGAGATGGAGGGGCTCGGGGGGATTTGGGGGTGGATTTGGGGGGGGATTGGCGGGGGGGATCCGGCAGGAGTTAGGTGGGTCCCAGGGGGGTCGGGTGTCCAGGGGGTATTTGGGGGGATCCCGGGGTGGTATTTGGGGTCCTGGGGTTATTTGGGGGGGTCCCAGGGGTATTTGGGGGGGTCCCAGAGGGATATTTGTGGGGTCCCAGAGGGATCAGTCCTCCCCCTCACCCTTGGTCTCCATCTCCTCCCCCTCGGGCAGGGGGATCCCAGGGGGTATTTGGGGGGTTCAGGGGGGTATTTGGGGGGTCTCGGAGGGGTTGGTCCCCCCCCTCACCCTCGCCGTCGGTTTCCATCTCCTCCCCCTCGGGCAGGGGGGTGCTGGGGGGCCGCTGCACCCGCGGCTTGATGACGAAGGGGCACTCGTGGCGGCACAGCTCCACCTCGTGCTGGGGGGGAAACCGGAAATGGGGGGGTGGGCACACCAGAAATGGAGGGGGAACATCCCAACAATGGGGGGGGACCCCAAAAAGCTGAGGTGGCCCCAAAACTGGGCCTTGACACCCCAAAAAAGGGCCCCAGCACCCACACAGAGGTCCTGGTGTCCCCCAAACCCCTGAGGAGACCCCGAAGAGGGGCCCCAGCACCAAAAAAACCCATGATGGGACCCCAACACCCCTGAGGGGACCCCAAGGCGTCACCTCGAGGTGGCAGATGGAGATGGCGAAGCTGCGGGCAGCCACATTGGGGCGCTGAGGACATCCACCCCCCCGTGGTCCTCAAGACCCCAAAAGAGCTCCTCAACACTCCAAAACTGGTCCTTGACCCCCCCCCAGCACCCCCCAGGGGACCCCCCAACCCCGCGGCGGGCCCGGCCGGCCCCACCTCAAGGCGGTAGATGAAGATGGAGAGCCCGCTGTGGGCCTGGAAGGCGGCCATGTCCAGGTTGGTGATGAGATCCACCACCCTCACCGCCCGCGTGACAAAAGTGATCTGGTCCTGCTCGTCCCCCAGGAACTTGATGACCTTCGGGAAGACGCAGGTATGGGGTGAGGGGGGGGTTCCCCGGTGGTTCCGGGGGTCCCCGGCCCGCGCCCAGCCACACCCCGGAGCGGGGCCCACCTTGAGCAGAGCCTCCATCATGCCGCAGGAGACCAGGGCCTCGCCGCCGGCATCGTAGCTGGCCAGATGGTAGAGGAACGAGAAGAGGGCGGTGGCGAACTGGTGGGGGTAGGGCTCCAGGGAGGGGTCTGCGGAGGTGACAATGGGGTCATGTGACACTTGGGTCACTGGCCGCCGTGTCCCCAACTGTCACCTGGCCTCTTGGTCCCCTCCTGTGGTCACCTCGGGGGGGTTCGGTGGCCCCAAGGTGGTCCCCAATGGCGTGTCCTGCACCACCTTGAAGTCACGCAGCCCCCACCCCAGAGCCCCTGTTGTCACCTTCGCGGTGTCCCCAACAGTGTCACGTGACACCTGGGCCACCAACCACCGTGTCACTTGACCCCTCGATCCCCAACCGTGGTCACCTCGGGGGGGGTTTGGTGGCCCCCGATGGCGTCTCCTGCCCCACCTCGAGGTCACCCGGGGCCCCTCGGGGTGGCCGTTCCCCCTGTGTCCCCTCTGCGGTAGCCCCAGCGGTGTCACGGGACCCTCAGCGCCGTCCCCTGTCCCCGCCTCCCTGGGTCCCTCCGTGGTGTCCTGGCGTCCCTCGTCACCTCCGGGGGGTCCCAGGCCCCTTCTGCCACCCCCTGGGTGTCCCCAAACCTGTCCCTGTCCCCTTGCCACATCTTGGTGTTCCCCAAACCTGCTCCTGTGTGTCCCCACATCCGACCTTGTCACCGCTCTGCTGTCCCCAAACCCCACCCTGGCACCTCTGTCCCATCCCTGGGCCCGATCCTGTCCCCGCTCTGCTGCCCCCACACCTGTCCCTGTCCCCACTCTGGCGTCCCCAAATCTGACCCTGTCACCTCTGGAGTGTCCCCAACCCCGTCCCCCTCTGTCACATCCTGCTGTCCGCAAACCTCCCCCATGCCGTCCCACCTCCCCAGACCCCCTTCCCCGGGGTGTCCCCGGGCTGTCCCCGGGGCGTCCCCGCGCCCACCGATCATGGCCTGGATGCAGCCGCGCACGAGCAGGGGCAGGAAGCCGTGGTAGGAGGCGCTGCCGGTGCAGTCGATGATGCTGCTCAGCTTCGGCGTCCGCTCCAGGTGCACGATGGAGGTCAGCGTGCGCAGCGAGGCCGCCTTGATGTCCTGGGGGGGACAGCAGGGTGGGCGCCCGCACCCACTGGGGGGGGCTGCATCCGGACGGGGGAAACTAGACCCAAAACGGAAGAACTTTGACCCAAAAACAGAGAAACCTCGACCCAACTGGGACGACGCCCACCCAAACTCTCCCTTCCCCACCTCTACTTTTCCCCTCCTGCTGCTTTCAGGGGTGGGTTCATGGCTGGGGGGGCGGGCTATTCCCGGGGTCCCGGGGCGGGATGGTCCCGGTGGGGGGGTGGTCCCGGTGCGGGGGTCCCGTTACCATCAGCTGTTTGTCGCTGATCTGGAGAACGTCGACCAGCTCCTCGATGAGACCGTTGTAGAGGATGCTGTTGGCCGACTCTTGCAGCGCGTTGGAGTAAACTGCGGGGGGGACAGCGGGGGGGTCACCTCACGCCCCCCACCCCCTCAGTGAGTTAACTGGGGGCTAACGAGGTTAATTAGTCACCCAGGATGGAGATGGCGTGCAGCCGGGCCTGCACCGCCTGCAGCCGCTTCTTGTGGTTGGAGAAGCCGTGGGCCAGGCGGATGTGGGTGAAGAGCAGCATCTGCGGGGGGGGGCGGGGGGTGTCACCGGGGTGTCACCGGGGGGGGGGGGTGACAAGGCGTGTCCCCCCCGAAGCCCCCCCAGACCCACCTGCTTGTCCTTGGGGATGCTGTACATCTTGGTGAGCGACTCCATGATCTCCGAGGGGCTCTCCGAGATCTTTGGGGGGGGGGGGGGGGGGGGGGGCGCACCACAAATTGGGGGGGTCCGGGGAAAAAATAAAGGGGGGGCACACAAAAATCAAACGGGAGGTGACGGTGACCCCCCGAAGCGGTGCCAGCGCCCCCAAGCGGTGCCAACCCCCCCCGCCCTGCTCACCTTGTCCAGTTGCTCGATGTGGATGTAGTGGAGGGTGGTGCTGGTGGCCTGCGGGGGGTCACGGGGGTGTCAGGGGGTTGGGGGACACCCCCCCCGTGTCCCCAAGTGTCCCCCCCCAAGGCCACCCACTCCCCCGGACTTACCCGTTTGTCCACCTTGACCTCCAGGCCTGGCTCGGCGTAGAACTCGAAGTGGAGGGTGGTGGCACTGGGGGGGTATTTCTGGGGGGGGGACACGGGGGTGAGCGCGGAGGGTACAGCGGGGTCCCCTCCCCGCCGAGGGGGTGACAGGATGGGGCCCGGGGGGGTGACAAGGGGACAGGGACAGGTTTGGGGATAGCTGGGGGCGGGGCAGCAGGGGCCTGGGACCCCCCCCCGAGGTGACGAGGGGCGCCGGGACACCATGGAGGGACCCCGGGAGGTGGGGACAGGGGACAGCGCCGGGGAGCCGGGAGGTGGCCGAGGGTCCCGTGACACCGCTGGGGCCACCGCGGAGGGGACACGAGGGGAGCGGCCACCCCGAGGGGCCCCGGGTGACCTCAAGGTGGGGCAGGAGACACCGTCGGGGGCCACAAAACCCCCCCGAGGTGACAACAGGAGGTGACCGAGGGACCAGGGGACACCACGGAGATGACAAACGGTCACGTGACAACGTTGGGAACGCCGCGGAGGTGACAACAGGTCACGTAACACCGCTGGGGACGCCACGAAGGGGCCAACAGGGGCCTCGGGACGGCGCCGAGTGACCTCAAGGTGGGGCAGGAGATCGAGGCCCCAGGTGCCACCGCGGAGGTCCCGTGACGCCGGCGGCCGGTGCCACCACTCACCATCATGTGAAGGTCCCGGCAGCACTCGGCCAACCCGAAGCCGTTCTCCTTCCCGCCCCAACTCTGCCGGAAAACACCCCCCCGATGACCCACCCGCGGGCCGGAGGCGGCCCGGGTGACGCGGGGGGAGGTGACAGGGTGGTGGCCCCACCTCAGCCAGGTGCTGGAGGCGCCCCAGCAGGGGCCCCCGCTTGTCGGAGCCCAGGCGGGTGATGTAGTTGGAGCGTTTGCTGAAGACGTAGAGGAGGTTGAGGACGGCCAACACCACTTGCATGTCCGAGGAGGCCAGCAGGGTGGTGAGGTGCTGAGGAGAAGATCTCGGGGTCAGTGGGGGCCACCTGGGGGCTCCACCGTGGAGCACCCCCAGCTGCTCCTCAGACCTTCTCTAGAACCTTCCCCAAGTTCTCCTGAACTTTCTCTGCCTTCTTCAAAACCATCTCTGGGTTCTCTAGAATCTCCTTCAGGTTGTCCAGAACGTCTTCTCACGAGGTTCTCCAGAACCTCTTTCAAGTTCTCCAGAACCTTCTCACTGTTCCCCAACCCTTCTCTGGGTTCTCCAGCCCCTTCCCTGCCTTCTCCAGAACCTTCGGCAGGTTCTCCTGCTCCTCACCACCTTCACCAGAACCTCCTTCAGGTTCTCCAGAACCTCCTCGCTCTTCCCCAATTCTTCTCCAGGTTCTCAAACTCTTTCCCCACCTTCTCCAGAAGCTTCTCCAGCCCCTTCCTCACCTTCTCAAATCTCTTCCCTGCATCCTCCAAACCCTGTTTCACGTGCTCCAGCCCCTTCCCCACGTTCTCAAGACCCTTCTCCGCCTTCTACAGCCCTTTCCCACCACCCTCCAGCCCTGTCTCCAGCCCCTTCCCCACCTTCTCCAGAACCTTCCCCACCTTCTCCAGTCCCCCTCGATGTTCTCCAGCCTCCCCTTCAACCTCTCCAGCCCCTTCCCCACATCCTCCACCCCCTTCCCCACCTGCTCCAGAACCTCCTCCGCGTTCTCCAGCCCCATCCCCACCTTCTCCAGCTCCTTCTCACCGCCCTCCACTCCCTCGCCCCCGCCGGCCCGCGGCGCAGCCCCCTCCCCGGCCGCACCTCGATGGAGCTGTAGAGGTGCCGGGAGAAGCTGTACTCGATGAGCAGGGCGGTGAAGTTGAGCAGGGCCAGCAGCAGCGCCTTCAGCTGGGGCCGCTCGGGCCGGTCGCAGGCCAGCAGCCAGGCCATGGCCTCCACCGGCCGCCCCGCCTCCGCCAGGATGCCGTCGAAGCGGTCCAGGAGGTCCACCCAGTGGTACAGCTCGCACTGGTGTAATGGGGGGGGGGACACGGGGGGGTCACCCCAGATTGGCCAATGGGGGTGGGGGGTTGTTGGGGCTTTACTGGGCGTTGGGGGGAGATTGGAGCACCGCCCCGCTGGGTGGAGGGGGTATGGGGGGTGTCCCCTGTTGGGGGGCTTCTGGGGGGTGTCCCCCTATTGGGGGGAGGGTTGGGGGGGACCCACCTATGTGGGGAGAGTTGGGGGGACCCACCCCTACTTTGGGGAGGACAGAGGGAGTTGGGGGAGTCCCTCCTATTTTGGGGCGGTTGGTGGGCCCCACCTATGCTGGGGAGGGTGGGGGGGTCCCATGTCTATTGGAGGGAGGGGTTTGGGGGGTTCTCCCCCTATTTGGGGGGGGAGTTGGGAGGGTTGCGGGATCCCACCCCTGTTTACGGGGGGGGGGGGGGGGGGAGGTGGGGGGGGGGGGGGGGAGGTGGCGGGGGGTCCCACCCCTATTTTGGGGAGTAGCTTGGCGCTCTGCGAGAGCAGGAGCCACAACAGCCCCCGGCACGGGGGGAGGGAGTCCTTTTTGGGGGGGCTGCGGGAAATTGGGGGACCCCCCACTGTTTTGAGGGGTTCTGGGGTGTCCTCCCTCTTTTGGGGGGTCCCACCCCCTCTTTTGGGGTTCCTGGGGTGTCCCTCCCATTTTTCAAGGGGCTGGGAGAAAACTGAGGTGCCCCCCCCACTTCGGGGACGCTGTGGGGAAACTGAGTAACCCCCCCCGCCATTTCGGGGCGGCCTGAAGAATTTAAAGGACCCCATCCCCATTTTGGGCCCGCTCATTTTAACCCTTCAGACACCGAACGCCACAACTTCCCCTTGAAGTTTGAAGGGGCGGGAGCTTAAACCCCGAAATGCCCCCCCCATTTCAAACCCCCCCCATTTCAGGGTGCTCCCTCCATTTTCCAGCCCCCCCCATTTTAAGGGTGACCCCCACTTTGACTCCACTTTACCTCCACTCCCTCTCCCCACCACCTCAACCCCCCCAACTTGAATCCCTCCCCCCCACTTTAACTCCCCCCCCCACCTTGCCGATATTCCATGTCTTGATCTGCTGCAGCTCCGCCAGCAGCTGCTCGTCACTGCAGCCCTTCAGCTTCTCGATCAGCGCCCGGCAGTCAGCGGGCTGGGGGGGGGGGACGGGGGGGCAATTTATTAGTTTATTAATTTATTCACCCCCCCGACCCCCCTCAAAGCGTGTGTCCCCCCCCCTCACCGCCTCTGTGGGGGTTTTCTTCAGTTTCGTCCGATCCACTTTCATCTTGGGGGGGGGTGTCTGTCCTCACGCTCCGCCTGCGGCGCCGGATGAAGGCGGTGACGCTGCAGCCCCCCCTCAATTAAAGGCGACCCCCCCCAATAAAACTAAGAAGCAGGGGGTCTCGCACCGCACACACACCCCCCCCACGGACTCCATGTCCCGACGACCGTCGCGACGGCGGCGGCCGATGACGTCGCAGCCGAACAATGAATGTGCAAAACCCAGCGGGAGGGGACGGGGTGGGGGTCACGCATGCAGGGCCCCCTCCCAATTCAAACAGCCCCTAATAAGCACCGCCAACCTCAGCGCGACGCTAATTAACGGCTTAATGAAGGGCAGCGAGACGGAGTTCGGCTGCGGCCCCCCCTACCGGTTGGGCCTCCCCCCCGTAGTGCCGGTGCGGCCGGTTTGGTGACGGTGACGCATCAAATTGGAGGGGGGGGGCGGGTCTTGCTCGGCCCCCCCCGGGGGGTGTTTTACGGTGTCCCCCCCCCAAAAAAAATGGGCTAATGTGGGGGCCCCCTCTAAAAGCTGCAGACCCCACCCCCCAAACCGCGTCCATCCCCCCCTTATGGCACCCAATTGTCTTGGAGGGGTTTAAACCCCCCCTTGAAATTTTAGGGACCCCCTCCTCAAAAGCTGGGGGGGGGGGGGGGGGGGGGGGCCTTACCGGGACTCAGCACCAGTCCATCCTTGTCCCAGTCGCTCGCGGAGGTGGGGAGGGGGAAGGAGGGGAGTAACTCAGACACGCTGGGTGCTTCTGAGGGGGCGAGGGGGCAAAATTGGGGGGGTGAGATTTTGGGTTGGGGGGGCTTAAATGATGGGGAGACCCCGGGGGGGTGAGGGGGGGCTTTATATGGCAGGCAATGTTTAAACCAAGCAAGAAGCCCTTAACTGAAGGGGAAGCCTAAATAATTCGGGGGGGGACCGAACTACATAATCAAGGAGATTCTCAAGTTAAGGTGTAATCTCAATAACTAAAAGAAGCTCCCCAAATTAAGCACAAGACACCTAAATAATTAAGGGGGGGGTCCCTAAATTAAGGGAGAAACTCCTAAGTCTCAAAAAAGGCATCTCCAAGATATGAGCGGGGCTAAATGGGGGGGTAATTGGTGGTGACCTGTGGAAAGGGGGGGGCAAAATTGAGGGGGAGCAAAAAAATAAGGGGAGGGGGCAAATATTGGGAAGCCACAGAGGGGAACCCCTAAATGGGGGGGGAAGGGGGGGTCCTGTATGGGGGAAACTGGGGGGGGTGCGCTAATGGCGGGAAAGCGCTGAGGGGGGGCCCCAAGTGATGGGAATTACGGGGGGGTTAAAACATAGAGAGGGCTTTAAAAGAGCGGGAAAGGTCGAAATCGTGATGGGGGGGTGAAATATCGAGGACGATAAATAATGAGAGAAGTAAAACAGCGAGAGGGGGTTAAGGGGGAGGAAAAGGCCCCTCAATCACAGGAGGCCGCGGGGGGGGGGGGGGGGGGCGGCGGGAGGGGGAGGGGCCCCGCATGACGGCGCCGGCCCTTCCCCCCCCCTTCCCGCCCCCCAAAGCCCTTGAGGGCACCAGAGCCGGCCCTCCCCGCCCCCCCACCCCGTGCCCGGTACCTGCTAACGGAGGTGTTGGAGAAACGGGCAGGGAGCGGGGTGGGGGGTGGGGGGGTCAGCAGCGGGCCCGGCCGCCTCCCGCCGCCGCCATCTTAAGAGCGAACCCCCGAGCCGCGGCCCCGCGAAGATCCCGCGAGAAGTGGCACGGGGAGAAGGGGGGGCGGGGCGGGCAGTGAAGGGGCGGACCGTTGACCGCGGGGTCCAATAGGAGAGCGAGAGGTGCGGTGGGGAAATCTCGCGAGAGGGCGCTGAGGGAGAGGGGAGGCAGAATGGCGGCGGGGGAAATCTCGCGAGAGTTGGTGAAAAGAGGTGCCCGCCTCGTACGGGGGCGGGGGGCAAACCCGCCGATACCGGCACCACCCCGCCCCCTCCCCGCCGTCCCCTCAAGCACCGGCACTCACCGGCGGGCGAAAGGGCGAGATCTCGCGAGGCAGCGGCGGCAGGTCTCGCCGCGAAGCCTCGCGAGAGGCGGGCGGAGAAAAAGAGAGCGAGAGAAGGGAGAGGAGGGCAGGCCCGGGCCCGCCCCACCGGGAGACGCCGGGGAAGGAAAGAAGGGGAGGGAAACGGGGAGCGGGGGGGAAGCGCTGCGGCTCCCTCAACGGCGGTAACGGCGGCGGCGGCGAGCGCGGGGCTCTCGCGAGAGCGCCGGCTGAGAAGAGCGCGATGTCTCGCGAGAGCGCCGGCTGAGGGCGGGGGGGGGGGGGAAGGGGCGGGCAAGACGAGATCTCGCGAGGACGCCAACTACAGGCTGAGGGGAGGGTGAGGTCTCGCGAGAGCCCCCACTGAGGGCGGGGGGGGGGGGAAGGAGTGCAGAATCTCGCGAGAGCTGGGCAGCGCGAGAGCCCGCCCTCTTCCCCCCACCCCACCGCGAGATCTCGCGAGGCTTCTGTGGGCTCTGCCTGCGACGGTCACGTGATTCTGCTGGAGCTTTTAATTACAACCATTATTAATTGGGCGAGGTTTTTTTCCTCGGTTTTTTTTATTCTAACAAATACAAAAGTGGGGGCGGGGCCGCGTCCTCCGGACACGCCTACAAAACCGGGGGGGCGGGCAGCCAATGGGAAGCGGCCCCACCCCCGTCAATCAACCTGAAGACACGTGGGGAGAAGGGTTTAAAAAAAAAAAAATCCAGTGGGGACCAATCAGAGAAAGCTCCGCCCCTTCTCCCTGCCGGGGGGTGGGGGGTGGGGGGTGGGCAGGGGCAGGCCTGGCTCCTCCAATCACCTTCACTTTTATCGGGATCCAATGGGAGAGACAATCCCGCCCCCTTCATCTCAGCGGCAGCCAATGGGAAGGCACCAGCAGCAGCGTCCCGCGGTGGGCGTGGATTGGTGTGGCCACGCCCCCTCGCGGTCTTGGCTGCTGGGGCAGTGAGGAGGGGGTGTGGCCACATATGTCATGCCCACAATGGGGCGGGGCTTAACCTAAGCCACTCCCCCTCCCTCCACAGCCATAGTGGGGGCACAGCTCGTGCAGGGGGCGTGGCTCTGCGCCGATCCCGGCCCCGCGTGGGCGTGTCCTGTCTAAGCCACACCCCCCATCTATCAGGGGTGTGAAGGAGTGGACGCGCTTTGCAGTGAGCCCAAACCACGCTCTTTGTGGGCGTGGCAGTGGCTTGGCCACACCCCCCCGGCGCAGCCACAGTGATAATGGGGGGGGGGGTGGTGACTGGCACAGGGGGCGTGGCTCGCTGCCTGCCCCGCCCGTTTGCGGGCGTGTCCCCCGCTGGCCCCGCCCCTCGCTCACAGCAGCAGCTTCCCGTTGCGGTGGATCTTCAGGATCCGGCCCAGCCGCTGCTTGGCCGTCGCCAGCCCCTTTTTGGGGCGTTTTCCTGCAAAACCCCCATTTTCCCATCAACCCCCACGGGGCCTTTAAGGGGGGGGTCCCTTAACCCCCCCCCCACCCCTCCATCGACTCACCCTGGGCTGTTCCACCGCTGGGGGCAGGGTGGGGGCCGCGCCGGGGGCTCAGGAAGACGCCCGGGGCCATGGGGGTGGGGGCGCGGGTGGCCGGGGGCACCCCCGGACCTGCCCCCCCGCCACCCCCCACCACCGCCCCACCCCCGCCCCCCGGCCCCGCCCCGGGGCGAACCGTGTACTCGTGGTCAGCCAAACTGGGGGGGTACGGGGGGTCCGGGGGGGGGGCGGGGGGGTCGCCCCCCACCCCAGCCACCAGCTGGGGATCAAATGGGGGGTCGGGGGGGTCGTCGTCATCTTCGACCTCGTCATCATCGTCCTCCTCCTCCTCCTCCTCCTCCTCAGGGGTGGGGGGGGACGGGGGGGGGCGGCGCTTGGCCGGGCCCTTCCGCCGCTGCAGCTTACGGTGCTCCTGGGGGGTGGGGAATCGGAGGGCACCCCAAAAAAAATGACCCCCCCAAATACCTAAATACCCCCTGACATCCCCTGCACTCCCCCAGAACCCCCCAAGTGCCCCCTGGAACCCTTAAGGGCAAGACCCCCCCAGACCCCCTTAAATACCCCCCAATGCCCCCCCCAAACCCCCCAACTGCGCCCTGAACCCCCTTAATTACCCCCCAAAGCCAACTGCCCCCCATAACCCCCCTCCAAACCCCCGTTATCAGCCCCAAGCATCCCCCCCAGTCCCTCCCAGTGGCTCCCAGTCCCACCTGCTGGGCCAGTTTGGCGGCAGCGGCCGCCAGCCCGGTCTCCACCGAGGCCACCCGGGTGCCCTCGCGCACGGGGCGGCTCTGCCGGGGCAGGGTGGGGGTCACCCGCGCTGGGGGGGGGAAGATGGGAGGGGTCGGCACCCATGGGGAGGGCGATCGCCCCAGTTTAGGGGCTGCTGGGGGGTGATGGGGGCTCCTAAAGGTCCCCAAAAGCTTCAGGTCCCCCTCAATTTACCCCCCAACCCCTCTGGGACCCCCAAGTCCTCTCCCCATCTCAGCCCCGCCCTCAATCCCCCCCTCAAATCTGCTTGGGACCCCCAAAACCCCCCACCCTCCCTCAACCCCACCCCCCCCAACCACTCTGGGACCCCCAACACCCCCCAGCTCCTCTGTCACCCCCCAAACTCCCCCTACAGACCCCCAAAACCCCCCCACCCCCCTCAAACTCCCCTCCACTCCTTAAAGACAGCCCCCCCAGCTCCCCCGCCCCTTAGCGTCCCCCTCCAGACACCCCCCCCCAATACTGGGAGGTTCCCCCCCACCTTTGGCCCTCAAAGTCTCAAACCCCATAGGGAGCCCCCCCAAACCTCCCCTGAAGATCCGCCAACCCCCCCCACCCCTCAGGGACCCCCCCAGATGCCCCCCCCACACACACACCTTTGGGGCTCCAGGGTGCGTCGTCCGTCACCTTCTTCCTCTTGGGCAGCGACTTCAGAGCGGGATCGTCCTCGTCCGACTCCAGCGAGGGGTAAACTGGGGGGTTCCCAAAACAACGGGGGGGCCCAAATGTGGGGGGAGGGGTCTCACGACCTAGAGGACCCCCCCAGAAAAAAAAATTAACCCCCCCCTCACTGTATTCGGCGTCTTTAAAACAGGCCCCCAGCGTGTCGTGCTCGTCCAGGCTGGCCTCGTCGTCGCTGTCAGTGCTGCGGGGGGCGGGAGGGGGGCGCCGGGACCCCCCTGAAATGCCAGGGGGAGGTCCTACCCCTCCCCCGCCCCCTCCCCGTTCAGGGGGGGATGAGGCAGCCCCCCAGTTAGGGGGGGCCGGGGGGGTGCCGGTGGCCATGCAGAGCATCCCCTGGATGGCTTCGCGGGTGCTGGGGGAGGCGGGGGCTTCGCTGGGGGGGCAAAGAGGGGGGTTAATATTGGGGGGAGGCTATTTGGGAGGGGGCACCTCCAAAATTTTCAGAGACCCTCCCCAAAACAAATTGCAGCTCTCCACGGGCTGGCGAAGAGGCTTAGGGAGAGCCTAAAAGTGGACACAGCCCCTCCCTCAAAGAGACCCCCCCAAGAAACCACCCCGGGACCCCCCAGACCCACCCGGTACCCCCCAAACCCCCTGGAGACCCCTAATCCCCCCCCAAAGCACTTGGGGACCCACTGAAACCCCCCAACCCCCCCTAAATTCCCCTGGGGACGCCTCAACCCCTCCACAGCCCCCCCAACCCCTTTGCCTCCCCGAAATACCCCCCCCATAATAAAAGTTGGGGTTCCCACACACACACCCTTGGGACCCCCCCAGACCCTTCGCCCCCCCCCAAAGCCCCTGGGGACCCCCAAGACCCCCCCCAGCCCCCCAAAGCCTCCTCCAGCCCCCACCAAACCCCCCTGGGACCCCCCCAGACCTTTCACCCCCCCCAAACGCCCTGGGGAGCCCCAACCTCTCCCAGTACCTCCCAGTATCTCCCCCCAGATCCCCACAAGACCCCTCCATCCCTTGACCCCCTAGCCCCTGGGGACCCCCTACCCCCCCCCCAAACCCCCCCATCTCCATCCCTCAAACGCCCCCAACCCCCCCCCAATTCCCCCAAAAACCCCCAGCCCACCCCAGGACCCACCCGGGACCTCCCCCAGGACCCCTCCATTCCTCCCCCCATCCCCCCACGGGAGCCCCCAGACCCTTCGCACCCCCCCCAACCCCTGGAGACCCCCAACCCTCCCCCAAGCCCCCTCCTTCCCTCACATGCCCCCAATCCCCCCCTGAAGCCCCCAGATCCACCCCGGAACCCCCTCCGCCCCCCTGCCCCCCCACCTGAGCTGGGGGTACTCGCCGCCCCCCACTTGCCGACTGGCCTTCAGCAGGTCCAGCAGCCCGGCGGCGCTGCCCCCCCCCTCCTCCTCCTCCGTGGTGTAATCCTCCTGGGGGGGGCAGGGGAAGGGGGTGAGACCCCCCCATCACCCCCCCAGACCCTCAACATCTCAGGGACCCCCCCCAACCCCCCCAAAACCCCACTGGGGCCCCCCCAGCGTCTCCCAGTGCCCCCCAGTTTCATCCAGTGCACACACCCCCCCCCCCCAGTGCCACCCAGTATCCCCCCAATCCCCCCCCGTACCCTCCAAACCCGCTCTGGGACCTTCCCTCACCCCTCCCGTTGCCCCCAGTGCCCCCAGTACCTCGATGTCGAAGTCCACCTCCCCCGGCTCCCGCACCCGGTTGGGGTCGGAGCAGGGTTTGGCCCGCGGCAGCTTCCGAGGCAGCCCTGGGGGGGCGAGAAAATTGGGGGGGGGATCAAAATTGGGGAACAACCGAACACCCTCCCAGGGGGAGTTGGGGGGGTTGGAGCAGTTCTCAGTTTGGGGGGGTGGGAAGAGGGGAGACAGCCAGCCCACCCCCCATTTTGGGATCGGGGGGATTTGGAGAAGTTTGGGGGCTGGGGGAGTGCGGGGGGCGGGGAGTTGGGAGATGGGGGGGGGGGTTGGGGGGTCAGGGGGTTCAGAGGGGGCTCAGGGGGGATGGGGGGGCAGTCCAGGGGTGGCCCAGAGGTCTGGGGGGGTGGTCAGGGGGCGTTTGGGAGGGTCCGGGGGGGTTGGGGGTCAGGGGATGCCGGGGGGGGGGGTTGGGGGAGTTCAGGAGGGGCCAGGGGTCCAGGGTGCGTTGTTGGGTGATGGGGGGGTGCTGGGGGGGTCCAGGGCGGGGGGTGGGGGGGCTCTCACGGGGCAGGCGGCGGCGGCCGCGCCGGGCGGGGGTCTCGTCGATCTGTAAATCTTCTTCCTCTGAGTCCAGCTCCGGGGGGGGGCTGGGGGGGCCGCGAGGCGGGGGGGAGGAGGGGGGGGGGCGCGAGCCCCAGCGCCCCCCCGGAAGGCTGCGCCGGGACCCCCTGGGGGAGCCCAGGAAAGGCGCCTGAGACCACCCCCCCGGGACGCCCTCAGTGCCCCCCAGTACATCCCAGTATCCCCCCAGTCACCCAATACCCCCCCAGGACCGCCCAGTGCCCCCCCCAGCCCTCAATACCCCACCGGGACACCCCCAGTGGCCCCCTAGGATCTCCCAGTGCCCCCCCCAGTACATCCCAGTGACCCCCCCCCAGCCCCGGGACCCTCCCACTGCTCCCCCAGTCCCCCAATAACTCCCTCGGATCCCCCCAGTACCCCCCCAATGCCTCCCAGTGCCCCCTCAGCCCCCCAAAACCCCCCTCAAATCCGTCCGTGATCCCTGCAGTCCCCTCCCAGTTCCTTCCAGTTGCTCCCAGTGCCCCCCCTCACCGAGCTCCCCCATTGGCCAGCAGAATTTGGGGCTCGCCCCCCTCCGACTCAGGGTCTGTCTCGTCGGGGCTGGAACTGGGGGGGTCAAACTGGAGAGAGAAAACCCCAATATTTAGATGGGGGGTCACGACCGCTCCCCCCACCCCCCCCCACCCCTCCCCTTCCTCACCTCTTCATCCTCCTCAGGGGGCGCCGGGGGCGGGTGGGGCGGTCCCCCCTCGTCGGGGGGGCGGGGGGCAGGAGGAAGGGGCTGTCGGGGGGGTCCCCCCTTTTTTTGGGGGGGGTCTTTGGGGGGGGGCGGGACCCCCCGGGGGGGGCCAAAGGGGGGCCCCGATTTCCCACCGCTTTGCTGGAAGAGGTCCTGGCGGGGGGGGGAGGGGGTCAGTGGGGGCAACCAGTGCCTCCCGGTAACTCCCAGTAACCCCCAAGGCTTCTTACCGAGTTCCCTGTGCCCCCCAGTAACTCCCAGTAACATCCCAACGCTTCCTAATGACCTCCCAGTCCCCCCTTAACCTCTCCCAGTTCCCTCCCACTACCTCCCAGTTCCCCTCACTCTCTTCCCGTCCCCTCCCAGTGCTCTCCCAGCCCCTCCAGTCCATCCCAGTGCTCCTCCAACTCCCCCAAGTCCCCTCCCAATCCCCCCTCAGTCCCTCCCAGTGCCCCTCAATCTCTCCCACTTCCCTTCCAGTGCCTCCCAGTTCCCCCCAGTGCCCCCCCAGCCCCTCCCAGTCCCACCTCCACCAGCCGGATCTCCTTGGCCAGTTCCCGCACCAGTTGTCCCGGTCGCACCGTTTCGGGGATCTCATGTTCGTGCTCCCCCAGCACCTGAATTCGGGGCGGGGGGAGATGTTAAAAAGACCTCCCTACTGGTCCCCCCCCAAAAATGGGGGAAACCCCCCCAAAACCTTCCCCCCACACCAAAGAATTGAATTGAACCCACTGCCCCCCCCAGTAACCCCCCTGGGACCCCCCAAAATCCCCTAGAGACCCCCCAACCCCCCCAGGCACCCCCCCAAAAGCGGGGGAGCCAAAAACCACAGGGACCCCACCCAACCCCCCCGAGGTCCCCCCAAACCTCCCCAACCCCCCCACAGCCCCCCCAAACCCCGCCAGGACCCCCCAGGACCACCCCAGGGACTCCTCCTCCAGGACCCGCCCCCCCGGCACCTCCTTGCGGGTCCAGGCGCGGAAGGCCCCGGTCAGGGCCTTGGCCCCGTGCACCAGGTATGCGGCCGGGGGGCGCCGGTTCTCCCGCAGCCCTGGGGGGGGGAGTGGGGAAGGGGGGTGAGGAGACCCCCGGGGGGGAGACCCCCAGGACCCCCGAGGGGGGGGGGTCAGGACTCCCAAAACCCCCCCCGAGATGAGGTTATGGACCCCCAGCACCCCCCAAACCCCCCTGAGATGACATTGAGGACCCTCAAATGCTCTCAAGACAAAGTTCAGGACCCCCAAGACCACCAGGACCCTCAAACCCCCCTGAAATGAGGGTGAGGACCCTCAAAACTCCCCCAAGATGAACTTTAGGAACTCCAGGACCCCCCCGAGACTCCTCCAACCCTCCTGAGATGTAGTTATGGACCCCCAGAACTCCCCCGAGATCTCTCCAACCCCGAGATGTAGTTATGGACCCCCAGAACCCCCCGAGACCCCTCCAACCCACCCAAAATGTAGTTATGGACCCCCAGAACCCCCTGAGACCCCCCCCAACTCCCCTCAGATGTAGTTATGGACCCCCAGAACCCCCCAGCTAGGGTTAAGGCCCCCCCAGCCCCCATGGGGGGGTCAGGACCCACCTCGAAAGGTGTCCAGGAGGTGCCTCCCCACATACCAGCAGATGGTCTCAAAGTTGGGGAAGGGGACACGGGTGGCGCTGCCCAGGCGCCGCTCCAGCTCGTAGGCCCTGGGGGGGGCACCCCACGGTCACCCCACAGCACCCCATGGACAGGCCACGGTCACGCCAGGGACACCCCACAGAGCCACCACCCTACGATGTTCTCCTGGGTCTTGCTGCTGCCCCCCCAAACGATCAGTGGCCCCTCAAGACCCCCATAACCCTCCCAAACCCCCCCAAAGACCATCGCAAACCCCCCAAGACCCCCCACTCCCCCAAATCCCCCTCAAACGCCCCATAACACCCCAAATCCCCCTCAAATTCCCCCCAACACCCCCAAACACCATCTCAACCCCCCCCTGCATCCGCCCCCGCCCCCCCCACTAAGCCCCCCAGCCCCCCCCGCCACCTCCCCACCTGAGCTGGGTGTCGATGCTGAGGCTGTGCAGAAAATTCCCCCCGAAGGCCAAACAATCGACGGGCGTCAGCACGGCGTGAATCCACCCTGCGAGACCCCCAAACGCCCCCAGTACTGGGCCGGACCCCCCCAAAATGGGGCCGGGACTCCCCCAAACCCCCCAAGGATTTACCGGGGGGGACAAAGAGGGTCTGGCCCTGCCGCAGGGGACAGCGGTAGCAGCGGTCGACCTGGTCGCCGAAGAAGAGCTCGTGGTGGCGGCGGGAGCTGCTCCAGGCCTCGAACAGGCCCAGGTTGGCGGCCGAGGGCCGCACCAGGTAGAAGATCTTTTCACCCTGGAGAGGGGTAAAAAACGGGTTAAGGGAGGGTAAAAACGAATTAAAAAGGGAGAGAGGAGATAGGAAAGGGGGGGGGAGGCACCGACGTGAGGGGAGGGCTGAGGGAGGGAGATGGGGGTGGGGTGAGGCCCAAGCGAGGCCTACGCGAGGCCTAAAGCGAGGCCTACAGCGAGGCCTACAGCGAGGCCCGCGGGTGGTCCTGAGGCACCGGAAGTTGCTCCAGGGCGGCGCTGGGGGCAGGGACCCCCAGGGTCACCCCCAAACGGCCTGTAACCCCCCCCAGCCCCCCCAAACCCCCTCTAACCCCGCCAGGACCCGCCGGTACCCCTCCCAGCGCCCCCCCCGGTTCCCCCCCCGTACCCGCAGGACGTGGTACCAGGCCGAGGTGCCGCCCGGGTGGACGCGGAAGTCGCGGAAGGCGTCGCGGGCCCCCAGCAGGCAGAACTTCTGGACGCTGGGCCGCTCGCGGGCCGACTCCCCCGGCCACAGGTTCTCCAGCCAGGAGAGCTTCCGCACCAGCCGCGGGGCCTCCACCAGGTTCGAGAGCCTGGCGGGGAGCGGGCGGGTCAGGGGGATACCGGGAGGTACTGGGACGGGGGAAGAGGAGGATGGGAAATGGGGGAGATGGGGAGGGGAAAAGGGATATGGGGGGAGTGGGGGGGCATTGGGGGGGCCCAAGGGGGTTAATGGGGGAGTTAACGGGGGGGGGGGGCGGGGGCAATTGGGCGTGCGGGGGGGAACTGGGCAATACTGGGATAGGTGAGAGGAGGGAGATGGGGATGGAAAATGGGGCATTGGGGAGGGGAAAGGGGATTTGGCGGAGGGCTGGGGGGGGTATTGGGGCATTAAGGGGGGGTCAAGGGGGTTGGGGGCTCCCCCCAGGAGTTGGGGGGGGCAGAGATGAACTATGGGAGGAGACCAGGGCTGTTCTGGGGGTTACTGGGAGCTACTGGGGAGGTGACTGGGGACCCAAAACCTCCCTGGGGGGTGACACTGTTCATGGGGGGGGGTCCTGAGGTGGAGCAGAGATGACCCATGACAGGGGACCAGGGAAGTTGTGGAGATGTTCTAAGAGGAGGCCAGGGAGTGATTGGGACATACTGGGAGCTACTGGGCCATACTGGGCCGCCCCCCTCACCGAGTATCAGAAACCTCCAGGCCGGTGATGCTGAGGACGCGGTCACGCCGGGCGCCCCCCAGGTAAGCCACAAAGTCCCCCAGCCGCATGCGACACTCGGCCTGCCGCCCCACGTCCAGCACCTCCACCACCTTCTCGGCACCTACGGACCCCCCCGGCCCCTATAGATGAGGCCGGGAGGGGTCCCTATAGACCCCCCCACCCCCCATGGAACCCTCCACTCACCCACATGCTGCTCCACATCACGGGGGGTGAAGGTGGGGGGGGGTAAGGTCATGCCCAGCCCTTCTTTGCGGGCCACCAAGATGGGGACGCTGAAGGTCTTCTCCTCCAGGTACTCAACCGTCAGCTGGGCCCCACTGGGCCGCAGCAACACCTCCTCAGCGCTGGGGGGACATATGGAGACACCTATAGAAGAGGTGGGAACCCCCTGCCCCACCCTGCCCACCCCAGGACATCCCATAAAAAGCTTTAAGGCGGGGATCAGGTAAGGTTTGGAACTCCTAGAGGATCTACTGAGGGTTTGGGAGGTTCTTCTGGAAACGCATGGGGTGATGGAGCTCCTATAGATCCTATAGCGACCTTGAAGAGCTCTTATAGGGATCCCTGAGGAATGACAATCTTCTATAGGGCCCCTAAAGAGCTTTGGTGGGGGGCTGGAGCTGGTTCTGGAGCTCCTGAAGGTCCCACCAAGGTTCTCCTGAAGCACCTCTAGATCTCACCACCCCTTGGACAGCCCCATAGGGCGGGGCGGCCCTGCCCACCCCCTGGGTCCCTATAGGGTCCATAGGGCCCTCACCTGGGGAAGGTGCGCCCCCGGAGCTCGCGGACGAACTGGGCGGAACCGGTGCGGGCGGGGCCAGGGCGGGCGGGGCCGGGGCGGGTGGGCTCCGCCTCCTTCAGAGGGCCCCGGCGGCGCTTCACTGCAGGGGAACGTACGGATCTATAGAAGGGCAGGGCTGTACAGACCCTCCCCTGTCCAGTACAGGACCAGTAGGGGGGGACTGGGCCCAGTCCCCCAGGGCCCCAGTCCTGTATAGCACCCTGCCCCCTGTAGGACCAGTGCCAAGCTCACATAACAGCAGTTTTCTATAGAAATGAACCCAGCGCCATATAGGACCAGCGCCAGTCCCATACGACCCCAGTCTCACGCAGGAGCAGGATGGAGGAACCAGCGCACGTCCCACAGAGAACCAGTCTCACAGCATTCTATAGAGTCCGGTCTCGTCCTATACGACGTTACGTGACCCAAACCTGACCTTACAGGGCTTTGTAAGGCCTAGCCCCGCTCCTATATAGCTCCATATGACCCAAACTACGTTCTATAGAGCTCTGTAAGGCCCATACCCGGACCTATACAGCTCTACATGCTCCGGTTGTGGGTCTGTAGAGTTCTATAAGGTCTAGACCTGATTCTATAGAGCTCTGTATGGTTTAGGACTCAATCTATAAGGCCCTATAGGACCCAGGTCTGGGTCTATATGGTTCCATATGGCCCAGATCTGGCCCTATAGACCTGCATGGGGCCTAATCCTGCCCCTATATAGCCCTATATGGCCCAGACTTCCTCCTATAGCGCCCCATAAAGCCCAACCCAGTTCTATAGGGCCCAGCCCTGACCCCATGTGGCCCTCTATGGTCCAGAACTGGTTCCACAATGTTCTATACGGCCCAGACCAAACTCTACAGGGCACTCTACGGCCTGCACCCTGTTCTATAGGGCCCAGGTCCCATTCCATAGGACCCTATATAGCCCAGATCTTGTTTTACAGGGCCCTATAGGGCCTCATAAAGTCCAAACCAGTGCTATAGAACCCTGTAGGGCCCTAGAGGATCCCATACAGCTCTATAGGGTCCTGCACAGCTCTGTAGACTTCTCTGTGGCCCTATAGGGTCCTATATGTCCCTACAGGACCTAGCCCTACCCGCATAACCCCATAAACCCCAGCTCCACTCCTATACAGCCCCATATGGCCCGGCTCTGGTCCTATAGAGCCCCACCCACCCAGCCCTGTCCACCCCAGGCCCCACCCCCCCGGGCGCTGTAGGGCTCTATAAGGGTCTACACAGCCCCATAGGGCCCTGCCCCCCAGGCCCCACCCCCCAGGCCCCAGCCCCGCCCCCTGGTCCCTACAGGGGCTGTGCGGACTCACTGACGGAGGGGCCATGCAGCAGCTCGCACTTGGGGCAGTGGTAGAGGTCGATGTCGGCCGCTGCCTCCTCCTCCACCCCCACGCAGCTGCGGGAGACCCCCAGCCTCCCAGTAACACCAGTAACCGCCCAGTAACGCCAGTAACCCCCCCAGTAACCCCCAGTGCCTGCCCAGTGACCTCCCAGTGCAGCACAGGCCCCAGAACCCCAGGCTCAGAGCTCCCAATGCGCCTCCCAGTTACTCCCAGTTTGCCCAGTGCCCCCCAGTAGCCCCCATAACCCTCCCAGTACCCTCCCAGTAACACCAGTAACCCTCTCACTGCCCTCCCAGTATACCCCAGGCCCCAGAACCCAGGCTCAGAGCACCTAATGCATCTCCCAGTTCACCCAGTGTCCCTTCCCAGCCTTCCCAGTAGCTCCAGTCACCCTCCCAGTACCACCAATAACCGCCCAGTAACACCAGTAACCCCCCTAGTAACTCCCAGCGCCTCCCAGGCCCTCCCAGTAGCCTCCCAGTGCCCCCACTCACCCCCTAGTCCCTCCCAGTGCCTCCTCCTCATGCCCCAGTGCCTCCCAGTACCCCACCAGTGCCCCCTCCTCACCACCCACTGCCTCCCAGTGCCCCCAAGTCCCTCCCAGTGCTCCCTGCTCACCCCCCAGTAGCCTCCCAGCCCCCCCCACCCCCCCAGTCCCTCCCAGTGCCCCCCAAATCCCTCCCATTGCCCCCCCAGTCCCTCCCAGTGCCCCCTCCTCACCCCCCAGTACCTCCCAGTGCCCCCAAGTCCTTCCCAGCGCCCTCTCCTCACCCCCCAGTGCCCCTCCAGTCCCTCCCAGTGCCCACCTGCCATGGAACCAGTCCTGGCACTGGTCGCACTCGATCATGAAGCGGGTGACATCGTAGGGCAGCCGGCACAGGCAGTAAACGGGCACCGAGGCCATGGCCCCCCCTGGCCCCTAGAGACCCCCCCGGACCCCCTAGAGACCCCCCCAACCGCCTCCCCCAGCCCCACACATCTGCCACCCCCTCCCCTATAGATCCTAGAACCCCCCTCCCCGGGACCCCTCCCCCAAAAACACCCCCTAGGGGGTTTCCTATAGGTGATCCCCTATAGACCGCCCCTATAGAATCCTCTATGGAACCCCCTATAGACCCCCCCCATAGAACCCCCCTTAATGCTGCTCTGTGAGACACAACAGCTCCCCCGAAATCTATAGGGGCCTGGGAACCCCCCCAAGGATCTGTAGGGCCTACAGGCCCCCCCCAAGGATCTATAGACCCCCCCCAGCACGGCCTATAGGGTCCCCCCTGCTCTACAGGACCCTGGGACACCCCGAAGGGGCCTTGTAAGGCCTTGGCACCCCCGCCCAAAGAGGCCTATAGGGTCTCCCTGCTTCTGCAGGGCCCCCAGACCCCCTATAGGGCCTTAAACCCCCCTCAAAAAGACGCCTATAGGGCCCCAAGCGCCTATAGAGCCCCGCGCCCCCCCTCAAAAGGCCTGTAGGGGCCCAGCTCCCCCTTCCCCCGGTTCTATAGGGTCCCCCCGCCTCTACGGGGTCCCCCCGCCTCTATGCGGTCCGTCCCCCGCCCGCCTCGAGGCCTACAAGGCCGCGGGCTCCCCGCGAGGCCTCCGCGTTCCCCAGCGCCACCTCCCGCACTAGGCCGCAGGCCCCAGTGGCCGGGCCTGAGGCCTCCCCCGGCCCTTCCGCCGCCACCTGCAGGTTACCGCCGCTCGGGCCCGGCCCGGCCTCGGTACCGCTGCCGCCCTCGCGGCTCCCGCCCGGCTCCGGCCTCCCGGTAAAGTTTGATTCAAACGCGGAAACGGGGAGGGAGAGGGCGGGGCCCCGGCGCCATTTTGACGGCGGCGCGACGCCATCTTGAGAAGGGCGGCGCCGCCATCTTGAGGAGGGCGCCGCCATCTTGAGGAGGTCGCGCCTTCCCGCTTCCCTATAGGCCCATTAAGGGCGGTGCCGCCATCTTGAGGTGGGCGCCGCCATTTTGAGGGTGGCAGCGCGGCGCCATCTTGGGAGTGGCGGCAGCGCTTCTATTTTCTCGATTTTGGGGTTTTTTTTCGTGCTTTATAATAATTTTCGCCGCAAAATTAAACGTTTCCCCCACTCCCATCCGGAAAACCTGGGAATTCACCCCAAAACTCTGTTGGCTGAGGAAGGAGTGAGGTAGACGGGTGAAAAATGGGGAAAAACGACCCAAAAATGGATGGGGGAGGGGTAAGGTGGGGGAGGGTCAGCCGCACCAGTATGACCAGTATGGGGGAGGGATCACCAGTAACACCAGTTCACACACACACAACCCCCCTTTCAAGGGGTAGGCCCGGCCTGCTGGGCTGGGGGGGGAGGTTTGGGGGTTAAAGAGCGGTTTTGGGGCTCCCCAGAGTTTCTGGGTGGAAAACAGGGATTTGGGGACAAACGAAGAGACAAGCGGGGGGTTGGGGCTCAAACGGGGGCATTTTGGGGTGAAACGAGACTGTTTTGGGGGCAGAAATTGGGTTATGTCATGGGGGGGCAAAACAGGGGACAGACCCCAAAAGGGTGATTTGGGGTGAAAAATGGCGATTTTGGGGCCAGACAGTGGCGCCACCGCACAAAGGGAGCAAAAAAAGGGGGGGTTGGGGTGAAATGGGGTGATTTTAGGGCCAAAAATTGAAGTAACCTTAAGGGGGGAGGAAGGAAGGGTAGGCCCCAAAACTGGGGGATTTAGGGGTGAAAAATGGGGATTTTGGGGGTGAAAATCGGGGTCAGCCCGAGGGTGGTGTCAGGCTCCACCAAAAGGTGGATTTTGGGGAAAGCGAGGCAATTTGGGGGTGAAAAAATCGGGATTTTGAGGTGTTCAAGGGCGGAGTTTGGAAGAGGGTCCGGCTGGGGATGAGGGACCCACCACGGGGTTCAAGGGCGGGTTTTGGGGCCTCCTGGACCGCAGGGGAGGTTCCGGAGGACGTTGAGGGCCCGGCCGTGGGCTTCCAGGGCGGATGGAGAAGTTCCTGGAGCTTCTCGACGCCTTTGAGGGACCAACGCGGACCTTCGGGCCACCAAAGAGGCGAGTCGGGGCGATCGCGCGCTCGACGCTCCGATCCGTCCCTCGGCGCTCGGCGCGGCGCCCTCCTCGCTCCCGCCGCCCATCGGTGACTCGGCGCTCCCCGATCGGGCCGCTCGGCGCTCGGCGCGGCGCTCGGCGCCCATCGGTGACTCGGCGCTCCCCGATCGGGCCGCTCGGCGCTCGGCGCGCCGGGCTGCGGCGCGGCGGCAAGATGGCGGCGCCCGGGCTGGAAGCGCGGGCGCTGTTCGCCGAGGGGGTGCGGGCGGTGCTGGGCGGTTGGGCCGCGCTGCAGGTGAGGGGCGTGGCCATGTAGGGGGAGTGGCCACGGTGGGGGCGTGGCCTGGGAGGGGGAGGAGCCATTTGAGGGGGCAGGGGGTGGGGGAGGGGCCGCGCCTTGGGGACACGAGGGGGGGAGGGACCATGGGGGACGTTGGGGGGCGGGGCTACGTGGGGGCGGGGCCAAAAGGGGGGCCATGAGGGGGGAGGGGCCATAAGGGACATGGGGTGGTGGGAGAGGGGCAACATGGGGGAGGGGCCATAAGTGACACCGGAGGGGGAGGGGCACATGGGGGGCAGAGCCACAGGGGGACCCGGGGCGGGGGGGTAGATGCCCCCTAAGGACCCTCAGGGTCCACCTTGCGGGTGGGACCCACCGACACTGAGGGGGGGCACCCTTTGAGGCCACACCCCCTGCACGAGGGGGCGGGGCAGCCCGAGGCCCCGCCCCCCCTGAAGCCCCGCCCCTCCCCCGCAGCTGGCGGTGGCCCAGGGCTTCGGGGGGCCCCAGAGCCCCGAAAAGGCCTCGTGGCTCGCGGGGGCCCTGACGGACTTTTTCACCCAGAACGGTGAGTGCCGCCCCTCCCCCTCCACCCCCCCCCACCGGGTGCTGCCCCCCGGGGTGGGGGAGGGGTGACCCCACCGCCACCCCCCCCACAGCGGACCTGGGGGAGGAGGAGGTGGAGGAGTTCCTGGCCGAGGTGATGGACAACGAGTTCGACACGGCCGTGGAGGACGGCAGCCTGCGGCAGGTGGGGCCCAGTACGGCCCAGTATGGACCAGTATTCTCCCAGTCCCCTCCCAGCACCCCCCCAAGCACTCCCAGTACAGTCCAGTTGCCCCCCACGCTCCTATCAGCATCCCCCCATGCTCCTCATCCCATCCCAGTGCCCCCCCAGTACATTCCCAGTATAAACCTGTACAGACCAGTATGGACCAGTATGCTCCCAGTCCCCTCCCAGCACCCCCCTGAGCACTCCCAGTACATCCCAGTTGCTCCCTGGGCTCCTATCAGCATCTTCCAGTGACCTTTATCCCATCCTATCCCAGTACCTTCCCAATAGCTCCCACTATAAACCAGTATAAACCAGTTATCCCCTAGTCCCCTCCCAGTGCTCTCTGGTTCCCTCTCAGTATATCCCAGTGGCCCCCAGTCCCTTCCCAGTATATCCCAGTGCCCCCCAGTCCCTTCCCAGTATATCCCAGTGCCTCCCAGTTCCCTCCCAGTCCATCCCAGTGCCCCCCAGTCCCTTCCCAGTCCCCTCCCAGTCTATCCCAGTGTAACCCAGTGCCCCCAGGTGAGCCGGGAGCTGCTGGCGCTCTTCGCCCGGGCCAGCCGGGGGGACGTGGCGGGGGTGGGGGAGGCCTTGGGGGCTCTGGCCCAGCGAGGACCCGCCCTCCGTGCTGCCCTGGCCACCGCCTATCCCGCTGGAAGCCCCGCCCACTCCAATGGAAGCCCCGCCCACCCTGCTGGAAGCCCCGCCCACTCCGATGGAAGCCCCACTCACCCTGCTGGAAGCCCCGCCCACTCCGACAGAAGCCCTGCCCACACCCCACCCACGCCCCCAGAGGAGGAGGAGGAGGTGAGGGCACCCTGTGATGTCATCGGGGGGCATGGCCACATGGGTGACGTCATGGGGGTGTGATGACATCAAGGGGGTGATGGCTTCACGGGGGTGGGGGAGGGGAGTCAAGGGGGCATAGGGGAGTGATGATGTCATTGAAGTGGGCAGGGACAGAGTGATGATGTCATCGGTATGGGGAGGGGGAATCCCCGGGGGGCAGGAATGATGTCATCAAAGTGGGTGGGGACACAGTGATGATGTCACTCATGGGGGTCACCGGGTGATGATCTCATCAGTGTAGGGTGGGGGAACCCCTGGTGATGATGTCACCAAAGGGGGTGGGGTCATACGGATGATGTCATTGGGTGGGGTCAGGGCACTGATGATGTCACGGGGGGGCGGGAACCCCAGGGTGGGGTGGGGGCAGTGATGACGTCATCAAACAGGGAGGCACCCCGAGCTGAGGTGTGGGGATGTCACTGATGACGTCACCAGCGCCCCTGATGATGTCACACACCCCCCCCAGGCGATGGAGTGCGAGACCCCCCCGCCCCCCCCCGACGGTTGGACCCTCGTGAGGCGGCGCCGGCGCTGACCACGCCCCCCGCGGCCACGCCCCCTCGCCCCGCCCCTTCCCCCCCCATGTTGGGGGGGTAATAAAGGACCCCCCCCCACGTGGGGGGGCAAAGAGGAGTCGCGTGGGGCTTTATTGGGGGGTGGGGCCTATGGGGACCCCGCCCAGTGCCCCTCAGTCCGACCCCTCGCCCCGCCCTCCCCAACATGGCGGCGCAGTACGCCGTCTCCACGGCAACGCGTGCGGCGGGGCTTGCGCGCCCGGCGCGCGCTGCCATTGGCGTTCCCAGTCCCCCTGTACCCGCGCAGCGATTGGGCGGCGGCGCGGCCGGCGGGCGCTGATTGGCCTCCGCCCTCGGGGAGGGGGTGGTGGGCGGGCCCAGGCGGCAGCGCGGGAAGGCAAGATGGCGGCGCGGCTGGAGCGCGCGCGGGGGTGAGCGCGGGGCGGGAGAGCCCTGAGGGCCGCCGCCATCTTGGCGCCGTTCCCGCGGCGGGGTGGCGGGTGTCCCCGGGTCCCCACGCGTGTCCCTGGGGGGTCCCCGTGGACCCGCGGGGGTTTCCGGGGTGTTGCCGTGGCGCTACGGAGGGGGTCGGGGGCCCCACGCGTGTCCCTGGGGTGTCTGTGGGGGTCCCCGGCCTGTCCCCGTGTCCCCACGCGTGTCCCCGGGGGGGTCTATGGGAGTCCCTGGCCTGTCCCCGTGTCCCCACGCGTGTCCCCGGGGGGGTCTATGGGAGTCCCTGGCCTGTCCCCATGTCCCCACGCGTGTCCCCGGGGGGGTCTATGGGAGTCCCTGGCCTGTCCCCGTGTCCCCACGCGTGTCCCCGGGGGGGGTCTATGGGAGTCCCTGGCCTGTCCCCGTGTCCCCACGCGTGTCCCTGGCGTGTCCCCACGCGTGTCCCTGGCGTGTCCCCACATCGCCACGCATGCCCCTGGGGTGTGACATGTCCCTGTGTCCCCACGTGTGTCCCTGGCACGTTCTTGGCATGTCTCTAGTGTGTTTGCATGTCTCTGGCACGTCCCCATATGTCCACGCGTGTCCCTGGCACGTCTGTGACACGCCCGTTTTCCCAAACGTGTCTCTGATGTGTCTGCGTGTCCTTGGCATGTCTGTGGCGTGTGCCCGTGTCCTCGCGCGTGTCCCTGGCATGTCTGTGACACGTCCGTGTGTCCTCATGCGTATCCCTGCTGTGTCACCGCCGTGTCCTTGCCGTGTGCCTGCCGTGTCACCGCCGTGTCCTTGCCGTGTCACCGCCGTGTCCTTGCCGTGTGCCAGGGCTGTGGCCGCCCTGGAGGCCGCGCTGGCTCTGGAGGGGGACGAGGGCGACGTCCCGGCCCGGCTGCTGGCCCAGCACTTGGCGGTGAGACCCACGGCTGCCCCCCCCCGACCCACAACCGCCCCCAAACTGCCCCCCCACTTGCACTCGAACACCCCAAACCTGCCCCCTCCACCCCCCACATCTGCCCCCCAACCCTCACATTTAGCCCCCAAAACCCCCTTTTTGCCCCCAAGCCTCATTATTTACACCCCATCTCTGCTCCCTGATCCCCGCATTTACCCCCCACCCCCATATTTACCCCCAAACTCCCTCTTTAACCCCCACTCCCCTATTTACGCCCTTATTTACCCCCACCCCCCTTTTTGCCCCCATCTGCCCCCATTTACCCCCCCACCCTCTCATATTTACTCTCCACCCCCCATTTACCCCCCCAAAACCCCACTTTACCCCCCTTTTGCCCCACCCACCCACATATTTACCCCCCAATCTCCGCTTCCCCCCCATATTTCCCCCCCCCAACTAACCCCCCCCGGTTTTGCCCCTCCCCCCAGGACACCCGCCGGCGGCAGAAGCTGCTCCTGACCCAGCTGCGGGGGCTGCGCCGCCTCCTGGGGGTGCTGGAGGAGCCGGGACCCCCCCGGGAGCCCCCCCCCACCCTGCGTAAGGGACCCAACCCCCCCTCGGCACCCATAGGACCCCCCCCAGCACCCATAGACCCCCTCCGGCACCCATAGACCCCCACCCATCACCCCTGGGTGCTCCCCAGCACCCACAGGACCCCCCCAGAGCCCATATTCCCCTCCCCAGCAGCCATAGGACCCCCCAGCACCCATGGGTGCCCCCCCAGCACCCATACCTCCCCCTTAAGCTCCTCTAGCACCCACAGCCCCCCTCCCCAGCACCCATCTCCCCCCCTCTGCAGACACGTCGGGGGCCTCGGCCCGCAGCCACTGGCAGGGGCTGAAGTCGCGTTACTGGGAGGTACTGGAGGAACTGGGGGGGGGCCCTGAGCCCCGCCCTGGCCCAGCTGGGGAGGGGGCGAAGCCTCCTGCAGAGCCTGCGGCAGGTCCGGGGGCACCCATGGGTGCTGGGGGGGGGCACCTATGGGTGCTGAAGGGGCAATATGTGTGCTGGGGGGCAATATGGGTGCTGGGGGGGCCCCTCTGGGTGCTGGGGGGGCAATATGGGTGCTGGGGGGGCACCTATGGGTGCTGAGGGGGCAATATGGGTGCTGGGGGACAATATAGGTGCTGGGGGGGCACCTATGGGTGCTGAGGGGGCAATATGTGTGCTGGGGGGCAGTATGGGTGCTGGGGGGGGCACCTATGGGTGCTGGGGGGGCAATATGGGTGCTGGGGGGCAATATGGGTGCTGAGGGGGGCACCTATGGGTGCTGGGGGGGCCCCACAGGTACTGGAGGGGGCAGCTATGGGTGCTGGTGGGAGTGCTATGAGGGCTTGTAGGGGGGTTAGGGGGCACCCATGGGTACTGAGGGAGGACCTATGGGTGCTGGGGGTCCTATCGGTGCTGGGCGGGGGGTCGCTGTGGGGGCTTGCTGGGGCACCTATGGGTGCTGGGGGATGTCCCATGGGTGCTGGGGGATGTCCCATGGGTGCCAGGGGGGGCTCTGGGTGCTGGGGGGGTCCCATGGGTGCTCCCCCCCCCAGAAGGAGGAGCTGGTGGTGAAGCTGCGCGAGGCCACGGAGAGACGGGACCAGGTAGGACCCCCCACCCCCACCCTGACCCCTCAACCCCCCCCAGCAGCCCAGACACCCCCGCTCCCTGCCAAAGGGTCCCAGACCAGGACCCCCCCAGGCAGGGGCGGGCTCAGGGTGTTGGCCCCGCCCCTGGGTGTGGTCAGGGTGGGGCTGACCCCGCCCCCTCTCCCCTCCCGCCATCGGGTGCAGCTGCGGCAGCGGGTGCTGGAGCAGCGTCGGCAGCGGGAGAGGAGCCAGGGGGCGCTGCGGGGGCTGGAGGGGGCGGTGCGGAGGTGAGGGGCGGGGCCAGGGCAGGGGGCGGGGCCAGGGCCTCAGCCAGGGGTGGGCGGCGCTGGAGGGGGCGGGGCCAGGGCGAGGGGGTGGGGCCAGGGCTGAGGGGGTAGTGGGGAGGTGAGGGGGTGGGGCCAGGGCTGGGGGCGGGGCCAAAGCGGCAAGGGGTGGGTCCTATAGGGGCTGAGGTGGTCCTATGGGTGCTGGGGGGCTCTATGGGTGCTGGGGGCTCTATGGGTGCTGGGGGCTCTATGGGTGCCGGGGGTTCCTATGGGTGCTGGGGGGTTCCTATGGGTGCTGGGGGCTCTATGGGTGCTGGGGGGCTCTATGGGTGCCGGGGGTTCCTATGGGTGCTGGGGGGTTCCTATGGGTGCTGAGGGGTTCCTATGGGTGCTGGGGGGCTCTATGGGTGCTGGGGGGCTCTATGGGTGCCGGGGGGGTACTATGGGTGCTGGGGGGCTCTATGGGTGCTGGGGGGCTCTATGGGTGCTGGGGGTTCCTATGGGTGCCGGGGGGTTCCTATGGGTGCTGGGGGGCTCTATGGGTGCTGACACCACCCCCCCCCATGGGTGCCAGGGCGGGGGCCGGGTGCCGCCTCTACCAGACCCTGGGGGGGGGTCAGGTGCTGCCCCCCCCACACCCCGAGGTGGGGCCAGGACCTGGAACTGGAGCCTGCGGGTGAGTGGGGGGGGCAGGGGGGGCACCTGGGCGTGAGCTGTGGGGCTGGGGGGGGCAGTTGTGTGTCAGTGGCACTTGGGGGGCAGTTATGGGGCTGGGGGGGCACTTGGGGGGCTGGGGGTGGGGTCAGTGGAGCGGTTCTGGACTAACCCCACCCCTTTTCTGTCTCCCCACCCCCCCCACAGGGTCCCCCCCGAGGTGTCTGACCTCTCCCCCATCTCCCCATAGCCCCCCCCACTCCCCCATACCCCCTCCCCCCCACATAGACCCCCCCATAAACCCCATTAAAAGCCCCACAAAACAGCTTTATTATGGGGGAAGTGGGTGTGGTCTCTGAGTGGGTGTGGCTAGGGGTGGGTGTAGCTTCCTGGCCCCGCCCCACCCTGCCTAAGTGCCACCCTAAGGGTCTCCTGGTCTGATTTAGGGGCGGGGCTTAGGAGTGGGTGGGGCTTGGGGTGGGTGTGGTCTGCTGGTGGGCAGGGCTTACACTGGGCGGGGCTTAGGAGTGGGTGTGGCCTCCCGCCCCTTCAGGGTCTCCTGGTGGCGCCATTCCCGGCCGCTTCTAGGGGCGGGGCTGAGGGCGGGCGGGGCTAAGGGGGCGGGTCCTGGCGCGGCCGCCGCGGCTGGTTGCGCTCGGGGTGCAGCAGGATGACGTAGACCTTGGGGGCGTAGAGGAGCCCCAGGGGGACGGAGGCCGAGAGGCTCATGGACACGGTCAGCGTGGCCGTCTGCACGTGCACCTGGGCGGGGCGCGTCACGGGGGCGTCACGGGGGCGGAGACGCCCCCCCCCGGAGGTCCCAGCGGTCCTGCCCGGGGCGGGGCAAAGGCAGCGGCAGAACCTCTGGGGGTCACCGGGACCCCCTGGGAATTCCTTGAGACACCCCCTGGGAAACCCCCTGGGAACCCCTGGGAACCCCCCGGGAACCCTTCGGGAACCCCCTGGGAACCCCCCGGGAACCCCTTGGGAAACCCCCTGGGACCCCCCCAGGAACACCCCGGGAACCCTTCGGGAACCCCCTGGGAAACCCCCTGGGACCCCCTGGGAACCCCCTCGGGAACCCCTCGGGAACCCCTTGGGAAACCCCCTGGGACCCCCCAGGAACCCCTCAGGAACCCCTTGGGAAACCCCCTGGGACCCCCCCAGGAACACCCCGGGAACCCTTCGGGAACCCCCTGGGAAACCCCCTGGGACCCCCTGAACCCCTCAGGAAACCCCCTGGGACTCCCTGGGAACCCCTTGGGAACCCCCTGCGAAACCCCCGGGACGCCCGGGGAATCCCTTGGGAACCCCTCGGGAACCCCCCGGGGCTCCACGACCTTCTGGGTCATCTCGAACCTGCTGGACTCCCCCCTTTCCCCCCCTCTCTCCCCTCCTTGATGTTCCTCGACCTCCCCAGACCCCCCATCCCCAGACCCCCCCCCGCCCCCCTCACCCTCTCGGCCGACTGGGCCGCCCCGAAGAAGATGGGGCCGAAGGCCAGCCAGACGACGCAGGTGGTGTACATGGCGAAGCCGATGGGCTTGGCCTCGTTGAAGGTCTCGGGGACGCCGCGGGCCTTGACGGCGTAGACGGTGCAGGTCAGCATGAGCAGCAGCGCGTAGGCCAGGCAGGCCAGGGTGCCGCCCTCGGCCAGGTCGCACCGGAGCACCCCCCGGGCGTCCTCGGGGTCGGGGGTGCGGCCCATCTCGTAGTCGATGAGGGCGTGGGGCGGGCGGAGGAGGAGCCAGAGCGCGGCGGCCACCAGCTGGAGGCCGCTCAGGGAGAAGGTGATGAGGAGCTGGGAGGTGGGGCTGATGAAACGGGGCGGCGTCACCGAGCGTTTGCCTGGGCGGGGAGGGGAGAGCGGGGAGGAGCGGTTGGAGCGCTGGGAGAACCGGGGTCGCCCCGGGGCGGGGGGCTCCAGGACGTGAGGTTCCCCCCGTCAGTCATCACTCGGGAGGAGAAAGGAGATGGAGGTGGTCTTGGGGGAGGAGGAGGTTGGTGGAACCCCGTCCCACGTCCCTCCTGGCGCTGGGCGTGGGCTCCTGGGGGTCCCCCGGACCTCTGGGTGCTCCTGAACTTCTGGTCCCACCCCGTAACTCACCTTCTTGGGGACGTGTTGGACCTGGGTGGTCTGGGTGGTGAACACGAGGCTGGTGGAACCCCATCCCACGTCCCTCAACCTGAACTTACGGGTCCCCCCATGGTCTCCTGGGTGTCTCATGGACCTCTGGGTGCTCCAGAATTTCTGGTCCCCCCCATAACTCACCTCCCATGAAGACCCAGTAGATGTAGATGGTCTCAGTGGTGAACACGATGCTGGTGGAACCCCATCCTGCGTCCCCCCACCCCACCTCCTGGCCTCCAACCCCACCTCCTGGCCCCCAACCCCACCTCCTGGCCCCCACCCGGACCTGCAGGACCTCCAGGACCTCCAGCCCCACCCCAGCTCACCCTGCTCGAAGATCCGGTAGATGCGGTTGGTCTTGGTCAGCAGTGCCGCGTAGGTGAGGCTCATGCCCAGCCCCAGGAAGAGCCTCCGGAGGGCGCAGACACCCACCCCCGGCTCGGCCACCATGACGAAGGTGATGGCGTAGACCAGGGCGATGCCGGCCAGGAGGACGTAGCTCAGCTCCCGCCCCGAGGCCTTGACGATGGGCGTCTCGTGGTGCCTCACGAAGGTCACCAGCACGAAGGCCGTCACCACCAGCCCCAGGGTGGCCAGGGCCAGGGGGACGGCGGCCCAGGGGTCGGCCCAGCGCAGGCGGAGGATGGGGGTGGGGCGGCAGGAGGTGCGCTGGGGCGTGGGGCGCAGGTGGGGGGGGCAGGGCTGGCAGGTGAAGAGGTCGGCGCGGTACAGGTACCCCCCGCAGAGCTCGCAGTGCCAGCAGCAGGGCACCCCCTTGACCGGCTTCTTGCGCTCGCCGGGGCCGCAGGGCAGGCTGCAGACCGAGGGGGGCGGGGCCGAGCTGTTCCCGCCCCACGACATCTCCTCGGCCTATGGGGGGGTGAGAGAGGGGGCCGGGGTCAGACCGGCCCCGCCCCACCGGCAGGGTGGGGAGAATGGGGCTGTGGTGGGATCTAGGTGGGCTTTGAGGGTCTAGCAGGTGGGCATGGGGGGGACCGGTTGGTCATGGGGGGGACCAGTTGACCGTGGTGGGATCTTAATGGTCGTTGAGATCCCACCAGTTGAGCTTAGGGACACCCAGTTGACCGTGATGGGACGCAGTTGGTCATGGGGGGACCTGGTTGGTCATGGGGGGACCGGTTGGTCATGGGACGGACCAGTTGACCGTGGTGGGATCTTAATGGTCGTTGAGATCCCACCAGTTGAGCTTAGGGACACCCAGTTGACCGTGATGGGACCCAGTTGGTCATGGGGGGATCAGTTGGTCATGGGGGGATCAGTTGGTCTTGGGGGGGACCAGTTGACCGTGGTGGGATCTTAATGGTCGTTGAGATCCCACCAGTTGAGCTTAGGGACACCCAGTTGACCATGATGGGACCCAGTTGACCATGGTGGGACCCAGTTGGTCTTGGGGGGGACCAGTTGGCCATGGTGGGACCTTCATGACCATTGAGGTTCCAGCAGTTGGCCCTGGGGCCTCCCAGTTGGACATAGGAGGACACAGCTCCCCCTCCCAGTGCCTCCTAGTATATCCCAGTAAGGTCTCCAGCCCCTCCCAGTCACTCCCAGTGCTCCCAGTATCCCCCAGTAAGGTCTCCAGCCCCTCCCAGTGCCTCTCGGTCACTCCTGGTGTCCCCAAACCCCCTCCCAGTGCCTTCCATCACCCCTTTGAGTCCCTCCAGCTCCCGCCCAGTGCCTCTCCCAGTGCTCCCAGTGCTCCCAGTACGCACGCGGAGGTGCAGCCCCTGCACCCACTGGCCCACGGCCCGGTAGGCGCCGCTGCCGTTGCCCCCCTGGAACTGGAAGATGTCGTAACGGCCGGGGGCGTCCCCGTTCTCGTTGAACGACACCGGCGTCCCCGCGCTGCCTGCACCAGTACGGACCAGTACCGACCAGTACGGACCAGTGTGGGGTGGGTGGGGTGGGGAAAAGGGGAAAAACAGGGGAAACCGGTTAAAAAATGGGGAAAAACAGTGAATAAACAGTAAGGACCAGTGGGCAGGGCGGAGAAATATGGTGGAAACCAGTTAAAACCAGTAAAACCCAGTAAGGACCAGTAAAACACCGATAAAACCAGTAAAAGCCAGTTAAAACCAGTAAGACGCAGTCAAAGCCGGTAAATACCCTCTCAGCAATTCCCAGCTCCCTCCCAGTGCCTCCCAGTATACACCACTATGCCGTCCAGTACCTCCCAGTACATCCCAGTGCCTCCCAATCCCTCCCAGTGTGGTCTCCAGTCCCTCCCAGTACGTCCCAGTGTGGTCTCCAGTCCCTCCCAGTATGTCCCAGTGTGGTCTCCAGTGTGGTCTCCAGTCCCTCCCGGTACGTCCCAGTGTGGTCTCCAGTCCCTCCCGGTACGTCCCAGTGTGGTCTCCAGTCCCTCCCGGTACGTCCCAGTGTGGTCTCCAGTCCCTCCCGGTACGTCCCAGTATGGTCTCCAGTCCCTCCCGGTACGTCCCAGTATGGTCTCCAGTCCCTCCCGGTACGTCCCAGTGTGGTCTCCAGTCCCTCCCGGTACATCCCAGTATGGTCTCCAGTCCCTCCCAGTATGTCCCAGTGTGGTCTCCAGTCCCTCCCGGTATGTCCCAGTGTGGTCTCCAGTCCCTCCCAGTACGTCCCAGTGTGGTCTCCAGTCCCTCCCGGTACGTCCCAGTGTGGTCTCCAGTCCCTCCCGGTACATCCCAGTATGGTCTCCAGTCCCTCCCAGTATGTCCCAGTGTGGTCTCCAGTCCCTCCCGGTACGTCCCAGTATGGTCTCCAGTCCCTCCCAGTATGTCCCAGTGTGGTCTCCAGTCCCTCCCAGTATGTCCCAGTGTGGTCTCCAGTCCCTCCCAGTACGTCCCAGTGTGGTCTCCAGTCCCTCCCAATCCCTCCCAGTATGGTCTCCAGTCCCTCCCGGTACGTCCCAGTGTGGTCTCCAGTCCCTCCCAGTACGTCCCAGTGTGGTCTCCAGTCCCTCCCAATCCCTCCCAGTATGGTCTCCAGTCCCTCCCAGTATGTCCCAGTATGGTCTCCAGTCCCTCCCAGTACGTCCCAGTATGGTCTCCAGTCCCTCCCAATCCCTCCCAGTGTGGTCTCCAGTCCCTCCCAATCCCTCCCAGTGTGGTCTCCAGTCCCTCCCGGTGCCTCCCAGTACGTCCCAGCACGGCGCCCAGTCCCCCCCCGCAGGCCCCGGCGCGGCGCCCGCTGCCCCCCGGTACCGTTGAAGGCGACGCGGCGGATGTGCTGGAGCAGGCGCCGCCCGTCGGGGGGGTCCATGCGGGCGCAGAGCCCCCCGCCCGGGCAGGCCTCGCGCAGCAGCCGGTGCAGCGCGTGCGCCATGGCCAGCACCGCGTCGATGACGAACTGCACCTTCCCCTCCTGCTGGTAGGGCGAGTCCCGGCCAATCCGCTCGCGGCCTGCGGGGGCGGGGCCGCCGCCGGCCAATGGGCGGGGAGCGCCGCAGGGCGGGGAGAGGGCGGCTGCGCCCCGCGCTTGGGGGGGCGGAGCCCCGGGGGGGGCGGCCTGGTCACCCCCGAAGGGACCCACCAGTGACCCGCGAGTGACACCGGGACCCACAAGTGACCCCGGGACCCACAAGTGACCCACGCGTGACCCTCAAGTGACACCGTGACCCCTAAGTGACCCACAAGTGACACCGTGACCCCTAAGTGACCCTCAAGTGACACTGTGACCCGTAAGTGACCCACAAGTGACCCCATGACCCCTAAGTGACCCACGAGTGACCCTCAAGTGACCCCGGGACCCCTAAGTGACCCACGAGTGACCCTCAAGTGACACCGTGACCCCTAAGTGACCCACAAGTGACACAGTGACCCATAAGTGACCCACGCGTGACCCTCAAGTGACACTGTGACCCATAAGTGTCCCACAAGTGACCCTCAAGTGACACTGTGACCCATAAGTGTCCCACAAGTGACACTGTGACCCCTAAGTGACCCACGAGTGACCCTCAAGTGACACAGTGACCCACGAGTGACACTGTGACCCATAAGTGTCCCACAAGTGACACTGTGACCCGTAAGTGACCCACGAGTGACCCACAAGTGACACCATGACCCCTAAGTGACCCACGAGTGACACTGTGACCCCTAAGTGACCCACGAGTGACCCTCAAGTGACACCGTGACCCGTAAGTGACCCACGAGTGACACCATGACCCATAACTGACCCTTAAGTGCTGCCGTGACCCCTAAGTGACCCCTGAGTGACCCCTAGATGACCCCTAGAGGACGAACTGCACCTTCCCCTCCTGCTGGTAGGGCGAGTCCCGGCCAATCCGCTCGCGGCCTGCGGGGGCGGGGCCGCCGCCGGCCAATCGGCGGGGAGCGCGGCAGGGTGGGGCACGGGGTGGGGGGGGTTGTGCCCCGGACTTGGGGGGGCAGAGCCCCATAATTGAGCCCTATTTAACCTCTATGTGACCCCTAAGTGATCCCCAAGTGACCCCATGACCCCTAAGTGACCCATAAATGACCCTAAGAGCCCCCATGACCCCCAAGTGACCCGTAATTGCCCCCTAAGTCGCCCCTAAATTACCCCAGAAGTGCTCCATAAGCGATCCCGAGGTGCCCCATAAGTGACCCCCAAGAGCCCCCTAATTGCCCCATAAGTGTCCCCTACGTGCCCCCTGAGTGACCCCTAACTGCCACCTAAGTGACCCCCCCCGCCCCACGTGCCCCATGGGACAGAGCCGTGGGTCGCTACGGGGCGAGGGGGGGTTGTTACCGGTGCACTTGCGGACGGGCCCGCCGTGGGTCGCGCCGTGGGTCTCGCCGTGGGGCAGGCGGCAGTTGAAATCGTCCTCCCAGAACTCGTGGAACCAGCGATTGCGGCGGTTGTTCTCCAGCGAGCGGGAGGTGAAGTAGTCATCGAAGCCTGGCCGGGGGGTTAGGGGGCTGCCCCATAGAGCCGGGGGGCCGCCCCATAGAGCCGGGGGGGCCACCCCGTAGAGCTGGGGGGTGCCCCACAGCGAGACAAAGACAAAAGCCCGCGGAATGCCCCCTCAAACCCCCACCTGGGGCTGGGTAAGAGCCCCCAGTGTTGCCGTGGGGCTGCCCCATAGATCTGTGGGGCTGCCCCATAGATCCGTGGGTCCAAAAGGCCCCAGAACCCCCCCCCAACCCCCCCCCCCGGGCTGTCTCAGACCCCCCCCAGGGGTACCATGGGTCCACCCCATAGCTCTGTGGGGCCGCCCCACGGCGCCGGGGGTGACTCACCGGGGACGGAGGCGCGCTTGGGCAGGATGGTGATGGCCCCCAGCGCCGCCCGCTCCAGCCCGGCCAGCGGCGCCGTCTTGGTGCCCCAACTGTCGGAGCCCACCCAGGAGAAATGGCCCGAGAGGTTGGCGAGAGCCGCCGCCTCCAGCACCCGCCTGCGGGGGGCACTGGCCTTACTGGGAGGCACTGGGGGGGGAATGGGGGGGGGAATGGGGGGCACTGGGCTTACTGGGAGGCACTGGGGGGGGGGATGGGGGGGCACTGGGCTTACTGGGAGGCACTGGGGGGGGACTCGGGTTGACTGGGATGGACTGGGAGCTACTGGGATGGGCTGGGAGGGCCCTGGGAGGGCCCTGGGGGGGGACTGGGGCGTTACTGGGGTGGGGTTGGGCGAGTTACTGGTGCTTCCTGCTCTGTACTGGTTTGTACTGGGGGCTACTGGTCACTGGAGAAGCTGCCATGGACCACCTGGGTGTCACCGGGTGGGAGTGCCTCGTCTATACCAGGCCTTACTGGTCCTTACTGGTCCATGCTGGTCTAAACTGGGAGTTACTGGTCACTCATTTCACACCATCCACACTGGTGAAGCCACTACGGGGTGTGCTGGGGTCCCTGGGGGGGGCTTGTGGGCCAGTTCCTGGTCTCTACTGGTCCTTACTGGTCTATACTGGTCTGTACTGGTTTGTACTGGTTTATACTGGTCTCACCGGATGTCGTCCTCGTTGGCGAAGAGCACGACCCCCCGGGCGGTCGAGGTCTCCATGAGGCGCCCGATGACCTTGGCGAACTCCCCCGGCCGCGGCTCCCGCGGGATCTTGATGGACTGGGCGATGCACAGGCCCCCTGCACCAGTACAAACCAGTACAGACCAGTATAGACCAGTATAGACCAGGACAAACCAGCCCCAGCCCCAAGGAGAGCTCGGTGACGCACTGGTGGGGGGTGAGGAGGTGATGTTGGTCCCGCTGCTCCCTCCCAGTATAGACCAGTGCCTCCCAGTGCCCCCCAAACCTCCTCCCAGTGCCCTCCATCACCCCTTTGAGTCCCTCCCAGTCCCATCCCTCCC